>JAPMOQ010001131.1:3223549-3243122 GCA_026543055.1 Argiope trifasciata | reverse complement strand
ATCTCCACATTTTAGAATACCCTGAGTTCTAAAAACACATTAATCAATAACTTCAAACTGGAGATTTTGACGAATCTCCACATTTTAGAATACTTAAGTTCTAAAAGCACATTAATGGACAATATCCGTCTGTCTGTATGTCTATGACAAAGATAACTTAAGCCCCTTATGAACTAGATGGTTCAAATTTACACCACATTTGCAGATTTCTATCAAATTTTGAGTAAACTCTGTTTTGAAGAAGCTCGTCTGTCTGGCTGTACGAATAGAAATTAATAGGTTAACTACAAAAAGCAATGAGCGCGATAAATAAAATTCAGTACACAGATTTAACATATTTAATATAAAATTTTAACCAATTAAATTTTGAACCAATTCCAACAAGGGGGTGACTGTCTATCAGGTTGTACTTTCAGAAACATATAAATGCGATAATTCAAAAACGCAGTGACTTAGATCAAATTCGATATGTGATTTTATGACTACAAGAGTGTCAAAGTTTTATTTTGATCTGTAAAAACGTGTTTAAAGCACGAATTCAATTTTTCAATACAATTAACCTCACACACGATTAATTGCCAAGATACTCGCTACGAAAAATCCAATAAAATGTTAAGGTATCCGACCACGTTTAAAAACATAGGCTATGGACCACATTGGCGAATATTTTTTTCTCGTTATTTCTTATAATTAAGACTTTTCTCTTTACAAAACAAGTTATCTTTTCTAGGAAAAGGAAGGCCTGACCTATCATACAAAATCACATATTTTTTTCAACGGAAATTTGTCTTTAGCTTCAGTTTTCTCACAACTTTAATCTTCATAAAAATTCTCCACCGTTAACAAGATATCTTAAAAACTAAAAGAGGTACTTACATAAAAATTTCAGCATTCGTTTTAAATGATATGGACAACGAAATGAATCAACAGTTTTATTGTTGGTGAAATACTTTTTCGTTATAGGTGTTTTCAGAAAAACTAAGCTGTAAATTTATGGAAAAAATGTATATATGTGCATATTTTTACCCATAACTTTTTTGCGTCTCAAAATGGTTCTTTTAATTTGGTTTATTTCAATCATCATCTTATTCTATAGTTTGTGCACAAAGAAAATCGGATTGCTGTATTACAATTTTCTATAGAGTGTTAACCGTTTTGCTTAAATGTCATTGATATTTACAACAAATGTTTCAATTTCTCAAAATATATTATATTTTCAAATAATTTTGTTGTATTCTAGCATTTTGTATAAGTAACAATATGTTTAAAAACTATAGTTTTAAACAGTTTTTAAAAAATCTAATTTTTTAAAAATTTTCCTTCGAACGTAGTCGGATACCTTAAATCAACTCCAAGAGTTAATACTTCATAGTTTCGTAGCTATTGTACTCAAATTTCATCGAAAGCATTTTCTGTGGTAACGTCATTATTATATTGTGTGCGGGAAAGTTTTCTGAAGACCACTCTCGTTTTTTCTAATTACTTTTTAAGATATCACACATATACAAAGTAACATTAGGAGGCAGCAGTAGCCTGGTTGGTAGAGAGTCAGTCTCGTAACCGAAAGGTCGCGGGTTCTGTCCTCGTCTTGGCCAAAGCCCGCAGTGTTGGCTAATGGCAGTTGGGGCACGGTAAATATGTCGAGGCTGCAAAGTCCTCCAAGTTCCCATAACAAAACGATACCTCTGGGGGTACTGAATCAGGGATGAGTCGGCCTCTGACTTGGATCTAAATTCTGACTTGCGGATGGATGGATGAATGAGTGTATGAATAAGTTCGACCACCCCCTGAAAAGGGTTGTGTCGTGTGTGTTCGAGCAAAGTCGTACTTTCACCTTAACGGTGCTCGTTCACAACGAAAGGCGCACACCTCTGCCTTAATTCGAAAGAGCTCCGCTCATTCGGGCTTGGTATGACCAAGTGGCATTAGAACCACCACCACCACAAAGAAACATACCAACCACCACCATTTCGTTTTATTATTATAGGAAGTATAATACTTGGAGATGCCAAAAATTCGTCATGAAATTTTTTAACGATGATTACACTACTATATTGAAGAACAAAAATATAGATTGTTTAGTTGTTTCTTTTATTGAAATTTTGGATGAATAGATATTTTACAACTATCACTGGCATCACCTGAATTTTTATACAAAAACATTTCACATTTGAAAAGCAAAGAATAATACTTCAGTAATCATAGGATCACTGGCAAAGCCTGCATTTTCATCTAGCTGAAGATAATAAAAACATTCTTCAACTTAATATTTCCTAATTCCAGTTCTAAGCAATTGTAGCTTATGTTTTAATACTATTGACATTAAATAATCGTAAGAAAAGCATTCTTTGAATAAATAACAACGATTTATAATAGATCAATCAACAATATGAATATATTCAAATAATAAATAAACATAATTCAATTGTTTGAGACTGAACAATCTATAAAATAAAATATGGCCGACTATTATTCTGATGATTTGATCGGATAGGAACTAATCATCGTAATAGAAGCCATATTTAAGAGGTCTCACATTTTCAAATATGGAAGATTGAACAGATAAACAAAAACATCTTCAGACCTCTCATTAAAATTGACTTCATGAGTGGTTGACTCCAATCCATGCAAATCGAAATTGGCTAATTTAATTGGCGTATCATCAACCTCATCGTAAATAAGGAATTGTTTTGTGTATAGATGGCGCTGTGACCGAGTGTCTCGTGATGCATAAAGCTTTTGTTGTCAACAAAGGCATCGTTTGCGTTCTTTTTTTTATTTGTGCTTATAATTTTTTTTTATTATTATTTGTGTTCGATCATGAAATGTTTCCACGGTGCATAGCATGCTGCGGTGCAAAAAGAAATTTCAGATTTATGTCTGAGTTTTATGAGTCTTTTCCCAGCGTTGATATCATCGCCATGTTGGTTGGAGATAAATTTATGAATCATTCTCTCATGCGAATGACAATAAAATGGTTGAGTTTCGTTGACGTAGGTGGACGAAAAATGTCAAAGTGAATAATAGAATTTTTTTATATTTTATATTTTAAATCAAAATGTTGGCACTTTGGAATTTCTTAAAATTCCACAGGCTATTTTGATTTATAATAACATTTTTAACTTTAACTAATTTTTTAAAAAATTATTATTTTTGTTTTTAAAATTAAATTTTCTTTTATGTTTTATAAAATTAATTTTTGTAGCAACATTTATTGATTATTTTTTTCAATTTCTTCATTTTACTTTCTTAAAAAAATTCGGAAGCTTGATTCGCATCTGTAGTGATTCTTTCTCCATTTTGTTAACAAATATTAAATATTTTCACATTTTTCTAAATACAAGGAGTGTTTAAATGAAAAGGTACGAAAAGACACTGTGGGGATGAGGGAAGGCATTATTCAAAGTTGCATAGCACGCATAGCACCATAGGCATCCCCTTGATTAACGGCCTGATGGATACCTTGTTCCCAGCATTTCCATTGTCGTGATTAGACTCAGTTCTTCACAGTGTCCTTGACTTCGCCTTCCGAGTGGAAACTCTTCCATTTCAGATGTTTTTTCAGAGGACCAAACACATGAAAATCGCAGGGTGACATATCTGGGCTGTAGGGTGGTTGACCGTGCCTCTCCCATTTGAACTATGCGCTTTTCGATAGTAAAAAAGGTGATATGGTTGAACTTAGGTTTGATTTAAAATGAAAGTTCTTACACCTGAAGGTTTATTAAAATAAAAATATTAAGGACAAAGCATCGAAGATTAAACACTAAATTTTCATAATTATAGCATAATATGATAATTGACAGCCTATTTAGGTTGTTTCATCAATTTTGTTCCAAACTGATTTTATCTAGTATGTTGAAGAATGCGGAAATATTTATTAAGAATGCTACCAATAGAATATTTATTAAGAAGTAATGAGTTCGTATAGTAGAAGAATTTAAATCAATATAAACTTACAACTTCGTTTCTAAACGATTTTGACTAAATATTAATTCGTTACCCTAAAATGAAGTCAATAGTATGTTTATGCACTGCTTTTAAAGAGTTCACATGTCTATAAAAACCAGCGGAGTGGTTTCTCTGAAACTTTATCGTATAATCTCTAACAAAGATGATTTTCCAAAAAATATCAGGAATTAACATACAATAGACACGAAATATTAGCTTTGGCTTGAATTTAACATTTTTATTTAATCGTTGTGTAATCCTTGGCTTGCGGTTTATAGAATCCTAAAATTGAATATCTGTTTTAAACACATTTTTCCAAACTGATCGAAACAAATCTTCATTTGTTGTCACAAACTTCCATACCTAATTTGATATATTTAAGTCACAGCTTTATGAGTAACCCTTTTTTACATGTTTCTGAAACTAAGTTCAACCTTGCATTGGAATTAGTTCAGAATTTGATAGTGGTCTACGGAATACATATTAAATATTTCTACCGAATTTTATCAAACGATCTTTGTTTTGAAGTTTTCGTGATATATTCAAACAGTCGGGCAGACCGACTTGCTCTGATCGGATTTTGCACAAAATTTGATAGAAATCTACAAATTTGATGTGAAGACTGTAAGCCAAATTTCATACATCTAACTCAAAGGTTTTTTAGAGTTATTTTTATCACAGCCAGACAAACGAACAGACATTTCCCAAAAATATGTTTTTCAAACTCGCGATGGTCTCATATGTGAAGATTCGTCAAAATATCAAATTCAAATTTTTCGTAGATTACTATACTTTCTCTCTTCAACGTATACGAGAAAGTAAAAATTCACGTTAAAAATATCACATTTGAAACATGAAATTTTATAAAAATCAGTGGCGATCTGTTATATAAGTAAAGCTAAGAAGCACTTTAATTTCACAATTTTCTCCCTTCATTTAAAAAATTATTTCCTCATATTTGATATATTATTACTTACAAGTGTATTATGTTTTGTTAGTGATGCTATTGCTATAAAAACCTGTTAAAAAAAACGACCAGACGTCCCTTAACTACTGGACATTTTTCTCTATAGACCTCTTGTTCTAGCTTGAAAAAAAAAGATTCGTTTTTGTTTTTATGAGAAATAGTCGCATTGCTATATTTAATTCTAAATTATTTCTTATAATAAATTTAATATGATTCAATCTTGTAAAATTAATATCTAAAGAATCTTTCACAATTTTTATCTTTTTAAGAGTTTTTTTTAAATCTTTATATACTATAAATTACACCAATTTTAATAAATAATACTAAGTAAGTGTGATGATTTATTTGAATATTATTTCCTTTTACTATGCATTGGTTCGTGATAGATTAAATTAATGATATTTATCAAATATCTCGAAAAAGAACAATTCTAGTTACTGATTTTTTGTTTTGGATTTACCTTTAAGCTCCTATCAAATGTCTCGAAAAACAATCGTTCCAATTATTAACTTTTTGTCTGGGTTGACCTTTTAGCTCTTCAACCTCACCTTTTCCATAACTTCAGTGACCGTGGCTGAAGTTCTGAATACTTTAAGTTAATGTTTTATCCGCTGGAACCATGTGACAATTTTCACATGCCATTTGATTTTCTTTTCAATCTGTTGATCCATTTATATTCTATAAGGTCAAAAGTTTTCTGAAAAAAATGGAGGGAGGGGGGGGACTTTTTTATGGGAATATTCTGGTAAGATAATCCAACAATGGAAGTCCAAAAGCAGTAAACTCTTTGCTTTATATAGAAAAAAAAGAGAGAAAAATCATTTCATTCTGTTATCATCTTCTGCCACAACAATTCGCTTAAAATAAAAATATCATCCAAAAAGATCATCAAAGTGGTTGAATCGGACAAAAGTATAAGAATAAACACCAAACATTCTCCTTTTCTCATTGTATCTGTAGTCACGGAATAGTTCACAATTGGGATTTATGTGAATCTTTTTATTGCTCGCTGCCTGATGGCATCAAGAAAAAAAATCGTTTGCCTTTAGGTTGCAACAATACATAAACTGAGGTACAGGTTTGTTGATTTTATTGAGAAAACCGAGAAGTCAACTCGATAATTTATTCAAAGCAGCTGTTTTAAACTGGTTTTGTTTACCTCAAAATAGAGATATCCGGAAAGACGAAATGCCAGAAAAAATTCATCAGTTTTAGTGGAGGTTTTATTTCTATTATCACCGAATGAATAAAATTTTTGTACAATTAAATAGAGTAAAGGATAAAATGGAGGTATTAAGCCGTGTAATAAAACTACAGATAATGCAAGTTCCGGGATGACCATTTCTTTTTTTTTTCAACGATCAGAACAAAATATTTTTACTGACTTTTATTTAATTTCGATATAAATAATTCTTTTGTTATAAATGCTTTAACCAATTAAAAAGAAAACTATTAATTGTGACTCGAATTTTTAAAAAGCTGGTTTTTGCGCTTTGCAGTAAAAATAATTAAATTAAATTTCTAGTGAAACAGTAAAAATGAAAATTAGCGAAACTTTTGTTGAATACTTTAACACGGATTGTCAAAGATGTGATTTGTGAGTTTCTCAGTTATCTAAAAAACAAACTGGACCGCATAAATACAAGCAGACGAATTTAAAAATAAGCAAAAAAGCTGAGAATAATATTCTGAAATTTAAGCGGTACTTAATTTTAGTTTCAATAAGTTTGAATGCGTAGCTAGTGAAAGTGCGGGGAGGGGGGCGGAAAACACCATGAAAATAATACAAAATGGAGGGGGGGAGAGGATGGAGTCCCCAGTGGCCATCCAAATTTTCAAGGTCATTAGTCTATTGTCTACTTTATCAAATTTTAAATCCAAAATTATCTGGAAATAAGTTGAAGTTCATGAGGATTGCCACAAAGTTAAGAAAATTCGTACTTCCTTGTCAGAATTAATCACAATTTAAATAAAATTTTTGTAATTTCTTTTTTTTTTTTTACTTTAATTATTTTGCAGTTTTATATTTATTATTCATCATAACAAATATTAGGAAATCTTGAAATGAAATATTTCTCAAATTCCTTTTAAATTAGCAATATTGGTAAGAATCAAATTTCCATTATATTAATTGATCAACTGATAATTAAGTTCTTAAAATATTTAAATAGTATCTTGACATCCAGACCGCACAAGTATCCACAAAATTTCGTAATACGAATGTACAATGAAGAAAGTTAAAAATAGGTTGCATAATTCTCTTTTGAGATGTGAAACAAGTCCAGTAAAATATAAATTTAAAAAATTCTTTTATTAGGGTATTAAAAAGCAGAAAATGATAATTTTTATAAAGAATTTGGTAGAGAAACAAAAATAAAACTTGAGGCTTGACTTTTTGGTATGATTTAAATGTGGGAAAGAGGGTTAATCATGAATTCTCGGAAGTAACCACATCGAGCATAACGATTTGCATTTTTACTTTGATACAGCATCACCACCAACAACACCAGAAATAATTCTAAAACAAGTCTTTCGTTTGTAACAGGAAGCAAAAGCTCCTCATAATTATAAAAAAATAACAAGTTTGGAACAAAAAGAGAAAAAATGTAAGGTATTTTCTTGGAACTGGGACTACTATGTTGTATAAAAAAGTTGTGAAAACTCTTAGAGAATCTGGAAAATTAAAAATAAAAACATCTTGGCATAAAAGACTGATATGTTATTAATACTATATTTATTGATTTATTTAAAATTTAATTAACAAATTTATAAATAGTAAGCTACAAATATGAATCACAACATTGTAAGAAAAATTTTCACTCCGGAATTAAAATAATAATAATAATGTATTAAAAATAATGCAATCTATTTATGGATAGCTGAGGTCAAAACAAATTCTATTATTTCCATTGTTCTAACGCTTTCATGTTTCGTAATGTGATGTAATTTGGAAAAACATTATTAAGAATGCTACTCACATATTGCGCTGTTTATTTTCACTTCTTAAACTTCGTTGCACGTTTCAATGAAATAAAAATACAGGTAGTGAATAAGCGAACAAGCAATGAATTGATTCAATTTTAAAAAAAGGAAACAGGTAGGAAGTTACTTTAAACAATCTCTAAAAAAGGTAACATGAAAAATAAATAAATATTGGCTACCTGTTTTCTTTTTATGTAATTCGTTTGGATTAAATAATAGTTGGAAACAGGCAAACGATATTTATCTGGTATTTTAATTAAAAATTATTGAACGTTCAAAATTCTATTTTTAGTGCACTCTTTTTGCTTTTTCGTAAACAAATAAAAAGTATTATAACCGTCAAAGAATTCGAAAGTGAGATTTCGAAGAATCTTCAAGTTCATTAACTGTAAAAGAAAATTTTAAAACTACGCCTGGATCAAACAAAAACGCTTTAAGGTAGAAGAATGAAATTTAATATATGATATTTAAACCAAATTTGTATATTTCTATCAATTTTTGGGTGATATCTTTAAGAAAAAGTATGTCAGTTCTGTTATCAGAACAAGAATAATCCTGAAGAGCTAAATGTAGTTTTACCTAAATTTGATAAGCAGTGGGGTCAGTTCTTGTCAGATTTTAATTCAAAAATCGATTACATAAGTTATTAAATTGTAATACAATTTACATTTCGTTAAAAGCAATGTTCCATCACAGCTGAGACTAAAATAACTTAAAGTAAGATAAGCAGTTTCTTGCGTATTTTCTTTTGCTATGTAACTAAGAAGCCAAGTTAATTAATTATAAAATATATAATTAGAAATTTTAAAAGTTACGAAATTTTTATAAAATGCTTTTCTTTTTAACACTTTTTATAACTTGCTTTCCTGCTTGCCTGTCTGTTCTGTACAAATTTTATCATTGGTACCCATTGGGAAATTAGTTTACAATCGATTGCGAAATTTCACACACACACACACTCCGTCCTGAATAATTGAGATTGGGAATTGTTAATCGATTAAACGAATTAAGTGCAAAATTTCGCTCAAACACTAAAAAAAAAAAAATTGAAAATTGTTATTTAAATAAAAAAAATATTAAAATGCGTTTTTAAAACTCATTAAAAGGGGAAACAAATTTAATTCCAAATAGATATATAACCCTATATAGAAAATCTGTGATTATAAATTTTAAAAATTCATAAGAAAGGTAGAAAATTTATGATTGAAAATTTTAAAAATTCACAATGGCAAATTTTTAAGACTATCTGTATATGGATATAAATCAATAAATTATATAGTATTTTTCAGTCTATTTAAAAAGTCTGGTATATTTTTTTTAATAATTATTATTTACTAAAGAACGAAATAAATTTTTAAAAAAACTATTGCAACCATAAAAAAATTCGATTTTAACAATCAAATAAATCTATCACTGTCCAAATTTTACCATTTTTAAGAAGAATTTTTTCTGTATATCGGTCTTTAAAAACAATTATATAGTTTAAAAAATGTGATATTTCTGCAAAAAAAATATAATAATTTCATTAATTTCTCTTTCATTCTGATCATTTTTGCATTAATTCGAAACCTTCATCTATTTGACTTTTCACTTGCTAATGGAGAAAAAAGTAAGAGACACAGAGAAAAACTACATTTTTTCCTTTTTTTTTTTGTTATTTTAAAACAACAAATTGTTCCGTTTTGGCATGATTTTACACCTTCCGCTGTCTTCGTCGAAACCATAGTTATTCGTTTACGGATCTTACGAGCAAAAATGTGGGTCACAAAGAAAAGTTAATAGCCTCCCTAGTGAGAGAGAACATGACGTCATTTTCTAAAGTATAATTTTTTTCTCTTACACCGTAGCCTCATCACTGTTTGGTATTGAGTTATTTTTTTCATTCGAGTTTGACATACCGGAACCAGCGTAAGGGCGTATTCTTCACTTTACTGATCGTCTGCAAGAGCTTTATCGTTTACTACAATGGGATTTTTCTTCCTCAATGTGTTGCTTTCACCAATCCTGCCTGTTATAGTTTACTTCGGCGGTTTCGTCCGTAAGCTGACCGTGGAAAAACACGGGTGACTTGCGCTTATGACGTCAGAGCGACCTAAAAACTTGTTATATCACCTGAGTTGGTTGCACTGCCACATGTCCTCTCTTTCATTCGTTTTTATTATTATTTAATTTCATTAAAACAATATCGTTTGATCAGAGTACGATTTTCGTACTAATGGTTTCATTTACTACGGCTTATTTAAAAATGTCGTTTGATCAGAATACGATTTTGTTCAGATTGTTTCCTTTTTCCAAAAAATACTCCTACTATTCTTTTTCCTTAGAATATGTTAATCTACTATATAAAAATATCGTTCGATCAAAATATGATTTTTGTTCCGATTGTTTCTTTTTTTTCCAAAAAATATTCCTACTATTCTTTATTCTCAGAATATATTAATCTAATTTTATTTTATTTAATATTCGTGAATTCTAAGCGCTTAAGTGGCAGATTAAAAGTTTCTTATTCGTATCTTACAATTGAATCAGAAAAGAATGATTTGCTGATAGCATTCTAGGCTCGTTTAGACATTTTATATCTACTATCTAAAACTTCCTTGCCATTCATGACTGACTATAAAAAACATTATGCATTTCAGTTTCATAATCCAGCTGAGTTTCAAGACAGCAAAATTTTTCCGAATATGCTAACAAGGTTAAGAGACTAATTTCTTCAATAATTAAGTAGAAATGTTTGAATATAATCACGGATATTCATTAGATGGAGTCGAGAAACTACATATTAATCGTCAAGAAACATTTTAAATCACACTTTTTGATATTTTATAGAATCCTTAAAAAGTTTGGTAGAGTTTTTGATTTTTGATTAAAGTAAATTTGACTGTTGACATTGTATTGAAATGAGGAATATTTTGATGACTATGCTTAGAACTTAAGATAGGAATTATTAATAATCTGCATTCTATATATATAAAAAATCTATCTTAAATACTTGAATGACATCGTGTCTCCCCCTCCCCCTTTAAGTTAGTTTGTTGTTTTTGTTCTTGCGTACAAACCTCGTACTATCATAACCCCTTTCAATCAATCTAGTACTATCATAAATAAATCTTATTTGAATTACAATATCAATGATAACATTGTTTCATCTTTCATGAAGCCTAATTCTAGATTTTAACGTTCTTAAATTGCTTAAAATGTTTCAAAAGTTAATTATAGAAACATTCTTAGAAATCAGTTTTTGTGTTAAATAACTTTATCTGTATCACAATTCTTTCTCCGATTATAGGGCAAAGTTCACAAATGATTTATTTTTATTTGTATGAGAATTTGAAATTTTGTGTATGAAATGATTGTCAAATATTGAAGAAACAGAGAATTTGAAGAAATATCATTATAACCACCAGAAACAATTATTCTCATATTAAAATGATTTTGTTGTTCGGAAACTTGTAAAAAATAGTTTATGATTCAAAACCAGTTTCTATATCTAATAAATAATTATTCTATTTAAAATGGTTGAGAAATCTTTTGACAATAGCCTTGATGTCAGAATTACAATGAATTCGATTCCAATTTTTTTCCAAAAATTAATATAACCGTAATGTCATCTTTATTAAAGTATCACAGATGACACTAATATGAATAATAGAGGGATTTTTAAAATCGGAATTCGAAAATAATTATTTTTTAAATATTTCAACCATTTAAATATCATGTGTGATAAAATTTTGTAGATAGTGATTGCTAATACCATAGGTTAGAATTTCTCTAATTATAACTCTCTGAAAGATCATAATTTTGTAAGCATTAAAAGTCTTTGATATTTTTGTTCTTTATTCAAAATAAGGAGAAAAAAATCAGAAAACCAATGATTAAAATCAATATGCCAGTATTCGAATTTTCGTTTCTATTTCAAAACTTGTCCTGTTTTTATTTATTTATTAATGAATAATTCATTCGATGATTATTGGGAAAAAAAATTAGATGAATTGGATAGTAACCAATTAATTAATAAAATGTATTGGCAATGGATATTTTTTAAAAAATGTCTTCGGACGATTTTTTCTACGTGACTATAATTATAGTTAAAATATGGCCAACATTTAAACACACTAAAACATTTTCAACATCGTTGTTTCTTTAAATATGAATTTCTGTTGCATGTTGTGCTTACTTCAAAACTTATTAATCACGATAAATATCGATTATTAACTAATAACCCAATTTTTATATCATCCCTTTATATCAAGACCCCTCTTTCTTTTCTTTTTTTTTTTTTTTTTTTATTTTTTTTTTTTTTGTGTTTTTTTTTTTTTTTTTGCATTCCAATTTGATTTTTCTTTTCTCTTCTTTCCATCAAATATCTAAATAATTTTGGACAGCAATGGCAACGTCGGGAAATTTTGGAGTTCCGCAAGTTGAAAAAAATTGTCATGTCAAAAAAAAAAAAAAAACCCACATCATAATTTGCAATAATTATTTTAATTTGTAAATTTAACGAAAGATTACAATTAAATGAAACTAATATAGACTGGGGCATAAAAGTTTTAACGTCATGAAATTTGGTAGATTTTTCAGATTATTAATATTTTCATGATATAATTATTAACATAAAATAATATTTTGGTTATTTATGGGGGAAATAGTGTTTTAATGGAATAATGTTGCACGTGTCTTTTACTATGGGGACTGATTTAACTGTTTTGATATGTGAAAAAAAATTAGTTTTTCTAGACTGCACAATAATTTATTTAATAGTGAAAATTGTGGTCTAGATGAAATGACTTGGAGTTACAAGTTGCCTTTTATGGGATTTATTGATTAACATCAACAACAAAAGGCGCATGATTACGCCATAGTGTAGTAGGCCTAGAGAACTAGGCATAAAATTTCTTGGAAAAGAGCCGAGGTCAGGCTCCCTCTAGTAGAAGGCAGAATATTAATAATTCCTATCTTAAGTTCTAAGCATAATGATCATGCTCCCTCTAGTCATGCTTGCTTCTACTGGAAAAAAAGTACACTAAAGGCCTTATGACACGACAAAATAATTTCGGCACTTTCCGTCAGCAAACGACAGCGAAAGTGACGTCACTTCAAAGTTTCACATGATTGGTTGAATTTCGTTTGTGGACAATATTTCCGACGGCATTTTTGAACTGGTTAGAAAAAGTTGTCGATTATGAAACTTGCCTGACCGGTTTTTGAGAGTAGAAACGGAAAAATGCTGGCGAAATTTCACCGTGTGATAAGGCCTTAACATCAACAGTGAGACCACGTGATATTTTTTTGATTGGCAGCTATCTCCTCACAGGAATATTAATAATTCCTGTTTTAAGTTCTAAGAATAATGATCATGCTCCCTCTAGTCAAGTTTGCTTCAACTGGAAAAAAAGTACACTTAATATCAACTGTGAGGCCACATGATATTTTTATGATTGGCAGCTATCTCCTCCCAGAAATACCACGTGGTTAACTGAATTCTTAACATAATTAGTTATTTTCGAAAAAAATCCAGAAATTTCTACCGTGTAGCTCATCGTAGTTATCTAATAAATAATTTTGGACTGAAGTTTAGGAATTCAAGACAGCTGAGGTTTGAAAAATATTTCTCATTTTTCTACCGAAATTGAAATAATATAAAAAATAATCAAACAGGAGATAAAATAAGGAAAAAAAAGCTATACCTAGATGGCAGAATAACAATTCATCATAATCTAGCAATTAGCTCATCAGCATTAATTATTAAATACTTAAAAACTACCTTAAAAACTGAACCTTGACTTCCAGGATCAACATTCCTACTCCATCTTCTATGCGACAAATAAAAGAGGAAGCTGACCAATCACCCTACCCTATCAATTGCAAGAGCCCGTGGTCAAAGAAGTGCCATTAATCACCAAGCTCATTGTTGAACTTGATAATCATTTCAAAGAAGAAGAGCAAGGCCACCTTTTGTTCTGCGAAGCTTTTTGATCTCTGGACCCTTATTGTTTTTTATTTGTTTGCTTTTTCCCCCTGCCCAGCCAGTACCAGACCAAGCACTATCACCACTGATTTAATGGCCCAGTCTGCTGCGGAAACCTCTGCCACGAACAATGAATGAATGGTGGGGCTCCAGCCTTTCACCTGAATGGAGCCAAAGATGGGCGAATTATGGAAATTTGTAGTAACAAGCCTCATTTGATGCAGGGGCATTGTTCCGTAGTCAAAATAAAGCACGTTCTGGCAGGAGTGTTATTAAGGCATCATTAGAGCGCAAAATAAATATCTTGGCAGAAGGTAGATGCTTTGTGGAAGTTTGAGATCTGGAAGTGATTTAGAATTCTTTGTAGAAAATTTCATAAATAGGCACATGCATAGTTCAGATACAGGAAGCGAAGGAATATGTATAATAAAATAAAGTAATAAATTACACTATGACATAAGATAAAGTTCTGGTATTCTGTTTTGTGGTATGGCCTGCAAAAACTAACGGGCTATTCAATGCTGTGTTTTTATTTTCAGCAAAATAACTTCTAACAAGCTTAATTATATAGGATTTTTTATTGCTTTATATAATTATTCGAAGCAGATGAATCTTAAAGCTTACAAAAACTGACAAGTCACTCAATGTTTATTTATTTTGGGAAAATTAACCTCTAACAAGCATAAGTATATAGGATTTTTACTGCTGTATATAATTATTCGAAGCAAATAAATCTTAAAGCTTGAAAAACAACACTAACTAGCTTTTCAATATCGTCTTTTTATTTTTAGATTAATAAACATAATTAAACAGGATTTTTACTGCTTTAAATAATTATTCGATGAAAATGAATCTTAAAGCTTGCAAAAACTGACGGGCTGTTTAATGTTGTCTTTTTATTTTTAGCAAAAAACTTCTAACGAGCACAATTATATAGAATTTGCATTGCTTTATATAATTATTCGAAGCAAATGAATTCAAATTCAAGGCATTGCAAAAATATATGGAAAAAGGAGAAGGAGACAGTTTTTTTTATCTATTTCCTACGAATATTATACGCATCTGGAATTCTAATATTATTCTTTAAAAAAAATTTCAAATTCCAATTCTAAGAAAAGTTTGGAATTTAACCAATTCTTTTCAGTAAATTACCCAAAGCGTTTCGCTATGGTTATATATTTTAAAAAAATTCAGAGTACTTGGGAGTCCTTTTTTGGAGCAGTTCCATAGGCATCTATTTCTAGTTTTTGGAATATAATTTGGCTTTGGAATTTTAAATTCGGTATCTTGTATTTTCTCTTTAATAAGCAAGAGTTATGAAAATTTATATTTTCAATGATTGCATATAATCTTTTTTTATTGTATATATATATAAACTAAGCAAAAAGTAAAGAAATAAAATGAAAATATAGGGAGTCTACGCCAAATTTTACATAAAAATTTTACTTTATACTATACATTTAAAAAAATTCTACTGACTCCTTCAACCCTTTCTTTAAAATAAAAAAATAAAGGTATTCAAACGAATTTGATGCTTTTCCACTACATATATTGGCGCTTTTCCAAGAAATGATAATAATTCCTAACATTTTTTTGTATGAGTGTGTGTTTTCAGAATAATATTAATTTTTTTTTTATAATTCATAGAATAGCATCCAGAATTAGATGCACTCCACTTCAGTAATTTTTTTAAAAAAAGAAAGAAATGCATAAAAATCATACTTTTTCTGAAGTTTTCAGGAATTATGACAGATATATTTACATAGAAAAGAATTACTAAATATTTTTTTTAATTGACTGTATTTTAAATGGACCAGGAAAACAAATACAAAAATTCTTATTAGCATTTTTTTTTTTTTTTCAAAAAATTTTGAGTAAAAGTAGTTTAGTTTCGAAAAATTGCACAAAATAATTTTTAATTTTTTCAAATGCTTTGTTAGAACTAAGAATATATAGATATAGATATATTTGATTTTCAGAATCTCGTTATTTATAATCAAAAACTGCTGCCGTTTTAGCTTTACTATTTGTCTTTCATTTATTTCATATGTTTCTTTTAATACCACATATAAATTTAATCTTTTCTTTCTTTAAATTAATTTAATTCTTTATTTTTTATATTAGACTTTTTGACCCACGATAAATGTTTTAAAAGAATTCGCAGTCAGTAAAATTTTCGCTTGGCAGAAATTGAATCCACAGTATCTTACTGACTAGATTTTCCGAGACGAATGCAGAATTTTCACGTTTTTCATTACAGCGCCATCTTTTATCGGAAAGCCAAAGTTTATTTCCTACACTTCTCCGTAGGAGTCTGTTGCAATACGGGGTAAGTTTTACAGCCTACCTTCTCTACCTGTACGTTAGCACTGAAGAAGAAGAATGGCCCACTCAGTGGGAAGATGTCACTGACCGGAACCAGAGAAAAGCCGCAAAATGCAATAGCCTAATGACCGTCACTTCCTTTTCTTCATTATGCGGAACTAGGCATTGCACATTCTCAATGTGAGTTACGTATAATTGAGACACCAGAAAGTTTTTAAAGAATTCGGAAATCATTAACAGGAAAGAGGTGAAAAAAAATAGATTCTTTTCAGTGATAATTAAAGTTACTTTAAAATAAATTGTAGTAAGTTTAAGGCTGTTGGAAGATTTTATTTTATTGTTTCTTTCTAAATCGTTGTTTATTGTTATCCCTGATTATTCCCAGCTGCGATTTAAACACAACAAAGTTCACGTTTTGGGACTAGAGTGTAGTGAGTTCAATTAATGACTCCTTCGAAGAAGTTTATAAGGCTGCTATATTTTAAATCTGTCTTGTATTAGAATTTTTTTTTTCAATTTTTCAGTCACATTTTCCCTATATATATATTTATATATCTTGTTTAAATTGTCTGTCGTTTATAAAATACTTTTTATTCATCTATTCAAGTTCAAATGCGTTTTTTGAAAAAAAAATTGTAGTTCATAATATTTGTTGTTAATACAGTTTTTTCAAATATTGATTCATTAATTAAATTTAATTAATTTTTAATACTTTAAATGGAGTTTTAGCAGTTTGTAATGAAAATTGAAATCTACAGGCAATAGCTCAATCAGTAAAATGCGAGGATTTCAATTTTTTTTAACCTGAGAGTGAAGAATGCGAGTTCAATTTTTGAGAAAATTAATTTTTGACACTAAATACTTTTTTTTTAATAATTATTCAATAAAATGTAACTAAAATAAAAAAAATTCTTTGTTGACCTAAATAGGAATTGAATTAAAAAAACTTTTTATATTACTTTTTTTAATGATAATATGATTTAAAAGTTTAGAAGGAAAGGGGAGATGTGACCTTAGGAAGCATTATTTTATTATATAGTTATATATAAAAATGGTGAGGTCAACCCAAAATATTCTACATGTAGCTCAAAAATGTGATATTAATTGAAATAAAATAAAACAAAAAGCAAATGAATACAATTAACTAAAATATTAGATCTTACATCAACATATAGAATATGCTAATATATTTTTGCATGTGCTATGGTATTTTAAGGCAACGACTCTTTTTTCAAATCGTTTAATAAATTCAAAAATACAATTTTTTTTTAAAAAAGAATACACTAAAATACTCAAACACGTGTTAACAGCTAAATAATAGCAAATCCATTATATTAAGCAACAATTTTATGAAATTTGAAATCTTAAATATGTATATAACATAAATATGGACAAGAATATAAAATAAGAAATTTTTTATTATTTATTTTTTTATTAATTACCGTACACAAATTACTATAATGTTTATTTACTTTATACATATTCTAGTAATTTTAAAAAATCTTTCTGAATTATTAAATATATTGAATCCCTTCAATTTCTGCCATCAAACATTCATCAGTTTCTCACAAATCATTGTTTCGGTAATATCTTTTTACAAACTATGTTTTAAACTTATGCCCCTAAATCTGTACTTGATATTACTGTAAAAAAATAAATAATTTTTTAAATAAATAATCATTTAACTATTTGAAAATTTGGAGCCTATAATTTTGATGGGGGAAAAACAACTAAGACCAGAAAACGACGCATCATCGGTTAAGATATTTTTTTTTATGTATATGAGTTCTCAGAGTTATATTGAGCGTTATGAATTGAATAAAAGAAATAAACCTGTCTTTCTTTTATTGAAAAAAAAAAGATTAATGATATAAGATAAAGAACTTAATCTTAGTTTCAAATTTCTTTTTCCGAATAACATTAGAAAATCGTATATTACTTTTTTTACTTCTCTTTCTATGAATATAAAAGACTTTTATTTTATTTTTGCCATTTTTTCGTTCTTTCAAATTATCGTCTGACTACTCTTCCTGATTATTATTGCTGTTTTTCTCTTAGAATTATTTGATGGAATATTTCATTTCTGTAAATAATTTATGCAAGCGCTATGCATAATGTTTTTTTCTTTAATAATATAAAGAGAGAATAAACAGTATAACTAAATGACAAATAACGTGTAATTTTTTTTTTCTGTCTTTTTCTTCTTTTTTTGAAAATATCTGTCAAATTCACTTAAAATTTTTTTTTTCTTATACAATGTAAAGAAAATATTATAATTGTCAAAAAATTCAAACTCGCAATTTTAGCCCATCGCTATACATCAGACCTTTTGGTTTTCAAAATACGTTATTGAAATTGTATCTATCCGTGAACACGATAATTCCAAAATCCTGTAAAAATTTTGTATTTGGAGTTAATGAATTAATAGATGAATCATTAATTTGAACGTAGAATTTTGAATGTAACCATTGCCAGAAAGTTTACCTAAGCACAATAACCACGAAACAAGTAAGCTAGATAGATAAAATTTGGTACACAGCTTTAATAAATAAAGTTCAAATCTGTATAATGTTTTGAACGAAATCCATCGACCGACTGTCATTCTGTACATTACCCTGCATGAAAACGCGATAGTTCAAAAATGCAACGATTTAGATAAATTAAATTTTGTATATAACCGTGTTATTAAAATATTAGCTGTGTTTCAGAATTTGGCTTCGATCGGTTGATTATAAAACATCCAAAAGGTTGACACAATTTTCAACGCTGTATTGCTAAGCTGAAAATTCTTATAAACGACACTTTGAAAATAAAAATCTAAGCATTTCGTCATGCGCAAGGGACTTATTTGGGCTGTAGTAGAGCTCTGGTACGAATGACTCCTGTGATATAAATAAACCTGCATGTTTGGACAAGCAGAGCCAGATTAAGCCATTCATAGCACGATGAGAAAGAAATATTTAGGATATCTTAATAAATCATTAGCATGTTGATTAACACGTTGAATGCCACGGCAATTTTCAGAAATCTGGCCTAAAATGACACTACCAATTTGAACTAATTTTTAAAATTCTACTTTTTTGTTCATTTTTTAATAAATTTACTGTTTATGCAAGTCGGCATTGATTTTTTTTTGTTCTTTTCCCAGAAGTTATCTATCCATATTAGCACTGATATATCACGAGTTTATTCGTAGCTGCACACAAATGGCAAGTAAACACAGTACGAAAGTAGTAATACCTAGTACACAGTAGTAACCTAGAAAAGAACGCAATCTACGCGTTCTCTCATAGTTAGTAATCAATGAGTTAAGTTAAAATATGAAACTAAATAGACAAACTAACAGGCTTGAAATATGAAACTAAATTGACAAACTAACA
>JAPMOQ010001131.1:3155210-3223539 GCA_026543055.1 Argiope trifasciata | reverse complement strand
TATGAAACTAAATAGACAAACTAACAGGCTTGAAATAAGAAACTAAATAGACAAACTGACAGGCTTGAAATATGAAACTAAATAGACAAACTAACAGGCTTGAAATATGAAACTAATTAGACAAACTAATATGCTGGAAATATGAAACTAAATAGACGAACTATTAAAAGAAGGTCTTATAATGATCATTGTAGAGGCTCTCAAATGCATAAATGCTTCACTGATCCTATATGCAGATTACAGCAGTCATCTAATTTATATTTATATTATTTTTTCCACACCATTGAATAACCTTCATGTCATAAATCTGTCTGTTTTCAAAATCAACTTAAACTCTTACATACATTCACTATCCGAAAATTCCATTTTCAAACTATCCTTTAAAGAGCTCCGCTGAAACGAAGTGCACATTTTCCTCCTATTAAACCGACACCCGTATCTCCCCTTCACATGCATCCATCAGAAAATTTCTCAGTCCAAGGCCAAACAGACCTGAAAGCCGACGTCCGGAGTAATGGATGTTCAATTAAATCACTGCCCGGTTTGATTTATTCTGTTTGCATCCTCCCCCTCCTTGCCGCTGATGGAAGACGAACATTCTGTTTCAAAATTCATGGACAAGTAGATTACTAAATGGGAAAATGTTTACATTCCCTACAGACGCTATCTTGATTAATTCCGAGATCTTTTCTCGAATATATATCCGAGTAATCTTCTTGGATTAAATATTGTCCAGTATGTCTATGTTTCTTATTTTATTATCTTTAACTCGCCAATTGTTACAAAATTGCAGTGACATTTTAAAATTATTTTTGAAATTAAGGGGAAAATTCAATTCCTTATTTCTGATCCACTCAGATATTGTGTTTCAAATTCATTTTCCATTGTTGATATTAATCCGTTTTACTGAATATGGGATATAAAAATAAAACAAATTCAACTGACTTATTGTTTAAAAGCGCTCTTTTCTTACTGTACTAATAGGCATAATTTTTTAAAATTTTAATTGTTTCCCGCTTTTTATTCGTTAATTTATAATTTATAAATACATGATTGAATATAATGATAGTTGTTTTTCTCAAATTTTTTATTATATAGTGCCAGTAACATAGAATAAAAATTATATTAAATAAATGGAATATTTAATATGTAAGTTTTGAAACGTTTAATTGATAAATTTATAGAAATAATTCACGATTAAATAAAATTTCAAAAATCTGTCACAATAGAAAAATTTGATTATAAAAATTGAATACGAAATATCGTTTTTGTATACCTGAAAAAGCGTTAAATGAAAATATGTAAACAGAATCTCTTCTCGTGTTGGCAACTAAGAAATTTGTCATAAATTATATATATTTAACTACACTACATTATTGTATATGTAGTAACAATGGTGAATTTAAAATACTTTCTACTCAATTTTTATAGTCTGTATTATCCATAGAATTCTCTATTTATGCAGCTTTAACAATATATATATATATATGAAAATTTAACTTATTAAACAACATTTAAAAGAATTAAAATAAAAATTAATTTACAACTTGTATATTTACTAATCTTGTTCATTTATATCCGACAACAATTCACTTTTTAGCATAGATTCTATTACGGAATCTACCTAAAACCTTTAAAATATAAAATTAAAAAAATTAATAAATCTTAAAAATAAATGTGAAAACTAAGTTTATCAAACGACTTAATTTTTTAACGGCTGTAGTTAAGTAAATATATTATTGTAATTCATTTTTCTAGTTTTTTTAAAAGTTTGAATCAATAAAAAAAACTTCATATGGAAATATAAAGCTGTGGAAAATTTAGAAACAGCCTATAGATGGCGCTCGCGCCAGTATAGAAATTGAACTCCTCACCAAGAGAACTTTGGAATATCGTTTTAGACTTCGATGGCGAAAACAGCCACTTTCGCGGAACTATAAGTTGCTTTTTAGATTCCCCTTTTGAAAGCTTAAAAGCAGTTAAACTTAAATATTTGTATTGTGTCGTCATGTGTGTGTATGTGTCTCAAATAAATGTTTGTGCTAAAGATATGATCACTTTTCTTTCCCGAGCCGTTTGCTTGCAACACTGAACCACGAACTTTAGAATATTTTTTACATGGTGCATCGGCCGGGAAAGCGATCATATTCGATTGAGACACATTTGCATTTGGATACTGCATTTGCATCCCCTATGCAAATTGCGAAGACTACAAAAGGTAGGAATTTGACATTTATTTATTTACGTAGAAGATTGATTTAAAAATGGAACTCGATAAATTGAAAAAAGCAAGATCGTTTGGCAGAAGTTCCGTAACCAAATTGGTATATAGAATAGAAGAACTTTTACAATCTAATGATTTGGATAAATTAGAAGAAAATGTAAATCAACTGACTATTAAAAATAAAGAATTAGAAGAAGTAAATAAACAAATAGGTAATTTATGTAGTGTCGAAGAATTCGAAGCCGAACTATCTACTGTTTCTGAATATGCAGATAAAGTATCGCTAGCTATATTTCGCGCTGAAAAGAAACTGAAAGAGAAAAATATTGTTAATACTGTAAATCTCGGTGAAATCCAAAATGTAAATATTGATGTAAATCAAGACTCTCTCATGGAACGTAAACAAGTGAAATTACCTAAATTGAACATTCAAAAATTTTTCGGTGACATATCTCACTTCACAAGTTTTTGGAACACATTTAAAGTTTCTATTCATGATAATGGCGGTTTGACTAAAATCGATAAATTTAATTATTTGAAATCATTTCTAGGAGGTCCAGCTTTAAACGCTATTGAAGGCTTCGAAATATCAGATGATAACTATGACTCAGCAGTGAAAATATTGAAAGATAGGTTCGGTCGTAAAGACCTCATAATTAATCATCACATGAATGAACTCTTAAATCTAAGACCAGTTTATAGATCGAATGACCTCTTAAGATTAAAGATATTGTATGATGATATAGAAAGGAATGTGAGAAGTTTACAATCGTTGGGTGTTGAATCAAATTCGTACAGCACTATGTTAATCCCTGTTCTTCTAAAAATCCTACCCCATGATTTGGTTTTGGAATTTAACAGGATTAACGTGAAAGAAAGATCCGAACCAGATATTCAAAAATTGTTAGATTTTATTCGGTTGGAAATCAGAAGTAGAGAGACTATTTCATATTCGTCTCGAAAATCATTTGATCAAAAGCCAGTCAAGGCCATTTGCCACATGGCCCAAAAGAAAGAACCGTTTCCGAATACTACGCACGGCTTCAACGTAGTTTCGAGAAATAATAAATCGTGTTTGTTTTGCAAAAAGAATCACCCACCAGAAATTTGCAATATCAGCGTCGATGAAAAAAGAAATAAATTAAAAACATTGGGCAGATGCTTTTTATGTCTGGGTTCAAAACATAGAATTAAAGATTGCAGGTCGGGTTTATTATGCAATCTTTGTGGGGGAAAGCATAACCCAACTATTTGTTTTAAATCATCGAAGAACAGAAATAAAGAGATACAGCAAACGGAAGTTACTGAGTCATCCATTCTTGCTGCAGTTTCTCATAATAATGAAAGAAACAAAATATTATTGCAGACTTGTTATGTTCGAGTTAAAACTAATTCTGACGAGTGTTTTACACGAACACTCTGCGACTGTGGATCTATGAGGTCGTTCGTGTCTCAGAATTTAGTTGATAAAATAAAACCTGTAAAAATAAGAGAAGAAAAATTATCAGTGTTCGTTTTCGGCCATAAAAAAGCTATTGAAAAAAATTATGATGTCGTGCAAATAACGTTAGAACACAGATTTTTTCCGAATTCAAGATTAACTATTGAGGCTTTAGTTACTGAAGAAATATCAGGCAGTAACATATCGCCCCCTGAATCAGAGGAAATACTTAAAAATACAGAACTGAGGAATTATGTACTTGCTGACTCCCCTAATTGTGATGAACCTATAAATATTTTGATAGGAGCAGATTACTATTATAAAGTAGTAACTGGAAAAATAAAGCATCTCAACAAAAATCTTGTTGCCGTTGAGACCATTTTCGGTTGGTGCCTACAAGGCCAACAAAGTGATAATCACACATCTCTTGTCTTTAATGTAGTTGTAGAGGAAAATTTGATATCCAAACAAATAGAAAAGTTTTGGAATTTAGAAAATTCAGGTTTAATTGACTGTAGTAGGGAATATGATTCTCTTGACAAGGAAGTTATGTCTCACTTTGAATCAAACATTAAGTATGAAAATCCGCGATATACCGTTCGGTTACCATGGAAGTTAGATAAACAAAATTTGAATAATAATAGAGAAATCGCGGAAGCAAGATTTTCCAGATTAAAAAGAAGACTTTTTAGAAATCCTGAATTATTTAAACAATATAAAGAAGTAATTGATGATTATATAAAACAGGGCATCATAGAATTAGTTTCCAATCCGGATGAAACTGATAACGTCACATTTTATCTACCGTATAGAGAAATTGTCAGAAATGACCGAGCAACCAGTAAATTACGTTTGGTTTTTGATGCCTCTGCGAAGTCTTCAAACTCTTTGTCGTTAAATGACTGTTTACATGTCGGTCCAAATTTATACCCCGAAATTTTCGACATACTTTTGAGATTCAGACTCAAACCTGTAGCTTTCACGACCGACATGCGTCAAGCCTTTTTGAATATTTTAGTTCATGAAGATGATAGAGACGTCACCCGATTTTTGTTCACTAAAGATCCAATTGACAATTCTGATTCATCCATAGTTTATAGATTCACTAGAGTTTTGTTTGGGATTAATAGTAGCCCCTTTTTATTGGCTGCAACAATTAAACACCATTTAGATAAATTTTGTGAAAAGTATCCTGAAACTGTGTCATTCTTGAAGGAGAATATCTATGTCGATGATGTCATTGGTTGTTTCAACACTGTAGAACAAGCCCTGTCCGTTACATTACAATCGAAAGAAATTTTTGATAAAGCAAGTTTGAGCTTACACAAATGGCGAACTAATTCTGAATATTTGCAAAAACTGTGGAAAGAGAACAATATAATTTCTGTTGATGATTCCGAAAATATTGGGGAAGGAAATCTCCCTTACAAGGTTTTAGGTATAGCTTGGGACAATCGCAAGGACTTGTTCTATTTTGACGTGAATGGTCTGATCGAATTTGTGTCTAAGAGAATAGACACGAAGAGATTTATCTTACAAGTTCTAGGACGTATTTTCGATCCCATCGGTCTATTGGGGCCATTCACATTACGAATCAAGTGTCTGATGCAAGAAGTTTGGTCTAAAGCCACTGAGTGGGACGACGATTTACCTGCAGATTTAATCTCGACATGGAAAGGGTGGTGCAATGAAATTCCACAAATCGCAAACTTTTCTGTTCCACGTTACTATTTCACCACAATTCCATTTGATAATTTCGAAAGTCTTCAACTACACTGTTTTTCCGACGCAAGTATGAAAGCATACGCAACAGTTGCGTATTTACGTGCAACGACACCTGATCAACAGATTGAAACAATATTTGTTGCTTCTAAGAACAGAGTAGCCCCTTTGAAAACCTTGACTTTGCCTAGATTAGAGTTAATGTCTGCCTTATTATCTGCAAAGCTTAGTAGTAGTATCCTTAAAGCTCTGAACTTTAAATGTCCTTGTTATTTCTGGACAGATTCGAAAATAGTCTATTTTTGGATCAGAGGAACTCCTAAGAAATTTAAACCCTTCGTTAGAAATCGGATTGAAGAGATTCACAAGCTGTCGTCTCCTTCTGACTGGTATCATTGTCCTGGAGTGACTAATGCGGCTGATATGGCTTCAAGAGGTGCAAAGATTTCTCAACTCATTGAAAATTCGTCCTGGTTACATGGACCGGAGTGGCTACGTCAACCTGAAGAATTTTGGCCCAAACCTGAAAACCCTGAAGTGACCGAAACAGATGAGTTGGAATACAAGAAGGGCACAAATATCGTCCAATATGAATGTCTGACTGAGGAATTGTCATACCCTGTAGACATCAGTAAATATAGCAGCTTCGAAAAAGTCGTGCGAGTCACAGCTTGGATGTACAGATTTGTCATGAAACTGAAAAAACTCAGTAATGTTCAAGGTCCATTAACTACGGAAGAGTTAATAGATGCTGAAAATCACTTGATTAGAACCGAGCAAAGAAAATGGTTCAAAAAAGAATACGAATCTTTAAAAGAAGGTAATCCAGTACAGAAATATTCTCCGTTAATTAATCACAGGCCTTACATGGATGAAAATAAACTCTTAAGGCTTGGAGGAAGATTAGAATTTTGTGATTTGACCACCGAAGAAAAACATCCGATTATCTTACCTAAAAACTCATGGTTCACCACTTTGATTGTTCGCAAAGAACATGATCTAATCATGCATGGTGGTGTAGCCTACACTCTTGCTAAAATAAGATCCCACTATTGGATTCCGAAAGGTCGACAACTCGTGAAGAGCCTTATCAGAAATTGTCTCATCTGCAAGAAATATTCATTGAAACCTACTACCCAAGTAACTGCACCATTACCTAAAGATAGGGTCAGTGAATCACCACCGTTTGTCGTATGTGGATTGGATTTCGCAGGTCCGATTTATATCAAAGAAGCCAAAAGTACTCGAAAATCTTATATCGTATTATTTACCTGCGGTGTGACGAGAGCTATACACCTGGAATTAACCTATGATATGACCATAAATTCTTTCTTAATGGCCTTCCGAAGATTTCTAGCTCGAAGAAATAACTGCAAAGTAATCTATTCAGACAATTTCAGAACTTTTCAGCGAGCTAAAAAGGAAGTAGATATTTTGTGTACTATAATGTGCAATGAAAAATTACGAGATTTTATTGCCAAGCAAAAAATAGTTTGGAAAAACATAATGGAACGAGCTGCATGGTGGGGAGGTTTTTATGAACGACTTGTGAAATCGGTGAAAGATTGCTTAAGAAAAGTCATCGGAAAAGCTCTACTGAGTTATGAAGAACTTTCTACCTTGCTCGTAGAAGTTGAAGCTGTCCTCAACCTTCGCCCTTTATCCTATGTTTACAATGAAAATAATGAACCCCAACCATTGACACCAATGGATTTTTTGAATTTCGGACACAAGAATAGTGTTTATCCAGTGACCTTTGCCGAACTTATTGAAAACGGATCAAACAGATCGTCAGTACTAAAAAGAAAGAGATATCAGACTTTGTTGATGAAACAACTGTGGTATAAATGGAAGCAGCAATATCTCTTGGACCTAAAAACTGCCCATTTTCTTAAAGATCCTCATTCCCAAAATGAACTGAAAATCGGAGATGTTGTCCTTATCGAAGACAACATTAAAAATAAACTCCTTTGGAAATTGGGAAAAATTGAAAACATCTTTGTTGGTCGAGATAATAAAATCCATTCTTATGAAGTAAAAACTACCAACGGACTATTGAAAAGGGCAGTACAACATCTCTACCCATTGGAACTGTAAAAATTTCATAACTTTGAACTCTAAAGTTGAATTTTTTAGTAATTTTCACTTCTAAACTTACTATGAACATTGAACTATGAACAGTTTTCACAATTTCAGAGACTCTAATTTGAAAATTTATTCATTACTATTATTATCGAAGTTGCTTAATTATTCCTTTAAATACCCTTTTTTTCTTCTTTACCGAATCTTTATGTGCATTTATATGTTCATTGATTTATATGTGTATTTTATGTGTTTATTGAAATATAGTTAAATTTATGTGTGAATAGTTTAAATGTTAGTAATTGTTAATAATTATTCGTAATTTTTTGTTTTTGCTAGTATTTGTATTGAAGTTTAATTTAGATTTGTGAACTCTTAACAGAGTTCAGGTGGGGAGTGTGTGGAAAATTTAGAAACAGCCTATAGATGGCGCTCGCGCCAGTATAGAAATTGAACTCCTCACCAAGAGAACTTTGGAATATCGTTTTAGACTTCGATGGCGAAAACAGCCACTTTCGCGGAACTATAAGTTGCTTTTTAGATTCCCCTTTTGAAAGCTTAAAAGCAGTTAAACTTAAATATTTGTATTGTGTCGTCATGTGTGTGTATGTGTCTCAAATAAATGTTTGTGCTAAAGATATGATCACTTTTCTTTCCCGAGCCGTTTGCTTGCAACACTGAACCACGAACTTTAGAATATTTTTTACAAAGCTACATTAATTGCTTTGCTGACATGAGCTTTATTTTTTCTATAAACGGTTCTATTTTCGTGTTTTTAGAAAATTAGTTTTTTTTTCCTTCCAATATCCAAATTCCTATTTTTAAATTAAGATCTTGGCAATTTTCTAAAAAATGTTACCTGGTATTTAAAAATAATTTTACATCTAACAGTAATGAATTTATTTATTATTTATAAAATTATTTATCATTGTCAACAATTGCTGACCACAAATGTCAGTTCGATGGTTTCTCACAATCGACGAAATAGTTGCTGAAGAATCAGTTCTTAATGATCGTTAGCTTCTAAATTTGGTTTGTGTTTTGTCTTGACGACAAAAATTCAACATGGAACGGAACAGGAATGTAACACAATCAATAACGAAGCTGCCAAAAAAGAAAAGGAAAGGAAAGAAAAACAGAAAGAAAAGAAAAGAAAGAAAGGATCTCTTGTTTTTGTTGTTTAGAAAACGAACAAGAGAACTTCAATTTGTCGTTTTAGAATACTGTACTGAGAAACCCAGGCCTTTAAAAGAAAATAATTGACCCTGAAAAGCATTAAAAAATAAAAGAATGATTTGTATGAAACAGCTGCTATCTAGACAAAAACAAATACGACCATAATTCAAAAACAAAAGGAGTAGACCGTTTTTATGTTAAACTTCCGCACTTGTTTCATTTGAAGGTCTTAAACTTGAAAAGTTTTTGAACTCCGTGGCATTTTGTTGCTTATACGTTGAGCAGAATTAGGGTTCAAAAGAATTATATTTTTTATTGGATATTTCTTTTATTTCTAGTAAATTAGATGTTTTTATTGGTAACAGAATGTTTGAAATATCTTCTGAATTCTTACTTATAGAACATTTTTACCGCAATGTTTTCAATTTCATATTTTTAATACATTTTTTTCTAAAGAAATTTTTTATTTTGTTTTTGAATATTATTTAATGTATAACTGCTGATATTCTTGAAAAAGTTAAAAATATTGATTGCAAATAGAGAGAAAACATAATTTCATTGAATTATGGAATGTTAATTTTCAGTAATATTTCAAAAGATATTTGGAACAAAGTTTCATTATATAAAGGACATCATCATGTTTTCCTTGAAATTGAAGTTAACAGAATTATAATATTAAATTGCTATTTTCAATTTGACCTTCATGAATCTCCTAAGGTTCTAAAATTCTCAACCATTCAGTATGTCTTACGTTTTTGTTTATTTAATGGTTCAATTTCGTTTTTCTTCTAAAATTATTAACTGTTAAATTATATTGTAAAAGTAATTTCCACTGAATTTTCTTCTTTAATTTCTTTTTCCAATAAATTTTCAACAACCATTTCGCCCAAACCTGTCTTTCATTAAAATCTAGCAAGTTTTAAAGATTACTTGCTTTCAGAGACATGCTTCATTAATGACAATTTTTCAAAATCCCAGATCTTTTTCTTTATATAAAGTGACCTGACATTCTATATTTGTTGAGACAAAGATTTGTACTGAACTGCAAATCTGTCGAAGATTTTAAAAAGCTCTCAGAATTTCAACAAAATGGCATCGATTGTTTCAAATTTCTTACGAATATAATAAGCAATTCATATTAAAAAATTCACTAGATACAGTTTTATAAACAATTAACTTCTGAAGAGTCCAACTTTTAGTATGCATAGAATATTATCCCCGAAAATGAAAATATAGGTGAATTAATATGAAATAAAAAATATTTGAAAAGTATATCATTTGCACTTCTTATCCGTATCATTTTTTTATAAATATATCATTTTTCAAAATCTTTCTTTTACATGTATATTAATTTAATAATTTTTGCTAATCTTCAAAACTATTCCTAATTTTCCCTCTATCCATCAGCAAAGACGGAAATTCTGAGAATCCAATCAATTTAGTTTTACTTAAATCTCAAATTGCATTATAGAGAAATTGAATCGTAAAACAACTTTTTAGGCAAATTTTATATGTTTATGCATCTAAAAAAATTTTTAGAGCCCATCCTTCTATTCATTTTATTACTCAAATGTCCCCACTTTTAATCCAAAGTTGCATCAAATGATAACTTCAACGGTGAGAATGGCTTGAAAGTAAACACACACACAAACTGTGGGCATTTTCTGATTGATTTAATTGCATTCAAGAAAATTACGATAAAATAATGGTGTTAGAGAAGTGATTATATTACGACTTGATTATATATAGATTGGAATTATGAAATTTAAATTTTTTGAAATAATTGAATAAAATAAGGAAGTGATATCATTGTCATTTTTGACCATATTTAAAACAAATTTTTGTCACATTCAACCATAAACTTTGTAAAAAGAATTCAAACATATACCAAATTGTACATTTTGAGTCCTTGTTCATATAAATCATTATAGAAATTTTAAAAGAATTTGGTTTGCATATTGATATAATACACATATACCATAAGAACCAAAATTATGAAAAAATCTAACTTTTGTCTCTTTTTTTAATATTTTATTTATATTGCTATTATATTTCTGAAATTTAAAGGATTATCTCTTCTAGTCTGTGACAAATTTTAAATCATGTAACATATTTTTAATCATTTAAAAACATGTTACATTTTTGTTAGTCTGTTGTTTAAGTAACAACAATAAAAATTTAGAATGATAAGACGTATTTCTTCCTCTTTTTTCTTTTCTCTTTCACAATCATGTTATATCTAAAAAGAGCAGCGACAAAATAAAGCTTCGAAAATTATTTACAATTGCTGTACCTGCAGTGCCATCTAGATTTAAAGAATAGTGTTATCTTTTCTCCTGTTACTCAAAGGAGTGGCTCTCATTCAAATTATCATGTGCTACGTGCTGATAGGAAAAACTGATAAAATATTATACAAAATACAAAAGAATCAAAATTATTTCAAAAAGAGGCGTGCATTATTTACATTCAAAATTTGCGATCGAACGATACGTTGAATGAGAATAATGAAACTGAATATTTTATAGTGACTAAAACTCTCACGTATCATAATAAAACTTTTTTTGAAACAAAATAAAAAAAAAATCAACGGAAAGATATGTTAGAATATATTATTCTTCTGTGGTTGAAATTTTACTTTTTAATTCTGTTTTTTTTTTCCATTTAGCAAACGATTTTAATCTTTTCCATCACGATCGTTATTCTAATGATGCTGAAAATGGCACTTAGCAACGGTTTAGATATGTAAAAGAGATTTGAAAGATCTGCCAAAACAAAATGAAAAAACAAAACAGAACTTCTTTACATAGACAAGCAATAATCGGCGGTAAGATGCAGTATACGTGCACTGGAGGTCCCAAAATGTAGATTTCTTAAGAATAAAATATCTTGATCTTTACTTGAGATAATTAAAAAATATCCAGGATCACAGGTGATCGTTCTCTGATTTAGGTCTAAATTACGGTCTGTGAATGGAATGTATTAATGAAGTCCGCCCCGTGAATTTTTTCTGAAATAGAAATGCATTGCCCTCGTTTAAATATATATTCGAATAAATATAAAATTAAATATATAATAAATATAATTTCGAATAACAAGTAAAATTAGGGAACGAATTATGTTCATTTAGCGAGATTCAACCATATAAATTGTCTCTTTCCTTCTTTTTCATCATCTAGATTCCAAAACTCATCATTTTTTTTACATCGTGAAAAGACAGAATATAAAAAATACAGAATTTCGTAAATTCGTGGATTTACTGTTGTGTGTAGAGGCGCAGCCAATAGATCTCATTAAAAAAGAACCACGTTGTACGTAAGTAGTGAAACTAACGACAGTTTACAAGTAAAAATCGATAGTAAACAACTACATCAGCTCATAAAATAGCTATGCACAATTTAGTGGGAATAGAAAATTCTCCTTGCTATTCACTGACGCTGATGAAAATTCGAATTTGAGCATAAGCAAATTCACATAAATAAATTCCATTTAATACTAGCCGCCTTTGGCGACCAGCTGGTTCGCCATGAGTAAAGCGTTCTAAAATTTTCAATTAAATCACATATTCATTAGCCTTGAAGTAATTCCGGGCATTGATTGACCTGAAATTAATATTTTCTTTAAGATGATGGACGGAAAGTTCTAAAAGTACACCTTTTTCTAATAATATTCTTTAATTTTACAAATCAGTTAGTTTTAACCATCGATTATGCTTCCAAAATATTTAAAAAAAAATCGGTGATGCTGCCAAAATATTAAATATGTTTTTTTAAAGAAAGCAGGAAAGGGAAAAAAAGTATTAAATTAATGATACAGATATTGCAAACGATTACATAAATATGCCATTAAGTCGGGACTTCAATGCATATCCTGTCTAAATTCAATCAGGTTTACCGTAAACAAAGAAGATTTATTGAGTTAATGGCATAGATATTGCAAACGATTGTAGAAACCTTTGCTTTGCATTTATTTTTTAAAGAAAATATCACATTTTATATATTTTTTATTTTATCCAGTCACTTGCTGAAAGTTGCATTTCTGTTGATTTATTTTACGATGATAATTTTTTTTATTTGAACTTCCGGCATTCTTTTATTTTATCCAGTCACGTGATAAAAACATGATTAAAATATTTCTTTAAAAATTCGTTAAAAATAGAAGCTTACATTATAAATTAAAAAAATTGATACCGTTAGAAAGCTAATTTTTTAATCTTTAAATTGATGTAAAAATCCTGTTTATGCGATCATATTTTCGGAAGTTATAGCGGAAAAACGTCAAAATTTCGCTTAAATTTTAATTAATTCAAATTCTAATTAAAAATTCGAAAAAGGGGCTCCGAGGTGCACATTCCGGACCTCCAAGGTATACATGTACCAAATTTGGTAGCTGTAGGTCCAACGGTCTGGCCTGTAGAGCGCCAACACACACACACACACACACACACACACACACACACACACACACACACACACACACACACACACACACACACACATTGAGCTTTATTATAAGTATAGATGTTCAATGTTAGAGTTTTATTCAAGTGTGGCAACAGTTTAATAAGGATTTCCATCGATTGAAATTGGAGCCAAAAAATTATTCGTATTGCGAAAGCAGCTGGCGACGAAGTATCTTCAGAAACAAAAGAAAAAGAAGAAAAAAAAATAATGGAAAATTGAGAAAGAATTATATGATTGGAGAAAACCCAGCAGCGAATAATAAAACGAACAACGAAAAATATAAAAAACATCGATGACGAAAAATCGATTTTGCACGAAATCAAACGTATTGTAAAAAATGATAAAAGAAACTGTCTGACTTTTGTTATGGAGATTGACATTAATGTAGAAAAAAGACGTTGATAAACATTGAAAGATTTCCTTCTTTTTACTTTGAAACTAAAAGAACGACATTAATCATTATCATATGCAAAAATCAAAATTTTTGAAAAAATGATTAAATCATGTATTATTTTTTTTAAAAAAAACCCGACAAAGAGTCGTTTAGTTAGTAGTTGTTTCATTTACCTCATTTTATGCCTTCCTAAGCCGTTCATCCAATTACGATGAGACTTGATCAGTTTATTGTTTCCACCTTGGAAATGGTTATAGAGATAATACAATTATCTATAAAAAAATCAAATTTTAAACGTATCTATTTACCAAGGATTAATTTTCAAATAACTCGCCGATTAAACAATAGATTCTAAAGAAATTCTAAATCCAAGTTAAAGGTTAATATTTTGTAGCTACAATACGCACATGTCATGCAAGTCATTCTCAGAGGTAACAACTTTATTACAGATTATGCGAGCAAGTTTTGGGGAGAGCAACCCTGGGGTTTTTAATTTTAATTAAATTTTAGCGTTTTTCGTAGTAACTTTTAAAAATATTGTAGTACAAATAATTTTGCACCATCTTAATTTTCAAAAATTATCTTATCAACTATGTTAACAATTTTATGGTATAAATATATTTTCTATGTTTAATCAATTTGAAAGAAAATATTTTAATTACATTTTCTAAAATTAAATTTGAGAATTCTGAACGAATATTAAACGGATCACAAGATACAATAAATAGTTTCTTTCATTACCATTCTGAAAGAACATCAAGTTTTACAATTCTGTGAGAATACACAAATCTCATATAAATAAAAATAAATGTTTGTTCGTATTTTATATACTGCCGTACCGGTAAAACATTGCCAAATTAATGAATGATTGCATTTAAAATTTTTGTCGGCGGCCGTAAAGCGTCGGTATAGCTAGTAATCTATAAATTACGCATAAATAATTTTATCGTTTGCTACCAGATTTGATGTAGATGTAATTTGGAAGGTAAAAATGCTTTTTTTGAAGATATATATATATATATATATATATTACAAATTTAACAGAGCAGAGTTTAAGAATCCAAAAGTCTCGGGGATGCCGAAATGAACAAATTCCAATTTTTTGTGTTATGAAGTTATTGTGTTGATTTGTAGAAGAACGGACTGACGAAGTTCTTACAAACGAATTTTCTCAAAATTTGGTGTAAAAAAAACTTACTACATTTTATTTGTCTAATTAGTTGTGTTTTGAGGGTAATCATGCGTCCAAAAAGGGTTTTTTTCAATGCTCTAAAGCTATAGAAAAATTATATATATTCATCAAAATTTCGAATTCAGTTTTTTATAACAGGTGCAATTTTTATCATGTGAGAACATGTTTTTTTTTATTCGAGGTTTTTGAAACATCAAAATGCATAAGCAATAAATTGAAGATTTATGATTTTTGAGTCATCCATTTTTCACTTTTAGGGTTATTAGAAAAAAATGCAGAATGTTATCTCATTTGGCGATTTATCTCCAACTAAAGTTACACTTGATTTCCAACTTATTCATTCTCTGAATAGATACGAATAGACTTAATTAAGGTCATTAATTAAGACAAATAATAACTATAACATTAATAATGTTTTCACATAATAATTTGAGATTTACGATCGTAGATTTCATTAAATTTTTTTGCATTCTTCGTACGCGACAAAGTAATAAAAGCCATCTCGATTTTGTCAAGATACGGCCTCATGGATTTATCGAAACTTCATGTTGATAAATCTGAGTCCCAATCATTCCTGTTTCTTATAGGAATCATTCTTCCCAAATATCAAAGATATATATGCATTTTTCTGTAAACTTGCTTCATCTTTTCAAAACATGTAAGCATAATACTAATCTTGTTTTCATGATTTTTTTTACTGAATATTTTTCCCATTTTAATTTTTTATGCGTAATATAGAGGAAGTATAGTAATGAAAAAATTCAAACTCGAGATTTTGACGAATCCCTACCTTTTAGTAAAATTGTTCCGAAAGTTTCAGAAGCTGAAATGAAAATACCCAGTTTGTTGTGTTTTAGAGTTATTCTGTTGATTTGCAGAACAACGGACTGCCAAACTTTGTAACAAATTTGTTAGGAATTTAGAATTTTGGTTTAAAAACTGCATACTAATTTTTATCTACCTAAATTATTAGGTTTTTGTGTAATAAGTGTGCCAAATTAGATTTTTTTTTCTGCTCCAAAGCTATCCAATTTCTGGATATTCTTCAAAATGTCGAATTCAGTCTTTCATAACAATCTTTATTTTCTTAGCATTCTTTTATGCTAAAGTAAAGAAAGTAATAAAAAGTGTCTCATTTTTGTCAGGATACGATCTCATGGATTTAGTGAAATTCCATCTAGATAAATTTGAGTCGAAAATATTATCTTAAAACTTATAGAAATCTTTCTTCTCAAACTTCAAAGATATATGGATTGTTTTTTTTGGTAATATTTCTTGAAATACTTTCAAAAGATTTAAACATATTCTAGAAACTAGAAGCTTTATTATGCCTGTAACTTGCTCACCTTTCGAAAAATAACGTTGTTTTGAGAACAGGATACTTCTTTTCACCTAATATTGAATTAAAGTCAACATTGAATTTTTCCGTCCATCTTGGGAAAAGTACTTTTCTATAGTACATAAAAACATGTTTTCTGCAAATAGCTGATCTTATATACATTCGTTTTTATTATTATACTCTTCTATTTGATTTCACATTGAATTTCGTAAACAATTTTGTCTCGCTTTCGGATATGACAGAGATTCAAAATCTGTTGTATTTTTATGCTCCCGATATTAGCACATCATTTTAGTATTTTTAGATTTCGATTATCAGTTAATATATTAATTCATTTAACCTTTTAATTTGAGAGCATAGCGCGCTTTGAATGTAAATTCGAGACAAAAAAATTTCGAGATTGCTTAATACTTATTACAAAATATAAATTAAAAATAAAAATTGGGAAATCAAAAAAAAAAAAAAACTTCTAGTATGTATTGGGTTGTTAAAAATTTAACTTCTAATGTATTGGGGTTTGCACTAAAGTTCTTTTTCCACATTAACTTGAGACCGGAGATAATTAGTGCCACAAACTTGGTATCTATGTGTACACTTTTGCTCTATAATTACTCCCATTTGCTCCCATTTCCCGCCCCCGTATCTTTAGAAATAGGATCTTTAACACCGTAGTTTAGTGCCAGATAGCGCTCTGAACATTCTTACCGTGTAGCTCAAGATGCTTTTTATATTAGACACTAAGTTTGTGACAATAGTTGTCTCTCTTCTCAAGTTAATGTGGGAATATAAGAACTTAAATAAACACCCTGTGCAAATAAAATTTTGTCTTTAAGCATTGTTTTTTTAAATAAATCTGTTGTAAATAAAGTTTAACCTGCCATATATAACTGGTTTTGAGTAAAAATGTGTAAATCCTCTATATTTGTAAACATAAAAATTGAAGAATTATGAAATTATTAATCAGCAAATTTCTTATTTATGAAACATTATTGACATACATTTGTGATTATCTGTTTGGATTTGGCGCTGTTTTTGAATTTTCATTTCTTATTTATTTAGTTATTGCTTAATGACTTGATTGATACCAATCAAATAAGAGAGTGGAATTACAGATAAATATTTCATACACAGCTCTATATATTTACAGAAGAACTGTTTGTTCTAATATAGGTTGAATATTCACTATTTACACAACATTTGTAGGTTGAAGGTCTATCGTGAAAACTGTTCAGGGAAAGAATCCCCCATTCATTCTAAGAAAAACACCACCAGACGATTACAGGGTGTTAGCCAGAACCGTTACCAAGATGAAGAGTGGAAATCGCAGTCCGTTATTCGAGATCTTTTGTCTCTTCTCAGACCAACCAGCACTTTATTGCTATCCTAAGTCCACCACCTCAAACTCTATCGACCCACGTCAGCCTTCCATCGGCCAATCGCATAGCGAAATTTTTCTTATTTGTGGTGCCACGTGACGTAGGATCTAACCATCAATGCCTCGTCCTAGTGGTTGGCCTCGCTGGAACACGATTCAGTCATATTCCTTTACAAACGGACAGCCTGGCATTCAGCTATTAGACAACTTTCCTTTGAAGGAGCAACAAGTTCCATCCCCAGAATGAAGGTCACATGTGGTCTAATAACCAGATGTGAACAGCCAGCTAAGGAGATTCACCATCTCGAAACCAGACGGCTTTTAACAATGGTGGGCGGGTTAACAGATGGAGGTAGCTGCTAGGAAATGCCTCTAATTGTGAATGGGACAGGGGAATGTTACAATTTTGATAAGTTTAAAAGCTATCTTATCCGAATGCAACTCGAAAATTTGAAAATAGGATTTTAAAAGTACAGAACCTTTTTTTAAATATTCTTAAATTAGAAGATAAAGCAGCAATTCTTTTTCAAATTCAAATTATAGATAAGAGAGAAAAAAGTTCATAAGAAAGGTCAGAAATACATTTCAAAAGTTACACGTTCGAATGAAACAAATTGAATTTAAATACGTTACAGATCTTTTTTTTTTTTTTTTTCTTCTTATTTCAGCCACTGAGATGAAATTTTTGGCGGTTGAAATTTTTATTTTCTCCTTTTTATTTACTCATTTATGATTCGTACATGCAGAGAAGGAATCTTTATTTTTTTTTTATTTCGGCTTCGGGATTTTTATCAATTTCCGCGTTTTAGTGTTTTTCCTAATTAAAAAAGACATAAATGTTACGCCTATGTTTATTTGAGCACAATGATTCAAAATGTAAACAAATAGACGAAAATTATTAAGCTTTGCACTTAAGTTGTAGATCTGTTCAGAAATTATCAAAGTACCTTCCGACGAGAGATTTATGTGCAGGATGACTCAAATTAAACAGGATGTGTTAAGAGCTCTCTGTAAGGAAAACTACAAGGTGGCCAGAAATAAAACACCCCTACTCTGACCTCCATGGATATCGAACTACTCAGTGTAAAGGCTCAAAATTTTGTACACATACTATTCAAAATATGGGGAAACGGATTTCACGAAAAAAAAATTAGTTCCTGAAATCACCGATAGGTGGCGCTGCACAACTGGAACTATGATCAAAAGACACAAATAATAATAAAAATTAAAATGTTTATGCGGAATGGAATGCTTCCATGCTTCCTTTTTAATTTTTCTGCCCCTTATGGAAAATAAAAATAGTAAAGAAGCTAGAACTCCCGTTGTAACTGCAATTTCATACTGTAACCAGAAAAATTTGCATAAAGCATGGTTAGAAGCCATGTTCTGGGTATAAAAGAAGTTAAAAGGTGGGGAATGTCATTCTTATTAGTGATGGCTGTCACGCTGCCAGAACGCGCTTTGCTTGTGAAGTTGTTTTACGAGAATAAAGGAAATGCTCCAGCAGCACTTCGAGAGTTTCGCCGACTTAAGGATTTGCGTAAGGGACCATTGCTTCCACAAGCTCTCAGGAGAATGATCGCTCGATTCGAGGAAACTGGACATCTTGGAGTTCAGCCTGGTCGAGGACGCAAACCGGTTCGTTCAGATGTCGTTGAAGATGTTGCCACCGGTATTGTTGAACAGTCAATGGATAATGTTTTAGGCTGCAGTAGTGCACGTGCAGTGTCACGACACTTGGGTGTTCCCTATAGCACAGTGTGGAACGTACTCAGAAAAATGGTGCATTGTTTCCCGTACAAAATCCGCCCTAATCAACAATTGCTGGCCACAGACAGGGAGATGCGACTGACCTTTGCATTGACATTTCTTGCTAGAGTTGAAGTGGATGCATCGTGGCCGTGGCAGATTCTGTGGAGCGATGAGGCCCATTTCCACCTCAGTGGAACAGTGAACACCCATAACTGTCGCATATGGGACACGACAAACCCCCGTACCTTCCAAGAGATTCCACTCCACTCACCGAAAGTTACAGTCTGGTGTGGATTCACAGCCACATTCATCCTTGGACCGTTCTTTTTCGAAGAGGTTACTTCCAATGGCCTTGAGACATGTACCGTGACGGCCAACAGGTACAAAAGGATGCTCGAAACATTTGTTGTACCCCATTTGCAGCAGCGCCAATGCCTTGACACCATTACTTTTATGCAAGATGGAGCACCTCCACACATTGGACTCCCTGTGCAACAGTTTCTTCGCCAACATTTCACCACTGACAGAATAATCAGTCGCGCGTTTCCGACAACTTGGCCATCTCGTTCACCGGATCTTAATCCGTGTGATTTTTGGCTTTGGGGACACTTAAAAAACCTTGTTTATCGAGAACGTCTGATAACCTTGGCAGATTTGAAAGAGAGTATCAGTCTGCATGTGAGAAGCATCTCAGATGACCAGTTACGATCCGCAGTTGAACAAGCTGTCCACAGACTTCACATTTTACATCTTCAGGAAGGGAACCATATTGAGCAGCATTCCCTGCATCGATAACGTCCTTGTTTCATGTATGCTTGGTACTTTCAAATAAAATGTGTTTAAAACGTGTTTTTGTGTCTTTTCAGCATACGTCCAGTGGTACAGCGCCACCTATCGGTGATTTCTGGAACTAAATTTTTTTTTCGTGAAATCCGTTTCCCCATTTTTTGAATAGTATGTCCACAAATTTTCAAGCCTTTACACTGAGTAGTTCGATATCCAGGGAGGTCAGAGTAGGGGTGTTTTATTTCTGGCCACCCGGTATATGGGTTTTTCATAAAAATTTCAAGTACCTGCTCATCTCAGTTTGTAGTTTTAATTTCCGAAATAGAGAAAAAATTATTTCGACTCTTGGTAGAGAAAAGGGCTATGCGGTATCTGCAATTTACATATTTCTTGACAGATCTGGCATTGGTCATCAATGTGCATTGTTCTGTGGAAATGGAATAAATATCAACAACGAAAAACGTTCTAATCTGCAAAAATTTTATTGTAGTCATACGAAATTAATCATTAAATGGAATATTAATTATTAACTATATCCCTTTAATAATTAATTATTAAAGGAATGACAGCTAGCTAGCATGACTGAAAAAAGATTTACACAAACATTTTATTGCTACAATATATGGAACTAGATGCGGTTCGATAAGATCTCCATCTCTATTCTTTTGAAGTAGCATTCATGACCAATACATTCCACAGCAGAACGCAAATCATGCACTTGTAGATGGGATACATGATCTGAAATTCTATCTTTTAAGAAAGCTTATTTTGGAACATTACCTACATAAATGCAGCCATTTAAATATCATAATAGCCGAGATTCACGAAGATTTAGATCTGACGATCGAGGCTGCCACGATGGTGAAAATGATCTACTAATTGCATTGCTGTATGAAACTTTTCCTGATAATTTGTTTGAATAGACAGCGCGATACATGGAGGTGCACCTTCTTGTATGAAGAGCTATGGCGTAAAGATAATTTCTCTTTTGAAGTAATGGAATGCAATGATCTAGAGAATCACTTAGAATCTGTGGCAAAATATATAATTGGCCCTAGACTATTTTTTAGCTAGGGTAAATAACGAAAAACGAGGTAAAACCAAGCTAAACTTTAGGAACATGTAACAGAATTTATTAATGAATATGAGAATTTGTTCAACAATTCAACAACGGCACGTATGCTTACAGCTTCGTTCAAATGAAAATGAGCTATATTACTCTATAATAACTTTATAACAATGCATCCGAGCGATGAACTTCATATCAAATGTTTTTCATTTCTCTTTATTTCAAGAAAGCAATTACTAAATGTGGCTATCATAAATGATCTGTTATATTGCCGCATAAAGAAAGCTTACCACGAGCTCAGTGGCTGAATGGTCAACGCATGTCATCTAAACCCGCAGTTTGCGGGTTCGATGCTCGCCATGACTGTTATATCCAAAGTGTGGGTTTTTAGTTTGTTTCCTTATGTTCTCTAACATTTTAGACCTTTCTTTATTATGTAAATTAGTTGTTTTTAGAGTATCCTGTTCTTGTATAAAAGCTGATACCCACTGGTTATTTGAAATTTCTCGACCTTGTTAAGTTGCAATCTGCTCCTTTCCTTCAATAAATTTGTTTGTTAGTTTAAAGCTGACGGTGTATTTATTTGAATCTTCGTGACAATATGGCATTCCCTTGTATGGGGCCGTGGTGGCTTGGTGGTACAGTCTCAGTTTCGGAACCGGAGGGTTTCAGGTTCGAGACTCGATTCCAGCGAAGATACGTCGTGTGAGGGGGTCTCTTGCACGTTAAATCTGTCAGGCCAAACGTCCTCCCACTGGTGTGGTGTGGTGTGGGGAAGGCTTGCCACTTCAGATGTCGTCCTCGTCATCTGATCGTGGTTCAAAATTACGAGGTCCGTCCCAAAATAGCCCACGTGTTGCTTTAAATGGGACGTTAATATAACTAAACTAAACTAACTAAATTATTCCCTTGTATATCCAAAGGTTGCGGTTGTAGGGGAACGGCAACTGATCCCCTGTTGGCAACCGCTCGTCCCCTTCCCGTTGATGAGAAATTAAGAGTTTTGTCGGCAAAAGTCTTCACCACTTCAGGATGGTTATGAAGAGTTAGATATTAACGGATATGATAATTTAAAACCATTTTAAAGTTAATTTATATAAATAAAAATGAATGTATGTCAGTTATGCGCTACCTTATAGCTCATCTGACTCTAACCAGGTCTATGCTGATGAGTCGGACAGTCGAGAAATTTATTAGTTTCTGCTGAAGACGGGGAAAAATATTGCCTACCCTAAAGCTCTTAAATCATAAAGTAAAAAAAAAAGGAATAAATATTATTTACACTCTCATTTATATATCATTCAATTTCGAAGAATGTATTCATTGATGATGATGTCGGTTCATTGTTTCCACGGAAAGGGGGTGCAGTAGTTTCTGAGGGTAAAGACCCCTGAACCCCCAGAAAGCAGAAGTCTGACTTCTAACTTATATGAAGATGACACACACATTCACTTGCACAACCCCTTTTTACAGGGGGGAACTTTCATATAACTCACAAATAGAATACAGAAGAACAACCATGCCCGAACCCGGGATGCCCAGATCATGGGGAAGACACGCTACCCCTATGCCAGGACTCCGGCAATGTATTCATTTCCGATACGAAAATTAAGATTACTCTTTTAGTCAATCCTAATTAAACAATACAATTATTTTAAACTAGCCGCCTTTGGCGACCAGCTGGTTCGCCATGAGTAATGCGTTCTAAAATTTTCAATTAAATCACATATTCATTAGCCTTGAAGTAATTCCGGGAATTGATTGGCCTGAAAGCAATATTTTCTTTAAGATGATGGACGAAAAGTTCTAAAAGTACACCTTTTCCTAATAATATTCTTTAATTTTATAAATCAATCAGTTTTAACTATCGGTTATGCTTCCAAAATATTAAAAATGTTTTTTTCGATGATGTTGCCAAAATATAAAATATGTTTTTTTTTTTTTTTCAAAGAAAGCGAGAAAGGGAAAAAAGTATTGAATTAACGATACAGATATTACAAACGATTATAGAAATATGCCATTAAGTCGGGTTTTCAATGCATATCCTGTCTAAATTCAATCAGGTTTACTGTAAATAAAGATAATTTATGGAATTAATGATATAGATATTGCAAACGATTGTAGAATCCTTTGCTTTGCATTTATTTTTTAAAGAAAATATCACATTTTATATTTATTTTATTTTATCCTGTCACGTGCTGAAAGTTGCATTTCTGTAGATTTATTTTGCGATGATAATTTTTTTTATTTGAACTTCCGGCATTCTTTTTATTTTATCCAATCACGTGATAAAAACATGGTTAAAATATTTCTTTAAAAATTCATTAAAAATAGAAGTTTACATTATAAATTAAAAAAACTGATATCATTAGAAAGCTAATTTTTTTATCTTTAAATTGATGTAAAAATCATGTTTGTGAAATAATATTTTCGGAAGTCATAACGGAAAAACGTCGAAATTTCGCTTAAATTTTAATTAATTCAAATTCTAATTAAAAATTGGAAAAAAGGGCTCCGAGGTGCACATTCCGGACCTCCAAGGTATGCATGTACCAAATTTGGTAGCTGTAGATCCAACGGTCTGGCCTGTAGAGCGCCAACACACACACACACGCACACACACACACACATTGAGCTTTATTATAAGTATAGATTTCAAACGATATTTCCAAAATTTGTTCTTCTGCGGCAGCAACGCGCCGGGTGCCAGCTAGTATACTATAAACAAACAATCAAAATATCCAAATAAGGGTTAAATAATAATTAAGAGGTCTGACTACATTTGGCAAAATAATCGATAGGGTGGTAAATCAATAAGATGTATTTTGCCGATAATTTTGAATGTCGGCGACGTCTCTGCAGTTTTCTGTCAAAAAGAATGGTTATTTAATTAAAAAAAATCTGAATACTACTTAATTTTCTATGATTATTTGTAAAATGAATTATGATGAATTATTTTGATGTCAAAAAAGAGAAATTATAGTTTTCCTCTTGTCGGATTTGTCTTGCCTCCCCGTCGCCAAATTTTTGTCGCTGCGCATGTGTATATCATATAAAATTCGTGTTTGTTTTTGGCCATAAAATAAGGAAGTTGTTTAGTTGATTTTAATGGAGAAAGAGCCAAGTAAAGGAATTCATGTTGAGCTCTAGTTACAAATTGAAGTTAATCGACGTTCTCTGATTTAATTACAATTTTCTAAGTTATATTGTTTCAAACATATTTTAAAAAAAGCAGAAACAATTGTTGAAATCTAACTTTTAGTGTACTCTTTCTAATCCCAACTATGATGTCGATGTCCAAAGGCAAGATGGCTACTGAGACAAACAGTACAGTAACGAATTGCCAATGGAACGATTGTGTATGATTGTTTGGGTTACAATATCGGCGAACAGATGCACATTACAGCGACAAAAACAAAATGTTAGTGCGTTTATTTCATTTTTTAAGAAAATAACGTTTTTCTCTTGGTGTTATTTTTCAATGCTACGAAACCTGGAAAACAAACTGAACTAAAACCTTAAACAAGATCTAGATCAATCGCAAAGCATTCAGTTCTCAAAAAACATCCACAAACGAAAACAGAGGAATATTTTGCAATTTCCCAAAAAAAAAAAAAAAAAGTATACAGATAGACATTTTTCTTTTGCCAACTGTAGGACACTTATAGCTCCCATACGCCCGATTAGAATATCTCGGAAACCGGTATATTTTGCAACTTTCTGGAAAAACGCGACATTAAACCAAGGTTAAAACTTTCTGTGAGTGCCCTCAAGGATATCATCTGCTTTGCACGTGCTATTAGGGTGAAGTCGATTTATCCCCGGAGAGATATGTCTGATTTTTTTTTTTAATACCGAAGTTAAAGAAGAATTTTTGTGCCCGACTTCGAAAATGAGATTCCATGTCACGCTTTCAGTTAAATTTGTTATCGTAAGTTTGTAGCCTCGAATTTCAATTGGCACTCGTGGAATCGTGCGTTATAAAAAAAACTTAACTGCCAATATTTAAATAAGGGAATGAAAGCAAACGGGTGTCCATTACGGAATAGAATTTTAATTTGATGGTTGGAGAGCTCTGGTATATTTTATAACAGAAAACACAAAGGTAGCATTTTATTTACCTATTGTTTTTAGTATTATCAAAACAGAATGAATTACTTTATTTAGTGATATTTTGGACTAAAAAGATATCAACAGTTTTTGTATAAAATCCTTTCGTATCATTTTAGTATAAAAAAAATAAATGTTAAAAGAGAATTTCAACAAGCAACGAATTTCATTTAAAGAATTGTTCTTAAAGCGTTCCTAATGAATTTTTTTCCTTCAGATCGAACAAGAGATACTTTTCACTTTTAAATTTGGCGAAGAATGATTTTTTAATTCTCAACTAATATGCCCAAGCTTCATACAAGCACCGAATTACGTCATTTAAAAATAAGGCCATCATAAAATTATCAATTCATCCAAAAATGATTTTAATTCCATGAAGAATTTAAGTGTTCTATGGATTTTAAGATTAATAATGCACTTCCAAAAAACATGTGTCGTCTTATTAAATAAAAAAAATTGAACTATTAAGGAATTAAGATAAAATTCTCCATTTCATAAAAATTGATTTTTACTTTTAAGTTAGTTAAAATATTAATTAATATTTAAAAATGAAAATGAGTATTTTTAATAAACATTTATTACTGTAGTATTGCACCAGCACTGCAACAAAAACCTTAAAGCTCTATCCTTAATTTCTTAAATGGATGTTTAAAAAAGTACTTTCTATCGAATTCCAATATTTTTAATATTTCGGTTTTTCCAATATGAATGAATTTGCAAACGATAATGAATTCGTTCTAATGTAATTTATTCCATTATGTGACAAATTAACTTCAGTTAGATGCAGGCGATAATGAATTTATTCTTATGCTATTTGTTCATTCTTTTATATAACAAATTAATTTTAGCTTGAAACAGGAGCTTCATGGAATGATTACAAATGCATTGAATTCTATATCTGTTCAAAAAATTTCTTATGAATAAAATCTCCTTTGTATAAATGATGAATACTTTAGTGTTATTTTTTATTAAATGATTTTTTTCTGTTATAAGACAAAAAAGTTAATGCATTTCAATTTATTATTTTGATAAATTATCGGTTCATTCTTCAGGATTTTATGACGATTTTTTTGTGGCGTTACCATACAGTTTTATTGTATGTAAAAATTATATAAAAATGTTAGTACGTTTGAAAAATCTACATTTATTAATAAAAATAAGTAACAATTTCCAATTTACTTTATTTGGTTTCTTAAACACTTTAGTTTAACTATTAAATAAGAGCTTTTTTCCATAAAAATATTTGTTCATTATATTACTTCCTCATACACATTGAGTATAGAGAAAGTATTATTAACGCCAAAAATTTTGAAATCGAGATTTTGACAAATTTTCCCGTTTTAGACCTCACTGAATTCGAAAAACACGTTTTTTTTTGGAAATTTTCATATGCCTGTGACAAAGATAACTAAAAAACACTTTGATTTAGACGGATGAAATTAGTTACACTGTCTTGAAACCAAATTTGTAGATTTCTATCATATTTTGCATCTTCGGATATAATTTAATGCAATAATTACAAAACGAAGAGACCTAGATAGATAACATTCGATACACAGAATTAACATCTGTAGTCTAGATACCATTTATTGCATGCTGCTATATATAAACGTATAATAATCTCTGAAAATTATATACAACACACACACAAAGCGTAGCATAGAACAACCGTTGTTTATTTTCCAAGAAATTTCCGTTACAACTTTCATGTTGCCATAAAATCATTACAAAATTATAGTTTGATTTACATAGCGTCATTCTGGAGCGCGACACCATTCAGTGTTTCAGCTATATCCAACAAAGGATTGGCCGTTTGACGATCTGTACTTCCAAAAACATGTACTAAATATGATAAACCAGAGACGCAAGGACTTAAATATAACAAATTTGGTATGTGATTTTGAGATTACAAGTGTAGCTCTGAGTCAATTTTTTGTTTCAATCGGTTGGGAAAAAAGGATTTTAAACTCAAATTAGATTTTCGAATGCTAGCGATTAATCACCAAACAACTTACCAAGGATTACACAATAGATTCGATAAAAATGCAATATTTTCGCCAAATGTTAGTATTCTGTAAATAATGTACGCCAATACCATTCAGGGTGCTCTCTAGGATAATACCTTTATTAAAGAGAATGGAATCAGTTTTAAGCTGACCACTTTGGCTGGTTGATCTTTAAGGTTATTTCTTAAAAAAAGAAATAATGATCTTTATTTTTTCTTTAGCATATGCGTGAAATATTTTAAGAAACATTGTTTATACAAGTATTAAACACATGGAGTAAATAAAACAAATTGGTTTTTATAAATGTTTATTAAACATTACAGTTACAAATTTATTCAAAAACAATAAATAATTAATATCAAACTGGAAACACACAGAAAGATTCAGCAAACACATGCATTATTTAACACTAACTCATTGACCACGGCAAATATGTAATATTTTTTTATAACTTGCTTTTAAACTCTAGAACAAGTTTTATCTTAGCAAGCTAAAAAAATATCAACCACCTTTAACTTCAGTTTCACAAAATACACCCGTAATATAGAATGTGTGTAATACATACATTCTACATAGAGTACGGAATATATTATAAAAGCAATTTGAGCTTACAAACACGATTGTGAAATATATCGTGAAATCTATTTAAAGATTTTAAACAGATTTAGGCATCAGTTTAAAAAAAAGCCGTTTAATAATTCAAAATTAATTTTTGCACAAAAAGTGAAAAAGAATTTTAACTTTTTTGAACAATTTGGCTCAAATTTCAACAAATAAATCAGTAATTAAAAGGTTTTTCAATTTTGTAATAAAGACAAGAGAAATAGCTGAAAAAAATAAGTATACAATTTACGTATTATAAACATGAATTACAAAAATGTGTATAATATGTAATTAGTATTTAACTTATGGTTCGTATATCATTTTAAATAGCAAAATTAATATCAAGTAAATAAAAGTAACTTTTGACTCTCTTTGAGAGCGGTTTGTGTATAAATGCTTTTTTCTCTCTGAATTTGTCAGTTTATTTTATACTTTATTATTTCTGATTTTTTGAGACTCGTTATTTCACACAAATCGATCGTCAGTAATTTCGATAAATCGTAATTCATAGTTTCGATTTTTCTAAAGCGATATCAAAAAAAAATGATAACAATTTTTAGAATAAAATAATAAGCATTAACAATAAATTAAGTTGCATGTATATAATAATATTTTTTTCAACTTATTAGATGATATTTATCTTTGTTCACAGAAGAAAACTGCAATGATGTTCTTTCTCGCTTTTTTAGGGAGTAAAACGAATACTTCGGAATGTTCGATAAGCACAATAAGCATCGATGGCATGAATAAAAGAACACAGAGAACCAAACACCTGTAAAAGAAAGTGTAAAAATAAAGCAACTTTGTAAAAATATTCTCCTAGATACCTATGATAGAGAAACAAGAAAAGTTTAGAAGTCTAAAATCATGTTTATTCAAAATATTTAAGCAAATTTATTAATAATAATTTAAAAATACGTTTGAACAATCAATCGGTTAAATATTCTTAAGAACCTCTAGAGAACAAATATAATTAAATATTTGAATCTACTGTTTATTATCGTTTGGTTTTTAAAATTTTTCTTTATTATCAATTTAAACAATTTTTTTTTCATTATTCGAATTTATTTACTGACGAGTTATCTTTCATATTCGTCTTTCTTCATTGGTGATAAAATTTATCTTTATTTTCCTATTTGTTAATAATTTCAATACTTCAATAACAATAGTTGGCATATGTTCGCTATAATACTTGCGTCAAAAACAGATGTAAAATTAAAAATACATTTTTAAATTGAAGCCTCATGTAATAATGATATTTATTACATGACGTTATGTGGTGCATGAACTATAGATTCTTTTTAATTATTTATTCTCATTAAAAGTTATATAAAATTATAAACATTATTTTCTATAAAAAATTGTTAATGTGCATAATATTTGGTTTACCAGATGGCTCTCATTCTACATATTTCCAATGTCTACTACATTTGAAGCTGTGATTATCTATTTATGAAGATACTAAAAAGCGTCATCTCAAGGCAGAGAAATTCGTAAAAATATTTTTAAACAGTGTATAGATGCAAAAAATTTTAAAAACCATATTTATTAACTGATACAATAGTTTTGAATTCGTTAAACATTTTATAAAATCTAGTAAGTAACGTTTTTTATATCAGGGATAATAAGCGATTAAATTCACATTTGTTTTGAATACATTGAACTGTTTTTTTTAAAAAAAATTCAATGTCTATTTAAAAAAATGTATTTCTTTATTGTTATTTACATGGGATATAACATTTTTTTATTCTTAAAATTTACGTAATGTTTGAGAAGGTTTTGACTATTTGAACTTTTAGTAATTCATTTATAGGAAACAGATAAAAAAAAATTCAGTTTTTAAAGACAGCTTTTCATTTTTAACAAATACTGGTTTTCTATCAACTTTACTATTTTTAATTCAGATTGATACATATGATATTATTTTTAAGGCGATCAGTTCATCTATATAAAAGTATAGCACATAAAAATTCTTTTAAAGCTAATGTGTGAAAAATTTGAACGAGTTAACTATTACTATTAACTGTTAAGTTAAAAGAGAATCTAGTAAAACTCAAAAATTCTCATTTTATGTAATCGAAATACGTACATTTTTGTCGGTCATAATGTTAGAGGAAGTGCAAACTTTAAAGCTTGAATATTTTTTAAAAAGAAAAGTGTGTACTTGTATTGACGTCTAAAGTAAAACCTTCAGAATGACAGGCTTGGCACATAAGGTAAATTTTATTTTTTTTGCATGAAACTCTCGGTCAAGGTCGTGCAATAAAGAAAAGAAATTGTGTAATTCAGGGAAAAAAATTGTGGGAAATTTTTCAGTGATAATAAATGTGTTTGAAAATGGCATCATGTACATCTCAAACTTCATGTGGAATAGCTCAAAGGAAAATATTATTTGAGTTTTCATTGATTTTTAAAATGGCGTATTAAATCGTCTGCGGTTTCCTTTTTCCGTTTCCTTTCTAAAAGTCAATAATAATATTTTTTTATTTGTAAAATCTCTGCCTAGCTTGCTTTTAATATTTAATATTTCCACTCTTCATTCACGAAATTCCAGTTTTCATATAAAATAAAACTTTCAGTGGCTTTAAATCAATGTTCAATGATGTTGTATTTGCAGGAAAGATTTCTTTTCTTTCACTTCTTATAAATGTAGTATAGCAGTACTTCTATCAAAAAAGTAATGTAGCCGTCCAAAAATTCGATTTTGAGATTTTGATAAATCTATACGTTTCAGATTTTTTTTTGCATTTCATAAAGCCGTTTTTAAATTTTTTTATTATCTCTCATGCAAAATATATAACTATAAAATAACGTAAACACCCAAAATTATGATCACAAAATTTTGGAGATTTTTCACATTTCGGCCTTTTATAATCCAGTTGTGGAATTCTGTATTTTGTTGCTATGGGCTCTGCATATTATGAGGTCTCTTTTTATGATAAGATGGTCAATTCAGTTTCACACTTCACGTTTTTGAAGTATCGAATTAAGACATAAGTGGCTGGTCACACTGACAGGCTTTCACATTTAATATAGACCTTCAATGATGTAAAGTGTATGTACCAAAATTCAAACATTTACTCAGGTTGGCTTAGAAAGCCTATGAATACTTCAAATCCTATTCTTAAGAAGAGCCACAAAGGCCCTTTTTATTTTACAAATATATTTTGATTTAAAACATAATAAGAAATGAAAAAGAAAGTGCCATTTTCTTTTGTTTAGTTAATGTTTGAAATAAGGCATTTTAATGGTTAATTTTGCTTAAAAGAATAGAATCCGAGTGAAAGAGTTCTTTTTTTTAAAAAAATATGAAGCTCAGAATAAGTATTATTGCTCTCTTTGAACAAGGTCATCCTGTGTAATATCACCCCTCGGTAGACTGTTAATAGTACTAGTTAACTCGATTGTTCCCAAAAGGGTTTTGGCGACGTTTTATCAACTCTTTTGTAAGCGAAAAGAACTATAGTGAAACGTAAAAATATTGAAACTAACAAAAAAAAAGTAAAAAAAAAAAAAACCCTTTTGGAAACAAACAACTTATTGAAACGAGAATACATTGAAACTAACAAAAAAAAAAAAGTCACCAAAACCCTTTTGGAAACAATCAACTTATTGAAAAACATTGAAACTAAGAAACAGAAAAGTCGCCAAATAGCAAAACGCAGTGCATCATTATATCAGTCTTCCCACTCACCCCAGCAGTCATGAGTGCCGGATAGGCTTGAAAATAAGGAATGATGATGTACATTGGCCACAAGAAGAACGAGGTGTGCATCAGCAGGAAGCCTGAGCCAACCGCATACAGCACGGACGCTGTTGCATTTTGGAAAATTTCCTACAAGAAATAAATTCGAAACAATTAACTCATATATATAAACATATAAGATAATTTTATAGATGAGTAGCCGAAAAAAAAAAATACAAATTTAGAATTAATTTCATTTCATTTTTCCGGGGAAGTAATGATTTATACATGGGGACCAAAAGCGGAACATTAGAACAGATTGGAACATCATTGTTTGCATCAGAACAGAAAATCGAAAAAGTGAGAATTTTTTTCCTTAATGCTTTTAGTAAGAAATTCTTGCAGGAAATTTTTTGACTTGTGTCGATTTAGAACAAGAAATCTTAGAAGGAATGTATGGGCGTTAGGGATTTTTATTCCCTTTACTTAGATCCTGAGAATTAAAGCGTTTGCAATTTTTTAGAGAGCGTATTAGAAATAATAAGTAAAAGTGGGAATCGAATAAGGAAATATGTAAAAATTTTAGAATAAAGTAACGTGAGCTAATTTCAGATAAGAAATAGAAAATTGATTAAAATTTAAATTAGATAAGAGGTATCATTTTATATATAGTATTGCTGAAATCAGTGCTGTCGGGTCATCCTAACAATGATTTTCATCCGGATGTTCTCATCATTTATAACACGGTAGCTACCTTTGGATGCTGGTTCGCAGACAATACTGGTTTCATTCAACTTCCAATATATTGTACTTAATTTTCATGTATATTGCACTTAATTTTCATGTATATTGTACTTCATTTTCATGTTTATAATTCTAACAAAAAAAAAACGTTTTTAATCATCAAATTAAGGCATACATTGACATCTCATTTTTTAAATAACCTTGTATTTAGTCCTTTTACTATGTAAATAAATTTTTCAGCAATGAAATCAAGTAATGTATCTTAGTGGCATTATAAATATAATGTTGTTGGGTTTTTGTTATCTTTTAATTGCACGTCGTTTTAATTTTAATTTTCTATTTATCAACGTTCTTGGTAAATTTATCTACTAATTGCATGTCGTTTAAATTTTAATTTCTATCACTCATATAAACTGAGCTGATAAAAAATGTGCTATTCCTTTTGGTTTCAATAGACAAAAAGCAATCATTTCAGTATTTAATGAGCTTTTGTTATTATAATCATTTCATCGCAACATTTAATGAGAAATTACATTATTCAACATTAAATTAAACAATGAAATTTTTTTTTAATTTCATTGCAGCTATGAAATATATTTATGTAAATTATACAAACAAATTTTTTTAAAGAATTGTCAAAGCTTTGGAAGAAAATTTGGATTTTCAGACTATTTGGAATAAATTAATATCAATAAAAATCCAATTTTTTAAATTGCTTAAAAATCTTTCTGTATAATAATATTTTTGGAAGTTATAGCATAAGAAGCGTCAGATTCTGATTTAATTTTATATCAATGAAACTTAAATTAAAATTTCGGAAAAGGGATAAAGAAAAAGGCATAATGAAATCCATCTCAAAATAGCCTTCATTTTGTTTCTACGTGGGACATATATATAATTCAATTAAACTTTCTACATTAACTTGTTTTTCTTGATTATTTATATTAACTTACAAGAACTGTTGTTCTGATAGCTCTGTATGTGTGCTCGGATATGAGGTAACAGAAGAGGCTGACTGAAGTGAAGAGTAAGGCGGCCGAAGAATTGACTAGAAACAGAGGATAGGCGATGCCCAGCGTCATCCAGACTGGCGTTCCATAAGTAATCATCAGGCCCACGCATATGCCACCAAATAGCTAAGGGAAAAAAAAAATTATATCCTAGGTGTCGTTCTTTGTAATTAAAACATCTTTTTTAAAAATATGTTACTATGTTCAGAGAGTTCCGAAATTTCTATTAAAATTTTTCAAAAAAATGAGTGAAATGAATGAATATACACCTGAATGAGATGAAGAGTAACATATAATCGACTGATTAATAATCTGAACCGGTTTTTTCCGGTTCAAATTCATATAGCTCATGCGCCTATCTGATCATTATAAATATTCAAAACTTCCAGTTGCAGGGAAAAATATCATCTTCAATTGGAAAAGGGATGGTATGGAAAAAATTCATTCAGTTTAGTTGTACAACTACGAAAGAAAAATACGTCAAAGCTTTTAATTTGGCAATGAAAGAGAGATATTAGATCTTTCTAGGGCCGATTTCTGATGTTTCATCATGGCCGTGCCCAGGTTAAAATGCTAAAAGATGTAGAAAAAAAATACATTACTATTTTTATATGAACGATGCCAAAAAATGCGCAATTGCACAGAGTAGGTATGTCAAGGGAAACGCCAATAATTACTTTACCTTTACACAGCTTCCGTATCTAATCTTATCTTCCTATCTTTATTATCTTCCGTTGTAAAGTAAATTCCGGAACTGTTTGAACATAGTAGAATATGATATTCCTAATGTAAAAATACTTTCAAATAAAGTATTAAAATCCTTCAAATACAAAATATATGAAATCCTTTTATTATATATTTTTTAGTATATGAAATCCTTTTATTTATTTTATTATGGGTTTATTTTTTAATTAAAAAGAAAGCATCAGAAGCACCAAACGATTTTTATTTCTTGTAAAAATTAAACTATAGCAAACGATTAATAAAGTAAAAAAAGAGGAAATTTAATCTTTTCTTTAAGTTACTGATAGTTTAATATTTCTGAATGAGTTAGTTAATTTCGATTCCTTAAGAGCCAATTAAACAAAATCTACACACAAGAAAATCCATTAGAATAAACAAATTAGAAATAAAAGTTAAAAAAGAATTTTTTAAAATTAAAAAAAAAACATTGGTGGAGAAAATTGGAAATTAATAAAATCAAGGTTATTTAATAAATGAAAATGACACTGAACGCACAAATACATATTTATCTTTATTAAACGGAAAGAGTCAGATAAAATACTCAGGTGAGAATTTCAGCAAGCAATAATCCTGCTGTGCATATTGCCGCCAAAGCGGCTAGTTATAAAATTAGACTGATAAAAAAAAAGTTCAAAAAATGTACACGAATTCGGAAAACATAAATTAAACCTTTGTTTTATTCTCTTCACAGAATCTTTGATAAATGCAAAAATATATAAAATGAATGAAAATTAAATTAAAAAACTTGCCTAACTATTATGGTAACAGTATTTGGGTAAGATATAATCAATATTTTGAAAGATTTATTGACTTATATTACTTAAATAACAATCATTGCTAATTCATTGTATTGTTGTTTGTAATTTCGAATGAATTGTATTATCAATTAATGTAAAGCAACAATATTTGGAATAATAACAACATTTTAAATGAAAAAATAATTTAAAAAATATATAGAAATAACAGAGACTAATGACATTCTTTTTAGTTGATAGAGAGTTTTACATTCAGGAAAACTCAAAATAGGAATTTCATTAAAAAAAAAATTCTGCTCCACTGTGTGTACGTAACTTTGTCGGCACCCAATGGAATTTTTAGTTGGCTTCGAGCCACCCCGGTTGGGTGCCCCATCGACGCTTCAGCTGATACCGCAGACGATATTTCTGGTAAGTGAAACTAAGCGATAACCTTTCGGAATTCTTTTTTTATATACATATTTTTATTTTTATAACTATTAACTTGAAATTAAACATGCCAGCTAGCGGAAGATCAGTTTTATCGTTTCCAAAAGGAATTTTTACAGTATGTATCAAGTCCAATAACTTTTTTTTACTTCAAATAGTACACAGACCTTGGATGTTTTTTTTTTGTTTTGTTTTTTCTCCTTTTTTTTGAAGTCGTTAAACTTTGCCTTCCTGTGTTGGCTTTTAGAACTTTTCGCAGCTGTTTGGCTGTTCGTTTTAACTTGTTCTTATTGCGTCTACTTATCTTTCCTGATATTTAAATTGCATTATTAATTTTTAATTTTATTTGTATTCTAAGTTTAGAGATATGTGTTAGTGGAGGATAAAATAGAACCATTGATGAGAGAACAATAGAAAATGCCATTGATCTTTTTTTAATTTAAAATCTTACTTGTTATGATTTAGTTCTAGTTCAAATCTTTTATAGATAGAGATAGATAATTTTCCTTCAATTAATTAAATTATTTATCTACATTTTTCAAACATTTAATCAAACAACTATCAAAATTCCAAATTAGCAAATCTATTAGTTTAGTGAAATGTATTTTATTTATTTGTTGATAGATTTAATTAATTAAAAAGTTTAGATTAATTTAAACACAGCAGTAAGATGCACAGAAGTGATTTTATCTTAAAAACTAGTAATATAACAAAATGTTTAGTTCAATTCCTTCTAAGGTCAACAAAGAAAATTTTTTAGTTAATTTTTATTGAATGATAGTCAAAAAATTATTAAGTATGAAAAAATGATTGATTTTTCGAAAGAATTGAATTCACATTCTTCACCTTCAAGTGAAAAATACTGAAAATCTTGCATTTTACCGATTGAGCTACTACCTGCTGATTGCAATTTTCATTACAAACTGCTAAAACTCTATGTAAAGTAATAAACATTAATTAAATTTAATGAATAAATTAATTCTTTAATAAACTGTGTTACTGCACCACAAGTTTAAAAAAATGTATTTGATCTCGAGTGGTTGAATAAAAATTATTTTATTAACGAGTGGAAATTTGAACAAATTATATAAATAAATATACATAGGAAGAGTGTGAACTAATAATAGGAATTGAATGAGTATTTTAAGCACAAATTAAATTAGTATTTTTGTTAATTAATTAAATGTTTACTTAAATATACAATTAAGAAATTTAAGCAATTAGATAAAAAATGAAAATTAAAGATTAATCTCACTTTTTGCTTCAATTTATTTTATAAACTTAAAAGCATTTCGAAGAGAATAAGACAAGAAACAGGTTAAATAAAGTGAGCTGATATTTTTTACCATATATGAATTTTGTCTCAAAAAGTATTTAGAGGATTTTTGCCAAAAGAGACTTTAGTAATTAAAAAACTTTCTACTGAAATAAAATCTTATAGTAGTAGGAAAGTTTTTTGATTTATGTATCTAAGCGGAAGAGGTTAGAGTTTATGGCATCTACAAAGTACTTTAGAAAATTACAAGTTTTTATCCGCGACTTCGTACGCGTGGAAATTTTGATGTGTGTGTATAAGACGGTTTGGTCGATTCAGTTATTCCAAAACCGTTTATGGCGTTTCAGTTGATCTAGATGTAGCCTGTCGCTTCCTTTCCTTAATTCTGCTCAAGGATTCGACTCTCTACTTCTAGTTACTCTCATAGCCCGAGCTGCATTACTCGTTTTCGAAAGATTAGATTTGCGTTTTCCTGGCATTTAAAAAAACTACCAAATAATAACAAATCAAAAAGATCAAAACTATCTTAAAAACAATGTACTTTAAACTATAAGCGTATATGAAAAATATATATCATAAAAATACAGCCTAAATAATTTTAAAGTTAGGTTAATTAATTTAAGAACCATTTATTTATGGTGTGCATCTGAAATAAAATAAAACAACAAATCAAGTCTATATTTCTTTAAAATCAAGTCAAATCCATTTTATTTATTGATCGAAATTGAGATAGCTACAACAGTATTATGCATATAATTTTTAAACTTTTAATTTAAATGAAAACACAGTTATCAATAATCGCGCGTGAACTTTCAACGACAGTTGGAGTAACGCACATGTCTAACTTTCCTATGCCAGTTGGGGTAACGCAAAGCAGATTAGAAATGTTTTATTCCCTTTTAATTTAAAAGTACTTCAGAATGAATTCGAAACATCGATTAATTAGCAACATTTTATTTTAAATACATCAAATTCTAAGAAAGTAAACAGAATCGTTTGAAATAATCGGTCGAAATCATATAACTCTAACTTCATTACTGTTGGAAGTGAAAAAAAACATAGAACCTTACTCATCTTTGGCGGGATTTGGCCTCAGATTTTTGGCGCGAAAGTTAGTTTTTAATTAATAGAGAATTAACCACTCAATTAACCGGAATAAATAGTAGCCTATGCTCTATTCCAGACTGTGCTAAATTTCGTCCAATTCTGTTCAATCTTTCTGGCGTGATTGAAGAACAAACATCCATCCATCAAAACTTTCAAATTCATAATATTAGTATATATACTCCTAACCCTATCAGAATAGAAACTAAAAATATGTGATAATGCATGATTTTTAAAGAAAGTCTGACTATAAAACTTAGTAAAAATTACCAATTTTGTCGAATTTGGAAAAAAAAAAAAAAATGTGTGAACTGGTAGTAAAATGTTTCTTATTAAGGTATCCGACTACGTTCGAAAGAAAATTTTTGAAAAATTAATTTTTTTAAAAATTATTTAAAAATATGGTCTTCAGATGTATTGTCAATTATATTACAAAATGCTATAAATAAAACAAAATTATTTGAAAATAGAATATATACAGGATAATTTGTAGTAAATTTTAGTGAAATTTAGCCAAAATGGTTAACACTCTACCCAAAATCGTAATGCAGCAATCCTATTTTTCTTTGCACACAAGTTATAGAGTACAATGAAGAATGAAATAAACCAAAATCTAAGAAAAATCTTGAGATGCAAAGAAGTGATGGGTAAAAATATGCGTATACAGTCAAACATCGATAATTCGGACTTCCATTATTCGGAATCATCTATAATTCGGACTTTTTCTGAAATGTTAATGTTTTATTCGTTTCTGCTTTTGTTGAGTGATAAAATCAAAATATTTTTCGGAAAATTTTATTTTAACCAACCAATTATATTGCTTGTTACTTTTTTCCCCAGTAAAGCCGGTTGAAATACCGTAAGTAGTTACTTATTGCTTGATTCGGATCGTTCTGTTCGAACATTTTTCGTTCGCGCTCCTTCTACGGGATATTTTCATAGTATCGGCGTAGACCGTTAGTTTTTCTGGCTGTTTGTTTCCCCGCTGCCCGTACTTATCTTCAGCTAGTTTTTTTCACCCAATGTTCGATAGTCAAACTATCGCATTTCACGATGAGCAGCAAGAGAAACATTGATGCTGCTTCTGGTCCTATAAAGGACAAAAGAAAGAAATGTTGCACGATATCCATTGCAAAAAAAGTCGAAGTATTGAAGAAATTCGACCAAGGGACTTCAGTTCGCAAGTTGTGTGACGAATACGAGATCGGAAAATCCACTGTGTACGATATAATAAAACAAAAAAGGAGATACTTTCGTTTTTTTGCAAATAGCGACTCACCAATAGAAATGCTTAAAAAAAAAATATGAAAGCTGCGAAAAATCCTGATTTAGACAAAGTTATGATTGACTGGTTCAAGCAAAGAAGAGCTGAAAATGTGCCATTAACTGGTCCTATGATTATTACTCAAGCAAAAAAAATACCACTTAGAACTTGGCTTGACCATACCCTGCGATTATTCAACTGGTTGGTTGGACAAATTCAAAAAGCGCAATGGTATACGCCAGATAAGAATTTATGGTGAAAGATTAAATGCTGATCATGAAGCAGCAGTACTTTTTGTGGATGAAATAATGGAAATAATTCAAAAGGAAAATTTATCACCAGAGCAAATTTATAATGCTCACGAGACTGCACTCTTTTGGCGCTATGTGCCGAGAAAAACTCTAGCAACAGTCCAAGAAAAAAGTGCTACGGGAACTAAGGATATTAAGGAAAGACTGACGGTTTTGGCATGTTGTAATGCAGCCGGTACTCATAAATTGAAATTAATGGTGATAGGAAAGAGTGTTCGACCACGTGCTCTTAAAGGAGTAAATTAAGGAGTAAAGTAAAAGTAAATTATGGAGCTTAAGGAGTAAAGATATTTTCTATAAGTAAGTAATAATGTTATCATTGCTTTACCGTTCTTTTAATTAGCATTTTCAACTATTGTTTAATCTTTGAAATTATAAAGTTGTGTATTGTTTTATATCGTCATACTAACGATGTAAGTTAGTTATTTTTTTATTTAAATATACCCAAATTTCGCAATTTCTATTATTCGGAAATTTCCGTAATTCGGAATTGCCGTGGTCCCGGCGATTCCGAATTATCGATGTTTGACTGTATATGCATTTTTTCCAGCTTAATTTTTCTAAAAACCCTTATAAATGAAAAAGTATTTCACCAACAAAACAGCTTTTGGTTCATTTTACTGTCCATATTATTTAAAACCCAAGATGGAATTTTTACGTAAATTTCTCTATTAGTTTTTGAGATGTTAACGGTAGTGAATTTTTATGAAAATTAAAGTGTCAAGAAAATAGAAATTAAAGACAAAATTTAGCTGAAAAATATGTGTCTCTGGATGATAGATCAGACCTTCCTTTTTTTTTTTAAGAAAAAATAAACTGTTTTAGAAAGAGGAAAGTCCGAACTATAAGGATTAACAATTACAAAATAATTTGCCGATGTGGTTGATAACTAATGCTTTTAACGGAGTCGGATACCTTAAACAGATTTCGAAGTTAATTTTAAACAGTGTTTCATGGACAATTTAAATTAGTATAGGAAATCTTTAAACAATCCAAATAAATATTTATAACCCAAAATGTACGCAAAGAATTATAATAAAAAACTTAGTTTTATTATAATTCTATTTTCATAAATTTGAAAATATTTGTCAGCCCATAGACAAATGCCAAAGCCATTTGTTAAGAAATGTTTATTTACCGAAAGTTTTCTTAAGTTTATTACATCAAAGTCTATCATAAGTACCTATAATTTACTTTAATCAAAGCCGTGGCATATTGCTATTCTAATCACTGCGCATTAGGAGGCCCTAGTTTTAATAATCGATCAATTTAATTACATATTTCAGTAAAATTTTAAAGGTCAAATTATTAATATGCTTAATTTTTATATTGGTAACTTTATAAAATTATTTATTTACTGATATTTATACCATAGAAAGGAGCCGCGGTATCTTGGTTGGTAGAGCGTCAGTCTCGTAACCGAAAGGTTGCGGATTCTGTCCTCGTCTCGGACAAAGACCGTCGTGTTGGCTCATGGCAGTTGGGCACGTTCAATAGGTCGTGACTGCAAAGTTCATCAGGTTCCCTTAACAAATTATACTTCAGAGGTGAGTCGGTCTCTGATTGGGATCTGAATTACAAATGGATAAATGAGTTCGTTGAAGTGCGTAACAGTCACTGCTGGTAACAGATGTTTTTATGGAATTTACAAATATCTAAAATCTAGTCTAATTAGCAGGAAAACAAAATTTTTGCTCTACAAAACTTTGATAAGGCCCATAGTAACATATGCTGCTGAAATGTGGGCAATGACCGAAAGTGATAAAGAAATCTTAGCAGTTTTTGAAAGAAGGATATTGCGAAGTATTTTAGGAGGTGTGAAATGTAATGACACATGGAGAAGAAGAGCAAACTTGGAACTTTACAATATATACAAAGAACCTGACATAATAAAATTTATCTCAATCCAAAGACTAAAATGGGCAGGACACTTGATTAGAATGAAAGATGACCGAACCACCAAAAAGATCTTCGACGCTAAACCATCTGGAACCCGCAAAAGGGGTAGACCGAGGATCCGGTGGATCGAGTGTCTAGAAACAGATCTAAAAGTTCTCAGAGTTAATAACTGGCGAAGTCTATCCAAGAAGCGGGCAGCCTGGAATTCGATTCTGCGGAAGGCCATGGCCCACCCTGGGCTGAAGTGCCACTGAAGAAGTAAATGAGTTCGACCGCCCCCTAAAAAGGGGTTGCGTCGTGTGTGTTCGAGCAAAGTTGTCCTTTCTCCTGAACGGTGCTCGTTAACTGCGAAAGGCGCACACCTCTGCCTTAATCGAAACAGCTCTGCTAATTCGACTTGGCAAGACCAAGTGGCATTAAACAACAACATACCATAGAAAAAAAAACCTAAAACAATAAAAGTTTTAAAGAACTTAATATGAATAAAAGCTAAATTTTTTTCTTCTTCAAATAATTAGAAATGGTATAATGGAGGAATATTAAGAAAGGATATCCAATGCAACACAAAAAATTAAACAAAACTTTTCTACGTTCAATTCTGGAATTTGGAGCTTCGAATTACATTGAGTAATAATTATAATTACCTGCATATCACATTTTATGTTGTAAGTGTCATATATTTGTCTGGACACCTTAGACATAAGTGCTCACAAATGGCTTTTTTTTAAATATAAATTTAGATAATAACCCTCCTTGCACTGTAAGCCATATTACCGACTCTCAGTCCTACCCAAAGGCACTTTGAAATACATACTGAATGACTGGACAGCTACTACAGAGGGAAACTGTGTTTGAGTCCTAAGGCCATCACCGGCTACGGTAAAACCCTCCCCGTAGAAAGTACGTCCCGTCATCAATGGGAAGAGCCAGATCCCCCCCTTTATTATACCCATCGGGTTGGCGAGATCCAATCACCATGCCGGAAGCATCTCATCCCTAATTACGAGGTGCCTCTTCCTGGGAGTCTCCTTGCATTGTAAGAGAGGATAATTACCTTTTCTATATTTTTTAAGTAAGTTAAATGAATTTTTTCATAATCCAATTGTTTTACGAACATACATTGCAAACAAGAATGAAAATAATAATCTATATCTATACTTATAATAAAGCTCAATGTGTGTGTGTGTGCGTGTGTGTGTGTGTGTGTGTTGGCGCTCTACAGGCCAGACCGTTGGACCTACAGCTACCAAATTTGGTATATGTATACCTTGGAGGTCGGGAATGTGCACCTCGGAGCCCCTTTTTTCGAATTTTTAATTAGAATTTGAATTAATTAAAATTTAAGCGAAATTTCGACGTTTTTCCGCTATAACTTCCGAAAATATGATCGCACAAACATGATTTTTACATCAATTTAAAGATTAAAAAATTAGCTTTCTAATGGTATCAGTGTTTTGATGTTTAACTTAAGCCTCTATTTTTAACGAATTTTTAAAGAAATATTTTAACTATGTTTTTTTTTGATCACGTGACCGGATAAAAGAAAAGAAAACAATGACGGAAGTTCAAATAATAATAAAAAAAACTATCATCGTAAATCAAGTCTAAAGAAATGATACTTTCAGCACGGGACTGGATAAAATAACATAAATATAAAAAGTGATACTTTCTAAAAAAATAAATGCAAGGCAAAGGATTCTATAATCGTTTGCAATATCTAAATGATTAATTCAATAAATCTTTATTTACGGTAAACCTGATTAAATTTAGACAGGATATACATTGAACTCCCGACCTAATGGCATATTTCTATAATCGTTTGCAATATCTGTATCATTAATTTAATAATTTTTTTTCGCTTTTTCGCTTTCTTTCAAAAATACATTTTTAATATTTTGGAAGCATAACCGATAATTAAAACTGACTGATTTATAAAATTAAAGAATATTATTAGGAAAACGCATTCTTTTAGAATTTTCCGTCCATCATCTTAAAAAAAATATTAATTTCAGGCCAATAAATGCCCGTAATTACTTCAAGGCTCATGAATATGTGATTTAATTGAAAATTTTAGAACGCATTACTCATGGCGAGCCAGCTGGTCGCCAAAGGCGGCTAGTAATAATAATAATACAGCTTTGGCATTTCAGTGGAGTCAATTCACGTTGTATAATAGTCATAGCAAAAACATAACTGTACTTCGTTATCTAATATGAAAACAACATATTATCTTTTTTCCACTTCCAAGATGTATACAATACATTCCAAAAAAATTAAGTTGAATTGATCCGGCCTATTACCGTATATCATATAATATTCCATATCCGTTCTGAATAAACTTATTTTCACAGCATTTTCTAAAGATATTAAATTATACAAACCTACTTTAATGTCGGGTTTAAACTCGGTTAGTTATAAGACGTCCAGCAGACAGCGCATGCGCAGAAAGGGACTGATTTATGTTTGCCACAGATAGATTCAGATAGATAAGATAGATTCAAGCATTCCATTCTTGGCTATACATTGTCGTTTTGGCGCGTGTCCGTATTTCATTGCGAATCGTATTAAAATAATGGATATTTGCACAAAAAAAATGGTAAAAAAATAAAAAAAAAGGTCAACATACCTAAAATTGGAAAACTAGAGGGGAAAAAAATGGTAAATAAAATGAAAAAAATAAACCTGGCATCAGAAAGAACAAAGAGCATAAATGTTGGAATTAATCTATGATAAGTGATCATTTTTTTCACGTCAAAAAAAAAATATATATATATATATATATATATACTGTGAGAAAAAATATGACACAGCACAGGAACATGTTGTTCCGTTGGGGCAATTACTTACCATAGACGGAACAGTATTTTTCAATCTGTCTACGTTTGCGTTGCCTATTGGCCGTCTTATAACTGGCCGAATGTAAACCGGCATAACTTTATTGAACAATGTAAATATTTTTGATTAATCCATCTATTTCAAAATTAATATTGATTTCATTTTCTTTTGATTTCTTTTCTTCTAAAATTTACAATCTTGCACTTTAACTAAAATTTCAGAAATTATTTTTAAAGAAAAGTAAATTTTATAGTAATGAAGAAATCACTACGGTAGTTTTTTAAACAACTAAAAAACAGTTATAATTAAAAAGCTAAGTTGAATTTGATTATTAATTTAATTTTATTCAAAAAGAACACAGATTACTGAGATTAACGAAAGTAATCTAAGATAAAACGTACCACTAATTTAACTTAGCATTTCTATTACCAATTCACTTATAAGGCAAAGTTGATTGTATTACTATTTTCTTTGGTGGAAAAATAATCCATTATACCAGACGCATGTATTTTTTGAAGCCATACATTCTTCCTTGTTTATAAATAGTCTGCTGACTTGCTGTGGTTTCTTAGCCTTTAAAATAAATAAAAATTACAGCTGAACATGTAGGGTGACTGAATAAAAACACATTATGATTGTAATCAAATTTTTAATACGCTATACAACAAATTTATTATAATTTTATGCACCTTCAAAACCCTAAATATCAAAGACATGTAGTTTTAATTTTCAATAGTCCAATCTAAAAACTCATTTATTTTCTTTTTCTTTTTTGTAATAAAGATTGGAATCTCGAATGATTGAAATCAAAGTGCAAAACCAAAAAATGCAAGCAATTTGTTTTTCAGTGATACAGAACTAGTTGAAAGTTGTAATTGGGGAATTATATAATGCGCTGATAAAAATAAGGATTTAAAATAAAACTAGCATGAACAATAAAAGAAATTGTTTTAATGAAAAATGTTTTAGAAAACGATAAAAAATTATTTCAATTGCTTTTATTTAATGTGATTTGTAAATATGGATTTTTGCAAACGACTTTTTGCTAACTTCTTTAATTACCAAAGCTTGTTTTTATTTTTGATGATAATGCAGGATATTAATACATTTTTTCCTCATAATTTACATTTTTATTAATATTTACCAATTTCTGATTAGATTTATCAGGCACTATTTGGTAATGAATTAAAGAGAATTTTTAAATAAAGTTTCAAAACGTCTATAAAAACATATAATGAAATAAATATATTAAAGAACAAAAAAAGTGTAATTCGAAAAATAGTTTTATCATTGTTCGGGAAAAAAAAGAGAGAGATTTTTTTTTCTCGAAATGTTTTTTTACTACGAGCTTTTTAAGTTAAAAGAAAGGAAATCAATGTACTTTAAGTTTCAATAAAAATACAACAGTTTAAATAAAAAGGAGCTGCTATTTTTATTTAATTCAAATTTTGCGTTAACACGTTTTATCATATAACGCTGCATTTGTACTAAACCTAAATTATCAGCTGCCAAATGTTTTCTTTTTAATGGAGTTGCCAACACTTTACTGCATGAATGATGGCAAATTCAAATCTTGCATTAATTTTAAGACGACTTTTGTGATTTAAATTTTTATTTCATTATTCAAGTTTAGGATGACATTAATTATTTAAAAGTTAAACACAGTTTGTAATTTTCAAGAATATTTTAAATTAGTATAAAACTGGAATTAGAGTTATTTGTGCTCATAATCGTCATTACATGAATGGTATTTTTGTGTTAAAAATAATCGGATGATTCATTGCAAATTCTAATATGAAGTACAGTATTATTATTATTATATACACACATATATATATATATATATATATATATATATATATATATATAAACGAATTGAGTTTTAATTTCGATTTCGACCTAGTTGGTTTCGTTTTAATTTTTGTTGACCAGGAAATGGGTTTTAATTGTTTTAATAATTTTATGATTATATATATATATAGATATATAGATAAATTAGCAATATAAAAGAAAACGAAACTAATTAGGAAACTCAAACAAAACTATTTCGGATTCGAACAAGACCAAAATTTAAACTTAATATTTAAAAGGCAATCATAGTATTTAGTGTGCGCGAATGCAGCTACCACCAAAATACTGATGAATCACATAAATTAGCAATATAAGAGAAAACGAAACTAATTACGGAAACTGAACCAAAAACTATTTCAGATTCGAACAAGACTAAAATTTAAACTCAAAATTTAAAAGGCAGTCATGGAATTTAGTGTGCGCGAATGTAGCAACCACCAAAACACTAATGAAACATATAAATTAGCAATATAAGAGAAAACGAAACTAATTAAGGAAACTGAACCCAAAACTATTTCGGATTCGAACAAGACAAAATATAAATATTAGAATGATTGAAACAATTAATAAAGAATCCGGTCTGAGGACTTTCTCAAGGGTCACCCTCAGACAGGGATTCAAACCAGGGATTTTTTCTGTGAAGAGTCTGACTTTCGTCAAGAAATTGACTCCTCGTGACCCGAAAATCCCAGAATATTGAGGTTTTGGGTCACACATCTCAAACTATATTTTGATGAAACAGCACTAAGAAGAGAAACTAAGAAAAGAAAGCAAGGATTGCCTGCTAAGTCAGAGACAGTGACGGATTTCCGATAAGGGGCAGCTGGATTGAGAGAAAGCAGATCGATCAAAAACGAATTATTTGCTTAAATGTCAAATCTATACAAGTAAAACGAAGTCTCTTGAAAACGTTTATGTTTGAAAGAGAAAAATTCGAGAACTACTTAACTGATACTGGGGATATTTATACCATTTTGTAGGCATTTGTTGAGGAAGGTTTTAGAATATTGAAGTTGAATCAAATTAGAAAAAGAAGTTTTATAATTGCGACTTTAATTATTTTCCTACTACGATTCGCGCATATGTAACACAGCAAATAAGGCACATTCCATTAACAAACAGGAAAAAAAGTTTAATAAAAATATGTATGTGAAGTAGTAGTTAATTAGTAAGTAAAGTAAAGTAGTAATAAGTTAGTACTTAGTAGTAAGTATGTAAGTAAAGCAGAGTAAAGTAAAGTAGCAAAAATGATTTTAATTTCAAAATTTTTAAAGTAGATGACTTCGTTAAAAATTATTTTTTTTCCGAAAATATGATTTTAATTTAATTAATTACAGATAGTTAATTACTTGCGAATTATGATTTTAAGGTATCAGACGACGTTAAAAGAGACTGGTTATCGACCACATTGGCTAATATTTTTTAAAATTATTATTTCTTCTAGTTTAAACTTTCCTCTTTCCAAAACAGTTTATCTTTTCTAGGAAAAGGAAGGCCCGACCCATCATCCAGGGTCACATATTTTTCAGCTAAAATTTGTCTTTCACTACAATTTTCTCAAAACTTTAATTTCCATAAGATTTCCCCACCGTTAACATGATATCCCCAAAACTAATAGAGGTATTTAAGTAAAAATTTCAGAGAGGGTTTTAAATAATACGGGCAATGACATGAACCAAAAATTTTATTGTTGGTGAAGAAATTTAAGAATCCAAAATTAAATTCATATTAAAAATGTTCGAATTACCAAGTTCAATTGAATGTACTACAAAATTCCACGATAACTGAAATTTAAATTACAGATATTTTAACATCAGATTAGTTGGAAACACAAGAATGCATTGAAAAAAATTCGAATTAAAAAAGTTCAGATTACTAAATTTCGTTTTATGCACTATAAAATACCAAGATTATTCGAATTTAAAATACAAATATTTTAAAATTCAAATTAAAAAATTTTAACTACAGATATTTTTTGACGTATATTTAGTACTTGCCGCCTTTGGCGACCAGCTGGTTCGCCATGAGTAATGGGTTCTAAAATTTTCAATTAAATCACATATTCATTAGCCTTGAAGTAATTCCGGGCATTGATTGGCCTGAAATTAAAACTTTCTTTAAGATGATGGGCGGAAAGTTCTAAAAGAACGCGTTTTTCTAATAATATTCTTTAATTTTATAAATCAGTCAGTTTTAATGATTGATTTAGAAGACTGATTGATTTAGCAAATTTTATTTAAAATATTAATAAAAATATTTTGTAAAATAGGCTCACAGAACAAAGTATGAAGAAATCTAAAACTCATTATTCCTTAATTCATTGTTTGACTCAAACTACATAAAATGTAATTATTTACTTCATTTAGATCAAATTAATAGTATTAAACAATATATATGCCTATTAATAATATTTTACAAATAGGCCATTTGAAAGGAATTTGAATGCATATCCTAAGTTATACATTAAAACACTGATACCATTAGAAAGCTAATTTTTTTATCTTTAAATGGATATAAAAATCAAGTTTTTGCAATAATATTTTCGGAAGTTATAGCGGAAAAACGTCTAAATTTCGCTTAAATTTTAATTAATTCAAATTCTAATTAAAAATTCGAAAAAAGGGCTCCGAGGTATACATGTACCAAATTTGGTAGCTGTAGGTCCAATGGTCTGACCTGTAGAGCGCCAACACACACACATACACACACGCACACACACACATTGAGCTTTATTATAAGTATAGATATAGAAGAAATTCAAGAATATGGATATAAATTCGGATTAAAAAAATTTCGGATAACCAACAATGACTATCCGAACAGTTTTTGTAGTGCATAACCTTTGGAATATTGGAATTTTGTAGTGCATAACCTTTGAAATATTGGAATTTCGTTGTGCATAAACCGTTGTATGCACTACAAAATTCCAAGATTACTCTCATTTAAATTACAGATTTTTACAGTAGAAAATCCAAAAATTCTTAGATAAATTCGAATTAAAAATGTACGGATTATCGAATTTTGCAGTGCACAGCCGTTGAAATCACTACAAAATGCCAAGATTACTCACATGTAAGTTACAGATGTTTACAGTAGAAAATTCAAGAATCCATAGATAAATTCGAATTAAAAATATACGGATTTTTAAATTCCGTTATATGCATTACAAAATTCCAAAATTACGCAAATTTCAGTATTTTACCATATTTGTAAGAAACTCAATAGATGAATTCGAATTAAAAAATACGGATAACCATGTTCCAAATTTACTCACCAACTCTCCTAATTTGCATAATCCGGGTTGTCTAGATAGAAATTCCGTATGTAAAGCGCAACATACTTTTCTTTGGCTGCTGACCGGCGTCGTGGTCACAGTGATCGGAATAGTGGGCATGCTGGAACACGTGTTAAGGGATGAACCAGCTGAGCGGAAGCTCAAGATGAGGATGAAGGAGGCAGGATAGGAAGAGATTGACTCCGGAGAGAGAAAAAAAAAAGTGTTATTGGCAAAGACCGCTGGATGTGCGGGGCGTTGTTGCATCATCGTTTTGAGGTAAACGAACGGTTGACAAAAAATTGTCTACGCGAGCAGACGTAGAGACCGCAACTGAGGTTTATGCGTCGCAGTGCAATTTAAGAAAAAATGTGAAAGTTAAATTAAACGTATATGAACTGCCATTCTTGGAGATATATCAGGTTATACTATCTTAGAAAAAAAAGTAATATATTCCATATCTATTAAAAAGGGGTTGAGCAGGTTCTCTGTAAAAAGGGGTTGAGCAAGCGAATGTGTGTGTCACCTTCATTTGAGCTAGAAGTCAGACTTCTGCCCTCTGAATGCTCAGGGGTCTTTAAACTCAGAAGCTGCTACACCCCCTTTCCGTGGAAACACGGACACGAAATAACCTTTGTTGAAAATAACCTTTGTCTATTGCCCCATTCTTATATTAACCTAATATTATGAAAACAAACAGCACCTATAGCTCTGAAAAGTATTAAGCACAAAAACTAACTGTGCATTCAGACACTTGCCTTTTGAGTTGTTGGATTTAGACTTTAACAAAAACTTTTTACTGTATTCCGTAAACATATATCAAATTTCATTTATCAAAATGATAACATTTTCGTGCCATCACTTTCTTATATACCGAAATATACAGACAGACGGTCAATCCATTGATGGACATGGTCTAAAATTTGATATACAGCAATAATTTTGATGAAAAACTATGTATTAAATTTCACTCATCTAACTATTTGTGATTGTTAACTATCATGCTCTAATGTACATGTAACTAATTTAATTAATTAGTTACGCTATTACGAATTAAACAGTCATAACTCTTGATATTTCATTTTACAGTTTTTTTAAATCTAGTTAATATATCATTTTAAATGGTTCTTATTTTAATTGATTTTTATTTTAAAGAGAATTACTGGCGTTTCACTCCCCTCCCTCTTTTTAAACGGTAATATATCAGGATGTAAATTTAAAGATTCGCCTTGGATAGTCAATCCAACAGTTCAAACCATAAAATTGTTGTTATGGTTTTTTTTTTCCTGTACCAGGTTAGGTTAGGTTAAGTGGAGTTTTTTGGCACAAGGGCCATTCTTATGGTAAAAATAGTTAATGTTTGAAGCTTCGTATAAAATTATATTATCATGTAAAAATTAATGTAACAAAGCTAAAACAGGCGAAGACAACAAAAAAAAAAGACGTCTTTGAATTAAAAAATAAACAAGATTGAAATGGTTTAAGCCAAATATATGGTAAAAGGTGTATGGCAGTTAAAAATTTAAAGATGTTTGGATTATAGTTCTTTCCCAACAGTTTTGGAAGAGTTACACTTGATGAATGAAAATAACGGTAGATATGAGAATCAAAAGCTGGGCACTCAATCAAAATATGACTAACTGTCAATTCGGTGTGGCAGGAAGAACACATAGGTGCCCTTTCTCAGAATAGTAGGTACTTATGGGTAATCCGAGTATGTCCAGTATGTAGGCGAGACAATTTTACATCAGTCTCACACATTTTTAAACTGTCCTGTACCAGAGTAGAATTTGACTGGACTTTGAAATCGAGTCAGAATTTTTCTCAGGCTATTATGCCTGGTTTATAGCCAGCCAATTATAAGACGGTCAGTAGGAAGCACATGCGTAGAAAGAGGTTGATTTAAGTTTGTCACATTTTTATAACATAGATTCAGGCAATATATGCTTGCCGTTTTGAGGTGTTTGGATTTTTCATTTTCACTGAGTATCTTATTATACGTTTGCTGTGTTTTTTTGTGGTTATTTACACAAAGAAACACAGTAAAAGAAAAAAATCCACATGCCTGAAAGAAAACTATAGGAAAAAGATGACAAATAGAATGAACACACACACACAACCTCGCATCAGAAAAAACAAAGAATATCAGAAAATATCAGAACTAGTCTATGATGTGATCAAATAACCCCCCACATACTATAAACTCATGAGCAGTAAGAAAAAATACAATAGAGCGGCATATTTTTATATTCCGTCGGGCCAATTACTTACCATCGACGAAACAGCATCTCACCATCTTTCTACGCATGCATTGCCTACTGGCTGTTTTATAATTGACCAGTAGGCAATTAGGCCCAGCATTGGGCATTTTTTTCTTACTGTTTCTGGTGCATTACCAAATTTGCATTGTTACCAGCACCAGATGTGGAATCTGCCAAGGTACAGTTCATTTGGACTAGAAATTTTTGATTTTTTTCTTTCTGGCAGTTAGGTTATTTTCCTTCTTTTTTCTGTGATAATGATTGTATTGTGCCATGCTGTTATTGGTATTATATTTAATATTTACCAGAATAGATAAGATATCCTCACTTAAACAATTGTTCTTTTTTGGGGGGGAGGGGGTGTACGGCAAGAAAGCGGAGATTCTAAGTTATAACTTGTGTACCTTTAACTTTAATTCATCCATGCCCAAGACGCAATGACTACAACTATAAATCAAGCTTGAAGATCATAATCTTCGTTTGTCTTTAATAGTCGTATATTTTCATAAAATTAAGTAAAAATCTTTGTCGGGTCTGTCTCATGCCACTTGGTCATACCAAATCGAATGAGATTTAGCTCTTTCGAATGAAGGCAGAAGTACGCGCCTTTCGTTGTTAACGAGCACCATTGAGGTGAAAGTACGACTTTGCTGGAAGACACACAACGCAACCCGTTTTAGGGGGTGATCTAACTCATTCATCCATCCGCAAGTCAGAATTTAGACCCAAATCAGAGACCCACTCATCCCTGATTCAGTACCCTCAGAGGTATAATTTGTTGTGGGAACTTAAAGGACTCTGCAGTCACGACATATTTAACGTGCCCAAACTACCATTAACCAACACGGCGGTCTTTGACCGAGACGAGAGCAGAACTCGCAACCTTTCGGTTAGGAGACTAACGCTCTACCAATTAGGCTACCGCGGCCCCAAAAAACTTTATAGTCAAAGTAAAATTATGATTATTTAAGTTAAAAAAACAACAAGAATGCTAAAAATTTTTAAAAAGCATTTTTGATTTTACTTTAAACTCAAACATTTTTACCAGTTGGGTAATATGGGTATAAGCATTCCCAGAATATAATAAGACTTTTAACATCCTTGCTATCATCAAAGGTGGTTAAAGCAAGTATAAATGATATAGGGAAAATTATATTATCTTTTCACTAATATGAATATATCATCCAAATATGAAAATTGTATCATCATATTTGGTTTTCAAATAAGTGTTGGTGCTCTGATCTTTTATTTTTATGACACATTTTAAGATCGACACCCCATTTTCCATTTTTCTCTTCACTATTTCATAAATCCAATAATTTAAACCAGTGTTCTGTAAAATTATTAGAGCTCAGCTCAATATTAAATATAATTCTTCATAATTTCTTTTAAGAAACAGTTTTTTTCCCATCCATTTCTTTTTTTCATTCGAATTAAAATTTTTATCTGAGAAAAAAATTGTGCTCACTGTTACATACATAAATGAAATTTGAATATTTATTTTGGAATACATTCAATGGTGGATTTCCAACTAGGTGGCCGTTCAGAACTATTCAACTGAGGGGATTCCATTGATAGGTGCATTAAAAATGCAATTAGACTAATTATCTAATAAATAAATTAGTAAAAAATAAAATTATATCAGTTATAAAATGTAAGGACAACATTTTATGTTTACATTGAATTATTAAATTAATTTAAATACATAAATTTGTAATATATATATGTGAAATAATAATTCATTTAATTCACTACGTTTGTTTATGTCCTTTTATCTGGGTGTGAAAAATATTAATATTTGCTATTACATTTGTTCATTATTTCCTTAATTATCAAATGTTTTATTTGTAACTAAAGATATGATTAATTACTAAATATGATTCTGCTTATACTTGAAAAAATAATTAAGAATTAAGATTCATGTTTCATTATGATCACAATTTTAGTCATCTTTTTCCTCAAATATATAATACAAAAACAAGTAAAAATATATATGATTTCATAAAGTTACTAAAATAATAGTAATTAAACCGAAATAAATCAATAATAATAATATGAATATCAATAAAATGTATTGAAGTGCAAATCAAACGACTCGGTTGTTAAAAGGACCTGAAAATATCTAAATCCGCCAGTAAATGTATATCTTAAAAATATCCATTTAAAAATAGGAAAATCAAAGAAAAATGTTCAATTTTCCCAACATTTTACAGCTTTAATAGATTTTTAATTTAAAAAAATTTCTCTTCAACTGTAATAAATTATGATATAGAGGTTTCAGTAAAACTTTGTTGCATCAGTGTTTTTTCAACGCTTGAAAGACATTTGTCGGTTTGGAACTTGAATTCTTTGGTGGTAAGGCGTTAATGAATTTATATTTCTTCCAAATGCAGAATTCACTTCAGGCGATCTTTGAGTACAGGTATAACTGACAAATGCTCAGATTCTAGATGAAAATAGGACGAAAATAAAAAATAATTCCTTAATTTAAATTTTATACCAGCAAAAAATATTTGCGTGCGTTTAACATGACTTCTTATTAAATTAGAAATATTTTTGAAAAAACAATTATACGCAACAAATTTATTTAATACCAATAGCATCAATTAATTACAATTTATGCGGAATAGAAATTTCAAAATAGTTATAACATTCATAATTATGGTTTAAAAAATGATGGATTATCTATCCAGAAGAAACTTTAAAAGTCAAAAGTTGAAATAAATAAATAAAAAAGCATAGTTTATAGCTTTTTGAACTTTTGTCTTAAAAGTCTTTTTCCGAAAATGATCTGGCAACAAATCAATTCGGCTAAATTTTAGTTTGTGTTTCACAGTGAAAAATAATGTACAGTTGAATTTCGCTCTACTATTGTTATAGTATATATTCTTGTTGTGTAAATTTTTTTTGTTCCGATATAATGAAAGCATTTCCTTAGGACTTTAGATACGTAAATTATGGCTCTTCTTAAACTATGCAGTATTTGCCTTATAGGTAAGCGCCGTTTTTAATTATGAACTATATATTGAAGAAATTAACAATGAGATTAAAACATTTCTTTTTTTTTTTCTAGTTCTTTTTCTAATTGGAACTGTATCAAGTAATCGAGTTCTAGAACTTAGTGATAGGTAAGAAATTTTGAAATCTCACTAAAAGTTTTTAAACTGTTACAAGGTTAAATTTCATCTTCGGAAAGTTTTGTTGGTTTGAGGAAGTGTACCGATATAATTGCTTTGAAATCCATTTATACATTTAAGATAAAATATATTTTCTATATTTAAATTTTTAAAAAATTATTCACTGAGTTAATTTAGAATTCTTGTTTTAATATGCTTTTCTTACGAGAATTTGATAACTAGTCGAATTCATTAGTATTTGTTTTGAAATAAATTCACCTTTATAAATATGCCCCAAAAAGTTAATATTTAGTAGTATTTTACGCCTGCTATTGTTCTTAAACGAATGTATTTGTATTAGATTATATTTAAACGAAATGCAGTTGTTTAACCTTTATCTTTGATCCAATTATATCTGCTCTTTTTAATTCTTTCTTTCAAAGGAAAAATTTATCTTCGATACCGTATTGCATATGCAAATCAAAATAGTTTCTCATTTTATTTTAAAATCACTCATTACTTTATCAAATTTAAATTGTGATGTATGTATTTCCTGTATTTTGACAGAGCTTATTATTTTCTATATTGGGGCAGTAGAAATAAAAGTCAGGGAAATTAAGTTTTTGTTAAGATTTTAATCAAATAACAATTTTGAAAAAATGGTAATGAAAAGTTGATCGAAATTCCAGATTCCCTCAAGATACAGCAGCATTAATTTATTATTATATATTTTTCTTCTCTTGTTATATGTGTTAGGATAATTATAGTTATATTTTAAATGTTTATTTCATTTAAAAGAAAACTTAATTGTAAAAAATTATATATGCAAAATTTAGATGGCAGTTGCTTAATATATATATATATCTTTAAAATATTTCTTTTATTCCTGAAAATATGTACTGTAATCATTACAGAAATGTTTTTATTTCAATATTTTGGTTAACTTTATTCATCGAATATTTTTTTTATATTTTTTTTTTATTCTAGATTTTTGGATGTTCGTGGTAATGGTGTTTGGCTTATTATGGTGAGTATTATAAGAATGACAATTTTTTTTTTAGTATAATTTGAAACATTTCGTGAATACATTTAACTTAAAAAACTCATTTATTTCAAAATATTTCATTACATTTCCTAAAAAGCACATGATGGTGAAACTTTTTCAACAATGATTATAGTAATTAAATAAATATTACAGTAATTTTCTGTTTCTTATATTAAGATTTTATATCGCATATACATACATTATCAGCTTCAGTATTACAAAATATTCTATTTTTTTTATTAATTTATTTATAAAGTATTGCTATATACAGTTTTGCACCAGTATTTGCTTTTATTAAAAACTTTTATTGAGCTGATAAATGAAATTTAAATGCTATTATTATTAATCAGATTATTTTAAATTTGAAGTAAAAAAATGTATCTTGGCTCGTATGTAAACATTGAATGAACTGGCTTACATTGATTTATTTCTTTATTGTAATATGCAATCAGTTACTTTATTATTATTTAAAAAGTTATTAATAACTTTTTTAAATACTTTCTGTTTTATAAAATAATAAAGAAGCTTTTATAAAAAGTAACCTATGCACTTCTACATCATCTTACATAGGAACTTGAGGGTTAAAATGTGCTTTAGGTCCCCTGCTTGGCACATTTTCAAAAAGTCGCCAACTGGCGCTTTTTTTCGTTGTGTCTCTCAGAGCAATCAACTCCGCGTGACAACGTGTAAAAATGCGCTGGTTGGCGACTTTTTTAAAATGCACCAAGCAGGGGACCTAAAGCACATTTTAACCAACTTGAGTTTAGTTTTGACAACAGTTTTATGAATTTTCAATGTTATAAATTAACCAATATACCATAGTTACATTTGTAGATAAGCAGAAAATAAAGCTAAATCAGTTGATAAATTTCATTTATTTTGCAATATAAATTAATGTTATGAATATATACGTTATTCTATCTTCAGCATCAGTATTATTAGCATATAATAATCATAATTCGATAAAAGAATTTTAACATTGTCTGAAAGAAACTTTTCTATTACATAATAAATAAAGACTGTAGTTGTTTCTTTATGTACATACTTAAAGTAAATGTGATTAATTTGGTCATTATGCTTAATTTTTTAAAATTACCATTAAACTTATTGTTGCTTGTGAATAACTCCTGGTAATTACACATAATCGTCAGTTTATTACATTTACCTTAACACGAACAGATATATAAATACCATTTCCTATACATATGCAAGAATTTTAAATTTGCTATTATTTTCTCATGGCGATTCTCCTCATCCTGAAATTAAAAATGATTTTTCAGTAAAATTCTGCTCTAAAGTATATGACATTTAAATATTTTCTCATTATCTCTTTTTTATACTTTCTACTTGGTCTATCATGGTTTTTGTAAAAAAACAAACTTTTTAGACAGATCTTACATTTTTTTTTTTGTTTTAATGTTGATGAAAAAGAATAAAAATGTAATTTCCACTATACTATGTCTGTTTTCATTTCCCAAGAATAGCTATTCTTTATATGTATATTTGTTTGTATTTGTATGTGTGCAATCATTTCTAAATAATTACTGTGTAAAAATAATTTTCTAATAGCTCGAGCTTCAACTTTAATTTTTGAACTGTGCATGCTCTTAATTTTTTCACTAAATCAAAATTTTTAGTTTTCAAAGTTCTTTCTAAAATTATATAAGTTCTAAATACATTTTCATACCTTTCCTTTCTTACTTTCATCTTGCTGCTGTTTTCACTATGGCTTGAACAAAAACACCAAGATATTGACAAAAGCCAAAAACTGAACTGTTTTGTTTAAGCTTTTTAATCATAAAAAGTGCTAAAGAACTCAACAGCTGCATTTTCAATTATTTGATTATTTTTAAAATACTCTGTATTGGATTTTTTTATGGTTAAGAAATATTCTTGTTTTCTTTTAGTTTTATGCACCTTGGTGTGGACATTGTAAAAATTTAGAACCAATATGGAATCAAGTTGCTCAGTCTTTAGTTGATACAGAAATACGAGTAGGAAGAATTGATTGTACTAGATTTTCAAGTGTTGCATCAGAATATTCTGTTTCTGGTTTTCCTACTATCCTATTGTAAGTACAATATATATAGTTTACTTGTATATATTATTGAAAGATGTACATTTATGTAAATGATTTAAAATACTTTTAATAATTATTTTTATTTAAAGGTCACAAATTTTCTGATATTCACTTGAATTGTATAAATGAATTTTTTTTTGTTTTTAGTAAAACAAAATATGGGTTTAGTTTATTTTAATATAAATGCTATAAACTGTGATATAAAAGCTCTGTTCTTAATAAAAGTATTTAAAAAAAATTAGGTTGATTGTAGTACCACCCAATATTTATTGTTTATGTAAAATATCATTTGCTAATTAGGTTAATATATTGATGGATAAATTAAACTCTATATGCCAAATGAAATTGCTTAATCTCCTGTTGGCTTGTTATAAATGCTTTAAAAAAATTGTAGATAAATTTTATAATTAATATAGTGCTATACTTTTGGCAAGATATATAATTTATCATTAAATAATATTTTTAGAATTGCAGTTACAATTTAATTATTTTTTTTATTTATCATATTAATAATTAAAGAATTTTTTTAATAAATTTTCTTGAAATTTTGTAAAAAAATTATTTGTTAAAAAAATGTTTGATGTACTTTTAAAACAATTTACCCTCTCATAGATATGGAGGTTCTCTGAATGTATCTAATAATGGATTGAGGCATTTAGAAGCCATTAAATGTTTAATTCACCTCCCAGCAAACTATGACATACCACTTTTAATAAACTAGTCAATTTAGTTTCACACTTCAGTAAATTTTAAACTACATCATATCAGTGTTTTTTTGTTTTGCTTATATTATTCTATGAAAAGTACATATTTTTATTTATTATAGCTCAAATCTGCTTGGCGTCCATATTTTTATTTCGCACTTCCAAGCTAACAATGATAGTTTATAAATGTAAAAACTTAATGAAAAGATGAAGCAACTTGGAGCCTGACCGATTATCCTTAGTAAAATGTTAATAATTAATGTCAACATTAAATAATACATAATTTTTTACAAATTTATTTATTTAATTAGAATTAGCCAGTAACCTGTAACATCTTATTGTTCGACTTGCCTATAGCCTCTTCATTCTATGGAAAACTAATTCTGCCTAGTGTACTTAGTTAGAAATCTAAACTAAGTAATAAAATAGTAACTTTATGTCTAAGTTTGATGAAAAAGTGTACATTTTACTGTTAAGCTTCAAATTCACTTTGGTAGGTGTCAAGCTAATCATTCTGTTATTGTATAAATAACAAAATTATTAGCTTCTATATTCAAATTTCTTTAAATGTTTTAGTAATTTCATTGTTTTATTTCAGTTGGAATTTAAATAAAGTACTAAATTTGTATTTAAATACACCTCTAGTATCCTTTGCTGCTATATTTGAAGTCTGATAGGCTTGTTATGTTAAGGAGGATTAAAAGTGACCTCTACAGGAAACAATGAAATCACAAATTTAGATTGCTTTTAACTTTTAAAATAAATCTTTAGCATATCATTATCTTGTATTAACAGCATGGTATTTTGAAATGGTGTTTCAGGAATTTTGCCTTGTATAAATAATTTATATTGCACAATTTTATCGATACTTTGAGATTAAATATTGACATTTAAAAGGATAAAGCTAGTAATAAACAAAATAAAAATGGTAAAATACATGTATTTAGCCATTATTTTTTTTTTTCATTGGTTTAATCTAAAATATGTCTTTGAAAAATACAATACTGACAAAATATTTTATGCAAAACTCTGGTAAAGATGGTTAAATATTTTCTTCATATTTATTAATATTTAAGTAAAAGTATTTCATATTTTTTAAAATTTGAATGTAAATAAAGGTAATGGAAGAATATATTTTAATCTTTATGCAAGTAAAAGAAACAAGTACAGTGTTGGGGGAAGGGGGGGTGTAACTTTTCTAACATTTTTTTTTAAATAGAAGGTATGAGTATAGAAGGTATTTCTATCAAAAGCAGATTTCTATAGAAAAGGAAATAAAAAGTTTACATAATTCATTTTATTGATTTAAATCTCATTTATATTTTTTTGAAATCAAAGAATTACTAATTAAATTTTGAACAACTATTCACTATGGTTGCTATTATCCTTATTTAAAGGATTGTTTAAAATTAGGTTAAGTTATTTAATTGCTTTTTTTGTTTCGGCTCATTGATAATACTCTCTTTTTTTGCAGTGTTAAAGGTCACAAGTCTGTCGAATATCGAGGAGACAGGGATCGATATGAAATTGTAGAGTTTGCTAGAAGAATGGATGGGTAATTATTTCAAATTGTAATTCATATAGATTTGTTAAAGGATGCACTTGTTATATTATTTATTATTTTTTTAAAAGTATATAGTACAAAATGAGTTGAAGAACAAAGAATCTGTTAGATTCTATTGCAGAATTTACTTATTATTAAGGGGAAGTGCACAAAAGGATCCAGTTCTAAGTTTTCATCCAAATAAGAGGATCAGACAGTACTCAATATTAATCAAATGATATAGTAGTTGTAAATAATTAAAATATACAAATATTAAATGGTTGGAAGCTAGAGAAGCTTTAATCTTCAGCCCTGCTCATTTTGCAGAAAAATTTAAAATATAACCAGTAGTTAAAATAAGTTATTCACTGTAATAAAGAACACAATGTGCCTAATTAAACATGAATTATTCATTACAAAAAATGAATGAATATCATTAAATTTGAATCTAATGGATACCTTACTTCATTTTAGCATCTTTTTAAAAATGTAGACTGTTCACTATTTTATACATAAAAAAAAAAAAAAAATGCTTTTTTTTTTTTTTACTACTTCAAATATTCAATTGCCTATATAATTATTTGTATACAATTTGTGCTTGGTATATATTTCAAATAATATTGCAAAATTTTAATACTAACATTTAGGGTCTTGATCTTTATTTCAATTTATAATGATTAATCCATCCATCTCTTATTTTTTCAATCTTTTTTTCCTCCTTATATTAGTTCCATGAGAAATTTAAATTTTTGAAGTTAATTGAAAGTTGACATTATATATCATTTTCGGTTACATCTGTCCATCATCTTAGCTTTATAAATTACTTGTTTTATTGTTCTTTGTGAGCAAAATGTTTACAATGTTGGGATGACTGTATCTAAATAAATATGTATCTGTTTAAGATTTTGCTTTCATTGAGTGAGTGCTATATTTTATCTAAAAAAATTCAAAAATGTGCCAAATTATTAAAATCTTTTTCCATTTTCAATCTCGTATGTTTAGACTTTCTCATTTTCTTTCTTTAAAATAGCATTTAGTTAAAACTGAGGACATATCTCAAAGTTTCCACTAAAAAAAAAATTAAGGACATAAAAACTGCTAATCAATTTCTTTAAAATCAGATGTGTTTGTGTTCTCCGGATATTAAATTTGGAGGTTTGAACTTCTTCAAGCTGGTAGAGTTTGGAAATTTTTATAACATTAATTGTTCTGAATTGCAATTTTTTTCTCTTCTGATTATTTGGAAGAATACAAGAAATATATAAATTACTTTGATTTCAAAAGATTGAAATTATAATTTTACATCTTTGTTTTTCATTACTTTTATGAAGCATGTTATTATAACTATTGCTGTTCACTTCTTAGGCCACCTGTAAGGTATTTTGGAAATTGTGACCAGTTTAAAGAAGTAGTGGAAAATAAAAAAGTATTCTTTGTTTACCTTGATGATTCAAGACTTCAAGAGACACATTTGGGGGTAAAACATTTTTTTTCCTGTGAATTTCTGTAGTTATTTTACTTTGTAGTGATTTACAACTTTAAAATCTATATTAATAATAAGTGTGTAAGTAGAAACTTGGTCTTTTTCAATCAAATTCAAGTTTATTAAAAGATATTTATTATAAAGATTAATGATGAGAATATTTAGCATTATCTTGGTATTATAGTCTTTTGACATTTATTGGGTATATGATGAACATCTTTACAATAAAAATTGTAGGTGTTGAAGCGAAATAAGCTTCAAGTGGTTTTCATATATCTTCAATTTTTGTTAGATGCTGATCTTTCTAGCATGATAATATCAATCTGAATAAGTGGTAATCAGAAAAAACAAAGTCTGGAGAAAATGCTACATGCTGGGCAACAACCCAACTTTTAAGAAGATTAGTTCCCGAGTTCATTTTGTTTTATATAGGCAAGTATTGCCATGCAACAGTATCGTCTCCTGCCTTACCTTGGCTCATAATTGATATTTTCTCCTCCAAAACATCACTTAATTTGATCGATTGCTCTCATAATCAAATCCGGCTACAATTCTTTCCAGTCCCACCAGATGTACTGCATGAATATTTATTTGCAACTGATGTTGATAGCGGCCTAGATCATCTCATCATTTAAGATTGGGATACAAAATCCACTATTCATGCCCTATAAGGATTTTGTGTAAATTCATGTGAATATCAACTGTTTTTTTACTTCTTATCCCAGTTTATGAGGGACCTATTTTCCTCTCTTTTATATCTTGAGCAATGGAAGTGATATTCCTAACTGTTTTGCATATTACTTATTCTTGAGTTTGGTATGGATTTTCATGTAGTTAAACTGAAAAGACTTTTGTTTTCAATTTTTTTAGCACTGAAATTTGGATATAGATCCTTTAAGACTAAAATTTCCACCATTCAGAAATCCTATCACTTTTTTTATTGTTGAATGGCTTGAAGAATATTTAAGCATAATCAAATTAACCAATTCCATAGCTAGAGTAGATTTTTTGTTTTCATTTAAAAGCATAAACAAACTGCAATGGCTTAAATGTTGCTTAAAAATTAACAAATGTGGAATAATTGTTTGTAAATGATTGAAATGTGCAAGAAAAATAACAATGACTAATCTACATATATCTATAATGGCAGGTGAATCAGATGCGTTGATGCATGATTTTTTAATGCAACCAATTTCACAGCTGAACACATCTATTTTCACTTATTGCATAATTTTAATTAGTTCTTTTCCAATCAGTTTTCTTATTTTTATCTTACTCCTTAAACACTTGTTTATGTATATTTTCTGATTATCAATTTTTAAAAAATAAATTCATATTTCAAAAATTTTGCTTTCAGTAATTAAAATATATAGACTAATCTTAGAACTACAAATTTAGTTTTATATATATATATATAATATGGTGCATTTCATTAACATATGACTCTCATTTTAATTTTTTATTCATTTTATTGTAGGATAATTATACAAGAACAGCTGAAGAATTTTTAGCTGTGATGAATTTTTATTCAACATCAATAGAATGCATGGCGGATCGACTAAGGAATGCTAATGCAATGACAAACAAAAAGTCTGTTTTTGTTTGCAAGGATGGCTCCTGTTTCAGATATGAAGGTTTGTTTTATACATCTTAGGTTTCTTTCTAATTATTCAGCTTTTAATTTTTGACATGATTTTCTTTATCTATAAATGACTGATATAACTCAGTTGGATATTTTTTCATATAGTGTTCAAAAAATTTAAAAATATGTTTAATGTGAATACCATTGTATTGATGAAATAGATGGCAATTAGTGTTTTTCTTTAATTATGAATTAATTTCAAGTGTTTCAGTGTGCATGGAGATTTTACAATTCAAGTGTTTTAAAATGATGTCTTAGTACTGGCAGGTATATTTAAATTCTTGAGATCAAATGTCCCCTTTCTCTGGAAGAAATTTATGTAGTTCTGCATCACCTGTCCTTGGTTGAAATCTATGAATTTATCCAAAACTGACACTTACTCCCTTTAAAAAGTTGTATTAATAGAAATTATATTGATTATTATATAAAAATTATGTTAATTAGAACATTGTATTTATGATAAAATCGCATCATAAATACAATATCATATAAATAAAATCATATCGTATTTTTAATATAAATATAATATTTGATTATTTTAAGAGAATTAGGAATTTTCTTTAAAAATAAACCACATAATGTTAATTTCACAAATTTGAGTAAATGCTCAAATAATTAGAATTTTTGATGAATTTGAGTATTTTAAAAAATTTACATTTTAGAGGACTTGATTGATACACACAATATTTCATTGCGGAACTGGGTAAACAAAGAAAGATTTCCGGCTTTCCTGAAGATTTCGTCAGGAAATTTTCATCAACTGTTGAAAACTGGAAAATGCGTTGTTATGGCAGTTTTAGAAGAAAATCAAATTGGTGGATTGACTCTCAAAATGTTTGAGTAAGTTGTTGCCTTTTCATTGAAATATTCATTGTCTTCTTTATGATTTTAATGTCAGTTTAACTTAAATGTATTTATACCTTAAATTACAATTTTTTAGATTTCAACGAGAATTTATTATTGAAGCGTGGTATAATTTGACAGATTTTTTAACTAGTTTTATAATTAAACTTTTTAACACAAAGATATATTAATTTTTTTATATGTGAAAATATTTTAAAATTAGTATTGTTAACTATTATGTATATTATCAAGTTGGTGCATAAACATCAGATGTTTCTTTGATGTGCTCATTTTTTTATTGCATCATTTTTTTGTCGATTAACATAAGTTTTTTAAAGAAAACTGTCCAAAAAAACTGATCAATTCACATCTTTTATTATTCATTTCAATCAAAAAATTAGCATGTTAAATCAAAATAATAATAAATTTTGAACTTTTTTGGATTAGAAAATTATATTGCAGAAAATTCATCCATCTTCATAGTTTTATTTTTCTTTTAGGTTCCGAGATGTGGTGGAAGCTATTGCAGTAAATAACAAAGATCTTTACCATGAGTGAGTTTCACAGATTCCCTAAAGTATTAATATGTAAATATCTCGATTCTTATTGTGTATAGTAAATTCCAGATTCTACATACAGTGAAACTTGCATATGACGAACTCTCTATAGTGATGTTTTTTTTAAGCTCTGGTAAAAGTGCTCTTTACTCATTTTACATTTGTTTTTTTGTGTATAGACATTAGTTTTCTGCTGCATTTGAATATATTTATAGTTTGTCCTCTTTAGAAAGCTGATAGTACATATAAACCTGGGCAAGATATACTTTTCCTTATAATGCAGTTATTCTCCTAACTGGAATTTTAATATGCCGCAATATTAGATGTATTTCTTTTATTGTAAAAACCCTACAGATTTTGTTCTTTTTAATATCTTAACTTTTCCTTGTGTCTTTTTCCAAGAATTGTTGTAGAGCTTTTTAAGCATCGACTCAAATAAGATACTAAAAATGTCATATCAGTCATGTCATGTCATTCAGTAACTTACTGATTAGCTCATGATAATGAATGTTTACAGCTTCATCTTCTTGGGTCTTTTCCTATTTGTGGTTTTAAATCTTTACAAACCCTTCATTTGAAAACCTTTTTATAATTTATTTTTTTCTTGATCAACTTAATTATATTATTTCTTCCATATATCCTCCAACAGGTACGGAATTATGTAAATATAATGAAAAATTGCAGAAAACTACATACCTCTCCCCCCCGTATATATATAGAGAATGGTTATAATTAAACTTCCATTAAAAATATCATACAACACAAACAAGTGAATGGATTGCAACGAAATTTGGTATACAGACTTTACCTAAGATAAGATTTTTTTTTTATTTCCAAGATGTCCACCAGAGGGCTTTTCCTGAAAAACATTAATTCTATTAGGTTGGTGCGTATGAAATGTCGGATTCTCTTTACATGCGGACGTTTGTCTCCCTGTTTTCGTTATACTTTTGTCTTTGGCATAACCTCATTCATAGTCGTATTGTCCATTGCCAGAGACTCATTTCAGCAAAATAGGTTTTCTCGAAGGTCTTCCCTTTTGTTGTTTCTTTTGAGTTTATTGCCGATATGAATTCTGCCGACATTCGCGTCATTTTCTTATATGAGTACAAACTTGGTAATAGTGCTGCAAAAGCTGCACGCAACATAAACCAAGCGTTTGTGGAGAATACGGTTAACGATCGGAAAGTGCAGCGTTGGTTCGAAAAATTTCGGACTGGCGATTTTTCACTGCAAGATGAGCCGCGCGGAAGACCCAAAACGTCTGTGAAGAATGATGACCTGAAGGCTCTAGTGGAAGCGGATCCAGCCGTATCCACGAGGGAACTTGCTATCAGGATGAAAGTTGACCATACAACGATATTGAGACACCTTTCTGAGATTGGCAAGGTTAAGAAGATGGACAAGTGGGTACCGCACGCACTGACAGAGCGAAATAAGCTGGAACGAACTGGAATATGAAGTTTTGCAGCATCCACCCTATTCACCGGATCTCTCGCCGACCGATTTTCATTTTTTCAAGCATTTAGAGCTGTTTTTAAGGGGCAAACACTATGAAAATGAAGACAGTCTAAAAAACTCGATATCAGAGTTTATTAATTCTAAAGACCAACATTTTTTTAAGACAGGCATCTACGCTTTAAAATCTCGTTGGGAGAAGTGTATTGAAGCGAATGGAGCATACTTTGATTGAATAAACAGCTTTTGAAGAAAGATATGCAGTTTTATACAATCACTTAAGAATCCGATATTTCATACGCACCAACCTAATAATACAATAAACTACCAAAACAGAATACAGAAACAATATTAATATTAATTGACTTGTTTCTAATGACCTTGTCATTAAATCATATTAAGTGTAAAGGTAAGGAAAAAAATAACAGTTTAATTTACAGAAACTAGAATAGATTAGAGTGAAATTGCACAAGAGGAGCAGTTGTTAATCATGCCAAAGATGATGTAGAGTGAGGTGTTTCATGTAAACATCCTTAATCATTGGCAAAATTTCAAATCAATGGATGATGCAATTAACAGCAGATTGTAACTGATAAGTTGGAAGTTTTTGGAGTTTTTTAAGTAATTCAATATTGCACAAAGATACTGTCTACATCTACATAAAACATGACAAAGACTGCAAAAGTTTCTTATTCTAAATTGTTTTGCCTTAAGCTTCCTCTTCTTTTTTGCAAGCACGTAAATCTTGACATTTTTTACCCAAGAATTGACAAATTTTTTCGTTTTTGAATATTATTACTCATAATTCTATTTTTATTTTGGATTGCCAATATTGGTTTTATATTCCGTTTTGGATGTATATTGGGCCAAATTTAATGTTTTTTCCGGAAAAAACGCCATTTGGTGGACATTTTGGATTTTTTTTTTTTTTTTTTTTGAAAATTTAGTGTATGCATTTCTAGTTTAGCCTACAACCCAAATTTCACTGTAATCTGTTTGCGTTATATGATGTTGTTTATTGGGGAAGTTTAATTTTTATCACCCTGTGTGTGTGTGTGTGTATATATATATATATATATATATGTATATAAAATATACACACACATGTTTGTAGGTTATGATTTGTTAGAACAATTTTTCAAAGTGTCTCTTTTACTATGAAAATAACTGCAGGGTAGCAATATTATAAATTTATAACTATATATATTTAATTATATTATTTATGAAAGTTTTTAATAACTGAAATTTTAATCTGTAGAGGGTGAAAAATTAAGCTGCTTACACTTCATTATGCTTATTTTAGTTTTCACATGTTTTATTCATTTTTTTTTTTGTATTAGTAATTTTTCTTTTGGATATGAATTCCTGAGTATTAAAATTTTCACTATATCATCTGAAATATTTCTTCATTTCAATATGCAATAAATATGTAGAGCAATTGTGGATCAAATGTGGTAATTTATTTTCTCTTTTAGTATCTGTTCATTATCTTTATCTAATTATTTGCTTGAATGCAAAATAGTTGAGTCTAGTAAAATAGATGCAAATAAATAATAATAACAAATGGTTGGAAATACTGTTTGTTTCAGTATCCTGTGACAACCACTTTTCAATAAATCCATCTTCTTAACAGGGGGTGAGACATGGATGGAAATGCACATTTCTGGAATTCAATTTGTTAAATGTTAACTCATCCTAATGCATGCACAAAAGTACAGAGGGCAAATCCATTGGCAAATCATACAACATTTTTAGTTATAAATAGAAATGAAGTTTTTTTATATCTGTAGTTTATTTTTAAAATGGAAAAGAAATAAAAAGTCATTTTTTGCTAAACATTTTATTTTACTTTGTTTTAAATGTGTTGAACTTAATTCTTTTGTATTGTAGTGACTTCTTGTTTGGATGGCTGGGACATCCAGAGATTGCTAATAATATTGCTATGGAAACTTTGCCAATACCAAGTTTAATTGTGCTGAATACTTCTTCATATCAGTTTTATTTGCCAAAATTAGAAGAAGGGGAAAAAGTACCTTCTCCACAAAGCATTTTAGAGCTTCTAGATCAAATAAAAAACAAAACTGCAAAGGTAATAAAATTTTTCTGAAATTTTGGCATCAAAATTTATGAATAAAATTTTTTAATTATATTTTCAAAATTTTAATTTATTGGAATTGTAATGTAAATTTTCAAAATTTTTGTGATTAATCTGAAATTTGTTTGTGATATGCAATATGCAATTAAAGGGAAAAGAAAAATTGCTTTTGAATGATAAGTTTTAAGCATAATTAGAGTGTAATATGTAATCACGATGATTGTATATAAACAAACCATAGAAAGAAGAATGTTTGACATTTAACATTTTATAGATTCTCAAATTCAAAATTATCAAATAATAAAATGATGATAAAAACCAATAATAACAACAATAAATGCATATCAAGGCAGTTATTAATACTGTGGAATTTATCTTAATGAGCATAATTCATTCTTGAATCTTACTCAGAAAATATGAAAAGCTTGATAAGCTAAACAGTGTTCTGTATGAATCTATTCCAGAAACAGTAATAAAATTTTTTGATAATGCAATTAATTATTAATGCCGCATGTTTTTTTTTTCAAAGATTTCTAACAATTGTCTTTGACCAGGCTTAAAAATTTGGTAAAAATGAAATCTAGTATTAT
>JAPMOQ010001131.1:3116602-3154810 GCA_026543055.1 Argiope trifasciata | reverse complement strand
AATAAAATATATAGTTAAGTAAAGTTAATATAAGTAGTCAATAAATTAGTAAAATATACACTTAAATTCTGTAAATCAAATACATACCATTACCTGTGAATTACTCTTAGTTAATTATCTATTTGCACATTGAATTATGAGGCACATTTCTGTTTGAAAAGAAGAAATATGTAAAATGTATGATAAAATGAACAAATTCTTTAGTCAAGCTTTTTAACTGCTGTCAAGTTAAAAACAGACTTTTAGGAATTAATTGTGAATTTAAAATCCATCATGACTTTCATATTTTGGAAAGAAAGAAGGGTTGAAATATTGAAGGATTGTAAGTAAATGAAATTATTGGAGTATTATATTCCTAAGTTGGAAGTATTCTATTTAAGTGTTTGACATCCAAAGTATATTTACCATATGCAAGTAAGAATTTTGTTTTGTTTGTTTGTCAGGCATTGGGAGGTGAAACATTTCGCTATCGACTTATTAGAGCATGGTTTGGAGCCAAAACAGCTTTATTCGTAAGTATTGTAAATTCAGAAACTTGTTCGGGCATTTTTACTTAATGAAAGATTTCTCTTTATTGTGTTTCTCTCTTTAACGTTATGTTTTAAATGCCAGTTTTCATTTTAATATATTTTAAGAAAACATTTTTATTGGAATTGTGAAGTTACTATTCATTAAAAATTATTTCCAGTCCCTTAAAATAGTTCAATTTCATTTCATTTTTTCTTTTCTTTTTACATCATCTATTAGGCATTCAATAGTCAATGACCAGTAAATTATTTTTATAATGAAATAGTCCATTCAGTTTTCATTTCCAACACATTTTAAACTTAATTAACATATTACTGATATAGTAATTTTTTGAAATTGTATAAATGTTTGTTCCTGCAACTGCACAAAGTTCAGGTTTTATACAACATTAAATAGACACAGTATTTATAAATTATGTATACACTGAGTAATAAAAAAAAGATTGGAATCTGACTTATTATACTTGAAGAAACTATCAATATTATCATAATATTTCATCATACATAAAATCTTTTTTTTTTTTAAACTACTTGATAATATCTTTTTAATTGACTAGCTATCAGCTCCTTTAGTTTAGTAACTCTGTGCCAAACAATCTGCCTGAATTTTTCTGATTGTTTTTTTTTAAAGCTCATCTTCATTGGTTCAGTTGCTTTGTTTTAAGCATGACTGTAAGTTAGAAGAGGTTGATATTTTGAAGCATTTCTTTTTTCATAATACATATCCAGTTTTAGTTGTTAAAAACAGTTCTGATTATGTTACAAATGCTGTTTTTCAATATGGCATTCAATTTTATTGGTCTGAAAATATAAAAAAAGTTACATAAAAAAAATCAATATTTACTATTTTGTAGAGTATTAAATTCTCTTTCAAATGTTGTAAAACATTTTGCTGTCATATTCTTTTTGCATTTTTAAAATTTGTAAGGAAGAAAGAATACCTAAGAATTATCATTCATCACCTCATATGACAATGCATTATTTACCTTTTAATTTTACCTTTCATTATTCACCTATTTGACAATGCAATGCTTTCCTAAAGGGAATGTGGAGAGGAAATCCAGTTTTGACAACAGTTCTTCTAGGATTGCCATTTGGACTCTTCAGTATAATTTGCTATACAAGTTGTTGTACAGATATTTTGGCAGCCAATGAAGAAGAGGAAGAAGCAGAATTAGGTATGAACATCAAGTGGTTTACATATAAACAAATTTCATTTGCTTTATTGCTTTTAATGGATAGAAATATTTGTAATACTTATAGATGGAGTAAGATAATCCGTAATTCTTTTGATATAAAAATTTCTTCCTTGATTGATTGCATAATGGTCCAAATACCATTGGTAGAGCAAAATATTACACAACAAAGATGCGGAGCAAAATAAGAAATATTCAATGTGTTATTTTCCATTGAGCAGCAAACTGCTGTTTAAAGAATCATTCATTACTCTTAATAATTTCTCTTACAAAAACGAAGCTTTGTGGAATTTTTTTTCAACTTGTTTCTATAACTACATGATGTCCAATTGTAAAACTTAAGAAAATATATTTTAGTTTTTGTTCTATAATAACTGTTAATTAAAAATAGAAATTAATCCCTTATTACAGTATATTAGTAAAATAGGTTTTTAATTCAAATATTCAGCAACCAAAAAGAGGGAACAGTGAAGTTTTGTTCCTCAAAAATTGGAGAAAAATGTTGATTGAGTGAATTTCAAAATTTCTTTTGCTCATCAATAAAGAGTGATAACTGTAAAAAAAAAAAAAAAATCAATTTACTAATGTATTAATCATTTTTTTAAATGTTTCCTGAATTAAACATTGCTTTTTCTTTGTAGCTGAGGCAGCAAGACATCATCAGAAAAGAGAATGAAAGATATCTCCATCTGTGATACCAAGTTTTTATTTTTGTTGCATGTTTTTTCTGTTATAAAATATTTATTTTATATGTATAAATGTATTATAGTACAAGTATTCTTTTGGTTCAATACACTTTCTTGCAGGTCTGGGGAGTCATCTTGTCTACTCGTAAAAAAAGTATAAATATTTGCATGTAAATTTTTTTAGATTATGTACTGTAGGTTAAGCAATTGTATTTTATACGTTATTCATGACTTTGTAAAACTTTTTCATAACTAGAAATATAAATAAAATTACATTTTGTTAAATCAGTTTTGTTTTTTAAAACACTTCTAATTTCTCCTGATAGAAATCTTATATATTATGGAAATATTTCATTAAAATAATGAAATATTAAATATAAAACAAAATATATGAAATATAAATTACAATGACTTCATTGTTTGATTTGATGATTTCAATTTAAATAATTTTTTTTTTCTGATTGAATTCCTCAAAAATAGTATAATTTGATAAGAAATATGCCATCTTAATTCAGGATCTGTAGTATCATGAAAAGTGCTTAATTTTGAAAAAAATGTCCTTAGAGGCTTAATTTTCTCGAAATGCAAAGGCAGCATTATATTTGTTTCATTTCCCCACATTTTAAATATGGTAATTTGTTTAATATGACAAATAGTCGTAAATACTTGTTTATCAGATGCATATAAAAAGAAAACAAGAGGTAAATAAAGGGAATAATTCAGATGAGGGGCCCAGGGTAAAATAAATACAGGGATACCAATGTATAGCAAGATAAGTCAGGTGACTTTTTTCCATTCTCTCTTTTTTTTAAATATATCCATTGTCTTTGGTTGAAATACCAGAATAGTTATCCAGATAGGGCAGTACAAAATATGCACTGTGTCATATTTGTTGCAATGCAAAAAATGGTTTTTTTTTTTGTTGTTGTTGAAATGTTGATGTTTGTTGTTGAAATATTGAAAGCGTTTTTTAAAAATTTCTGAAACTTTAAAAAATGTTTTATAGTTTGAGATGTTGAAGGATTTATTTAAATTATTCCCTATAAGTGTATGTTTAGCTGTTTTTGTATTGGGAAAGAACACACATATTGATCCGATGAATAAATGAAAATACAGCTGGATGAATTTCGTGAGAGATGCATCGAATGTTGTAGACGCTGCTGTAAAAACACAGTGAAATCCCTTCAGTATGTTACACATTCAATCTTTGTTCTCTTAAATATGTTGTTTTAGCACTATCTCTGATGGCTTATCCCGTTGCATACAAAGGTTTGGTCTGACTAAGAGAGCAATGAGCTAAGGAGGTAATTGAAATTCAGAACATAAGTTATTGTTGGGAATTACTGCTCCACTAAGAATGGTTATTTCAAACTTTTAGAATTTTAATTAAAAGAAATAGAAACAGAATATTAATGCATAACATCAAAGCATTATCACTGAAAAAATATTTTTACATTATTTTAAAATATTAAAAATAGCCTTCTATATTGTACCAGTTTTCTTTGAATGAATGCATCCCCCTCTTTCAGTTTTAGTAGTTTTTGAAAAATTAGAGATATAATTTATAGCAATTTTTGGGATGAAATCAATAATAGTATTTTTTTTTAGTACATTGAGTTACATTATTTTACTGCTATTAAAATCATGAAAGAAAAAATGCTTTCATTTAAACTTATTATTTTATTCTGTTTTGTGTTTAAAGATTTTTTCTTTAATTTTTATAGAAATTTTGTTCTCAATGCAATATCTGTACATATAATGGTTTGTCCCGATTGACAGAGCAATGCATAATAAATTGTTGAGTTACGAGCATGAATTTTAAAGACGACTAAATGTGGATTTTTCAAAATTTTAATTAAGTAATTACTGAGTAACCTGTTTACACCTTATCATCTAGGCATGTTATAGCTCAAAAATTATTTTAATGCCATTTTAAGGGCTTAAAAAATAATTTGAATGAAAGCACTTTTTTTTTTAAACTTCTGTTTTGGACTCAATTTATTACAATGGTTTTTATTATTCCACACTCAATTATTGCTTCTTTGAGACGTAACATTATGTTAGTCTTCATAAAAGAAAAACATTCTCTTATTTAAACTTAAAAAAAAGTTTAAAAGCAGTTCATTGAGTAAGATTCTTCATATGAGTTTTCTTAAATTATGAAGCATTATCTGGTGCAGGCTTTGCAAAAATGTTTACTATAGAACTGGCTCTTTTAAAATTTGTTAGTTATTAATGGAAGCTACACGTTATCTCTTCTCATTCTCACGCATGTTGAAAAGAAAGTTTTTATTAAATTTGAATATGTTCCAATAAGGTATTTATTAAACTTCAGGTGCTGAGACTATATTTAAATAAAAAAGAATGACATTATACTCCCCCAGCAGCATCATTTCCACTCACCCATGGTGTTAAATGCACTAACATCTGTCATATCTTAAATACAAAACCAAAGCAATTTACTGACCGCCATGTCCATCCAATTGTCAGATCAGGGATAAGCCCCTGCCGGGCTAGGCGTCCCGTTAACACATTTCTGATTATACTATTATGAATTTAATAACTGTTATGCTAGTCATTTGATGCTTATTACTTGTTTTCATAAGACTGAAATTTACACTTTCCATCTCAGCAGTGTCAAACCTTACTTGTTATATACATAAAAATTAAATACCACTTGTTTGATCGTGTGCTTCTATACTAATGTTGACATTTTCAGAACTGATGTATTAATCAAAATAATATGGTAGTTTATTAATTTTAAGTGCTAAACAAATTTAGATTTCTATTGTTAATCTTATCTACACTAAAAAATCAGGTTACTTTTTTATCTTTATAATCTCGCTTTTTTCAAAAACAAAAGAGATGATTCATTTCACAATAGAAGATAGTGTACAAACATAGAAATGCATAACGAAAATTATGCATTAATTTTAATAGTCTTTTAAAATTATTATAAAACAGAAAATATAACACACATAAAAAATATACAGGTTTAGAAAGGAATATGTATATAAAGGTGTTTGATTTTTATAGCTCTTTCTCACAAATCCTATAATTGATTACTTTTCCTCAGGATTTAAATGTGATATGCTAATGTATATCATCTTTAAAAATGAAAAGTCCCAAATTGATGATTGGACACTATAATTTCTTCCAAAATATTTTCATTAAATATATATTTTCATTTACTCAAAAATATTAAAAATAATTTTAATTAATGAATTAACTAGTTATATATAAACATGCCTTTGAAAGCAAAAGTTGTGAACGAATGAATACACGCAAACTATTAAATCATAGGAACAGATACTTTATTAACGATATGAATGAGTCATTCTAGACTCAAAATAATAAACATCTCAATAAAAACACTATAAACTTTAAAGTAACACAAAATAATACATTTTGATGCACATAAAAACAATATTAACATATAATACATAATGAATGAAATAAAATTCAAATGATGCATGAAAATAATTCCATTTTGTTTTTTTATCAAAAAATTATACTGGAACTTAAAAGATAATATTTGAATTTCTTCGCAACACAAACATAATGAAAATTTTTTTCCTTCACAACAAAGCATGCATTCATAATAATTGGGAGAAACTGATGCTTAATGTAATAAATTTCAAAGCATGTAACTATCTGTTTCTTATATGAAAATTAACATTAACTGCATACAGAGAGACAATTAAGTTTTAACTACAAAACAGACTAGCTTGCAACAGATTATTAACTGAATCATTTGAATTTGTACAAGTGGTTGGTTGTTAAAAGAAAATAAGTAAATGCTTCATTAAGCAGATGCAATGCCTATAAGTGTACAAAGATTAACATTTAATCAATCTATTTACATTAAAAAAAAACATGCATATACAATAATCTTGAAATAAAAAAATTATCAAATGTTTTATATGTAGTTAAAAAGTTATTAAATGAGCAAACATTTATGAGATTATTAGGGGGAGGGACACCAAGGCTAAATGAAATTATTTAAGATTTAACAGATGTATAAATTATTTGAAAAAGTACAGAACTGATACTAATATTTAAATGGCATTTATAGGAAGGGAGAGAAAAAAAAGATATATGACAAATAGTTTGCAAAGAATTAGTTAAAAGGCTAATTATTATATAAAGAAGCAAAGCTCCACAAGATTATATTTCTGTGTATATGTGTGAACTTGAAAGTTAAAGTTATTAATTCATTATCTAAAATGTATATACTTAATACAGCATTTGAAAATACGTACACTTAAGACATCCATCAAACCAATAAAAGAAAAATTAAGTACCAATGTTTTCCCACATCATTTTACAATAAGTTATATTTATATATTCAACTTATAAAGTAATGTTGTTAAAAATGACATTAATCATTATTTCATGTTATCAGCATTCTATAAAACAAGTTCTTTTAATGCTAACAAACAAAAAAATAAAAACTAACTTAAGCATATAAAAACAGTAACATCAAAAGCTTGTCAGTTGTATAGTTTTACACTGTATATATATATAATTTTATTTTCATTTTGTTAAATATTTTCACAATACAAGCCTTATATATGTATTTTCAAAAAAAAAAAAAAAAAAAAAAAAACAGAAAAGAAGTACCACAGTAACTTTTGCAACAAGAATAATTCTCTGATTTCTAAATAAAATTGAGAAATAGTATAATTGAATGCATTGTAATTTTATTTAATAATTAACTATCACATGAAAAATCATGTTATAATAATAAAAAATAATATGTACTCTGTACATAAATAATAACTGATCAATTTCGCAATAGAGCAAGTTTAAAAAATCTCCCGGTAATATGAATTCAATTTTATTATCAGAAACTTGCTTACAAAAAAAAGATGCTGGTATGAAATAAATAGATATGCACAATATTTTTATAAAATTCTTATTGCAGAAGTATAATTTCTTCTTTTCGATATTTACATTTTTAAGGGCCTGTACAACTGTACAATATACATAATGCACTGTATGCTTATGCAATGAGAGGTATGTCAAAGAGATCATACATTCCTTCCGTTTCATCCAGATTAAAAAAGTAATCCCGTGCACCTGGAGGTGGACTTAACCTCAGAAGTGGTGAGAAAGCTTGAAAAATTAATGAAAAATTATTTTAATTATGATACATAAAATATATTTTTATTTATAAACATAATGAATAAGAGTGTTTCTCATATTTGAATAATATACTTCAGAATGTAAATATATAGTATTTTAAATATAGTAAAGTAGAAAATTAATTTATTATTGTCTGTATTTTCTATAGGTAGGCCAAAGTCACATTTTTTTTTTGCCACATTACTGGTACCAGACAATCAATAATGAGGTAGAAAGTATGACCTTGAACTGCCTGCAGAAAATACACAAACTATAATTCTCTCTCTCCACACACACACGTCTATGTTTTCAAAAAATTGTGCTACATAATCAAAGTTCATTAAAGCAAATAGAATTAACAAAAATCCTTATCTCAATATAAAAATCAATATATGCATATAACATATTAATTGATCAAATATCTGCTTAATATTTTTAATTAGTGTTTTGGGAAATTTTTTTAAAAAAGAAAATTAATTAAATAAAAAAACTTAAAAATAATTGAAAATCCCCATTTTTTTTTTTTTAAACATGAAATTACATAAAGCAATACATTAGTTTTTAAAAAACATAACCTTAAGTTTTATACTTACTCTCTTTTGAAATAAGATCATCCAAAAACTGCTCATTCAATTTATCGTCTGAAAAAGAAATTAATTAAAGAATTAGTACTTTTTAATAGATTTCCACGGTAAAGGCCTTAAATTTCAAAAACACATTATTAAATTAAAAATAGAGTACAAACCTGCAGAAGGGTTAAACAGTAGATCTCTGGAAATATCAAGCAAATTATCTGCATCGTTTGCATCATTATTTGAAGTAGATGGAAGTGCTGCTAAAGAGTCAGGGAGAAAAGACATAAAATACGATTATCCGAAATTAAATTATTAAAATCAATTTCATTCAAGACAAAAATTATTTCAAGAACCATTTTATTTTGCATACTATAAAATCACACGCAAGCTTTCAGAAGTAAAAATATTTCTTCTATGGGCAGATATTTAAAGGTTTAAATCATGATTAATCAATATTAATCTTACAAATTTGCTTTGTGTCTAATCTGAAAACAAATGAGATGACCAAAATTTTGAATTTCGGTTTCTCTCTTTTGGAGGAGGGGGGGGGGGTCTTTTTTAAAAATCCTTGAGTAGCTCATATACAAAAAAAGTACAGGATTTTTTTTTGACATTAATTTATTTTTAGAAAGAGTAATAAATGACTTACAAGTAAATTTGAAGCAGCATAAGCATTTTGCTTTACTTTTACTCTTGGAAGCTTAGAATCATTCAGTGAATTTATTTATAGAAGTCTACAAAGGATGAAACACATATTTTCAAAAAATTCTAAACTTTCAGCACACAAATTGAAATAAAAACTTTAAAAAATTATTTATGAATAGTCTCTAAATGATGCTAAAATATAAACAACAAATGCTCTGCTAACAAGTAACCTTGACTTAAAAATAAATAAAAGTACCCTCCCAAGAACTGGGGAAAAAAAAAGTTTTATAAATGATTATTGGGAGCTATAAGAAAGGAAGGCAACAAGTCTAATTTTATAATACCTCAATTGGCTCTTTCTTCTTTTCATTTCTATACTAATTTAACTTAGCTTTAAATTCAATATTCATCTAAGGTATTTCATATCAGGCTATATGTTTGTGACACTAGGATGAACGGACATTTATGAAATTCTGAACACTTTGTAGAGGCATTTCAAATTCTACAACTTCAATAGGCAGTAGAAGAAATAATTAAAATTTTAATTGCTGGCTTTGTAGAACATGACAGACAGTAAATGCTTCAATGCAATAATGCTCGTTACCCTTTTGGCTTAGTTTGGTTATATTAGAAAATTATTAAAGCTATCTACAATTTAAAGAAATAAAAATAAAATTTTACCATTTTGTGATGAATCAACAGAGTCTGATTTTGCTGCACCTTTTTTCCTTGTTACTGGCGATAGTACAGTTAAAGGTTGAGGAGGACCTTTCCTGGGGGACTGCCGTGTTGCCATTCGACCTGATGCCGCTGCTGCACTTTCTCCAGCTGCCTATGGGGAAAGGAAAAAACATCAAATATCCTGTATAGGAAGTATTAAAATTAAACCACTATAACTGAATAAAAAATTCGAATAAAGAAAAATACTATTTGAATAAGAAAGAAAGAGAACAGTATGTTAAAAATGTAAATTACAACTGCTATCACTTTACACTGATAAAAAATATGAATAAAATAATACTTGACTGCATACATTTTTATAGCTCTGCAAAAGGAAAACTATGGCAAAGAGTAAAATGATTTATCAAGGGAGTATATATAAAAAAACATATAGAAACTTTATTTTAGCTATGTAAGATTCCATTTTGAAGTTATATGGGAGCCTTTTTGGGATGAAACTTGGAATTTTAAATGTTGATTAGATGACGAGAACAAAGTGCAGCAGACTTCTTCAAATTTCTACTCCACACCACCAAGAACCATAAGTTTTAATGAGCAGCAAACTTGTATACTTGAGGAATCTTTCATGAAAATGAGGCTCAAGCTGTGAATCTTGACACTGATTTAGAGGTTATATAAATATACATAATTTCAGAAAAAAGTTGGTTCCCAGTTTTTCACTATGCTTTGTTAGATACTGTATGCCCCCCCCTTCCCCCCCCAAAAGAGTCAGAAGTTGAGATTCAAATTTTCCCTTTATAAGATAAACTAATAAAACACTTGCAACTCACATATTAATCAGTGGGAATGTGCAACAGAAATATATTTACACATTAATACATGCGAATAATGACCTAAAATTTATAATGGAAAAGAAAAACAAAATACCTCAAGCTCTCTTCTTTTCTGTAGAGATCGACTGCCACTCATCACTGCAGCAATGGTCCGTTTCACCCCAATAGATGCCTGTCTTGTTTGTCTACTGGAAGTTCTAGCAGGGCTTACAACAGGCTTCGCAACTTGCTGTTCCTCTTTTTTAACTTCTACAATGGGTGGCGGGACAACTTTTGGAGGAGTCTCTGGTTTAGGAATTTCCAGTATTGGAACAGGAGGGAGTTGTACCAATGGTTCAGCAGTTGCAGGTTCCTTCATTAAAAAAATTAATAAATGAGAACTAACTAACTTACTAAATCTACAACCAATTAATGCATCTCAAATCTAACATCCAGGATTAAAATAAAACAATCTCAATAAAATTAACCAGTTTTATACATTCTTGTCTTATAATTACTCATAAATAAGACTCAGCATTTAATAGATGAAGCCATTAAAACAAATTTTAGACCATACATTAATTGGCTCATTTAGTTACATCAGCGATTCCCTTAGAATCTACAAGGGTTTTTCAGAGGCGGGGCATATGTATGATTACTACATGTTGTTAGATAAAAAGAATATCAACCTACAACCAATATCAAAGCAAACGCCCTTGATTCACAGCAGTAATTTAATGATAACCAAGTCCATTATACAGTACATTTTTGATGAGAATTTCTAATTTTATAAGCGATTATCACAAAAGATAAAAACTCAAACATAAATTGGGAGGTGGAGTTCTAAGAATAATTTAAAATTTCTAAGTATTAAGTGCAGTTCATTTACATTAATGAATATTGTACGTATATATATATATATTGTACGTTTTAAATTCATGAAGATAGCAATTTTAGATTAATTCATTATGTGAAGGAGTGATGTGGAATAAAATGAGTCCATTTCTTTAACTGTTATGTCTTGACCTAGACCTTTAACCGCTAGATACATTATCTTATTATTCTTAAGATACATTATTATATACTATTTTAATACAAAAATTTGTAAATGACTTACATTCATATTATTAAATGTAAATGCTTTTCCACATTCATCTAACTTATTTTGGTGAAATAAATGACTTTTCATGCATAAGAAAAAGGATAAAGAATTTCATATTTCAGAATTGACATTAACTAAGTCTCTTTTATTAACTTATAATTTCCTTACCTTTGGAATAGACTGTGCAGAATCTTTATTTACCAGAAGCACATTTATAGGTCCAGTAGAAGATGACATATGAAGCTCAAACTTGTTTCGAGACTCAAGTTCATCCTGTTGAAATTTTAAACAAAGCTTAACATTGTATAACATACAAACATTTAAAACTGAAATAAATATATTATAGCCTAAAAACCAAAACTGAAGGGATAAATGCAGAACACATTAATTTTAAATCTCACATTGTTTATATATAACTGAAAACTTCACAATCCAAACTAAATTAAAATGATTTCATGTACAAAATTTTTTATTTCTTGTATAAGCAATATTTTTAGGAAATAAAAATTGTACTTTTAATGTGAAAAATGAATAAACCTACCTGTTCAATTGCATTTACAGACAACTGAGTACCAACAGGTGCTTCCACAGCAATCATGGTATCACCATCAAAAGCATTACAGATATCTTCATACAACACATATGAAAGATCAGCATTCTCCGGTTCATCCCGTATATTGCATATGCTCTGCATTATCCATTGTTCATGTAGCTCCAATTCTTTTTCCTTTTGATCGAGAAATTCTAACTCTTTCTTTAAAACAACAAGCCTGTCTGAGATTTCTCTAGTATTGCAACCTGGTCCAGCACCTCTGAAATTGTTAAAAGAAGTATGAATTTCAAAGCACTCATTTTATAAAAATTTTACTCATTCTATATCTTATTAATACAAAATACACTGTAATGTAGTTTTCCTTAAAAAGAAATTCTTCACCTTATAATAACATTCAGGTTTCAATTTCTAGTGAAACAGCAATTTTTTTAAAACAAAAATTCTTGGCCTTTTTTAAAAAACTTTTTAGTATTTTAAAGTACAAATTACTACAAAAATAAACTAGGTTAAAAAAATTAGCAATATTCTTAAAATTATCATTAATTAATATTCAAAAATGTTCTAATTTTAGCTTGCAGCAACATTTTTCATATAGAAATAGTTTCGCAAATATCTTTCTGTTCAAAATCACTGGAAATTAAGAATTATGTTCTTGGTTCTTCTCGTATCTATTTGACCACAAATTTAAGAAACCTCTTTAAATGTTACATAACTTTTTGAAAAACTAACATGCCATATTTAGTGTGCTTATTCAAACTTCTTTCGAAGAAGGTAGAGGGTGGGCGGTTAAAATATGCTAATTATATTAACTGATTTCAGCATTTACACACACCAAATATCTACAGAAATATTATTATGCAAACATGTATTAATAAAGCAGAATGAAATTCTTTAATTAAAATTTAAAAATAATGCAAATTTTACACAATTTGTTTGATTTGGTCAATTATTTGTTCACTAAGTCATTACTTTACAAAAATTCATAAGCTTGATTCAAGTTTAACTAGCTTCTTATTTTGAAAATAAATTAGGATAATTTGAAAACCACAATCATGTAATGAGAGCAACATTAAATCCTATATTTTATCCTCCATACATTGAAGCCAGGTTAATGTGAGGTTGTTTTTAATTTTGAATAGTGGATATAAAATGAACAATTCTTAATACAATGGACTAAGCTTTATATTTAAAATTGTATCACAAAAAAATTGGAACTATGGAAAAGTATGAGAGAGATATAGAGAGTTAATCTACACTCTACTCGAATTATTTTAATGAAGCAACCACAAAATAAAATATTTTTAAAAGAAACCCTATTTGACTCACTTCCATTGTATGCTGTTTTTTGATTTTTTCTCAATCAAACCAATGCCTTCTAAAACATTTGTTATATCATAAATTCTCCTTTTCTGACGAACAGCCAGAGTGTCTGCAGCCTGCAAAGCAAAAGATAATTTTGAATCACGTTAAAAAATAATATAAGTAGGGAATTTTCAATTTATTTTTAAAGATTATTGCAACTGAGCAAGGAAGAAAAACATATACATAGTTTGGTTTTCCCTTTATGAATTTTTAAAAAAATCTTAAAGCTTCCAATTTAACTATGTAAAAAACATTAAATAAATTTTAAATTTCAAGATTTACGATTATTTTTAACAATACTTTAAAGAAGTTTTTCATAAATGTTCCATTTTCTGAGAAATTCCTTTTCAAGTTAGAGCAGCAGCTAACAAAGATTTGGAAATGTATCAAATACAGAAACTTTTAACTCATAAAGTTACAATATTTGTTACAACATATTTATTTTGATTGCAGTTATTTTATTAGAAAATTATCTTGAGATATAACAGCTAACAACAATATTTTTAAAAAATAGTGCAAACTTTATTTGAAAATCCAATGTATAATAAGGAGGGTGATGTAGCCTATGCAGTTAACATCAAAATTAGAATAATCTCAAAATGGCTAATTATACACAAAAACATGCACGAGCAGGAAAACCAGAGAGATATAGTTATTGCAGACATGTGAAATGCTGATGTAGTACAAATTGGAAAGTTTCAATACAGAATAAATTCCACTTAAATAAAAACTCATGATCAAGAAAAATTATCATCACTCAGAATTTTTACATGGCTTGCCAAATATGGTAGCTCAATTTCTTCCTTTCTTTCTCTCTCTTAAAAAAAAAAAAAAATTAAATTCTTGTTTTAAAAATAAAAACCTGCTCATTACAGAAAATATTTTAAGCTTAAGAGAAAATGAATTAATGTTACAAAAATGATCTACCTTCTAGACATTAAAAGAGAACAATTGTCATATCATTTCCATGTTTTTGATCATTTTCTCAGGTTCCTAAAATCAAAAACAGCAAAATTTTCTTGCATTCTACTTCAGAGCAAAGCTGCAACAAGCACAGGTTCGTGTTTTGACAAAAACACTTCAATTACAAGTTGGCTTGAAAACCATTGCAATTTTGTTTTACAAACATGTAAAACAGAAATTGGGAAATTAGGTCATCACAATAAAATTGAAGTTAAAAACCAGATTTTGTCTTTTTTTTTCAGAGGAAGGGGTGAAAAATATAAATGAATGGATTTTTGGGAAACCAGTATAGAGAGAAATTGTTACCATTTACTTGAGTGTTATGAAAAATGTATACCACAAAATAAAGATTTGTGTAAATTAAATTTTTACTCAATTTTATAGCTGCAATTTATAAGTCACTTTATTTCCTGTGATTTTTAAACATTTCTCACTTTAATTGAAACTAATCATACAAAACCTTGCAAAAATTTTCAACTTAAATTATTTCTTCAGTAATTTAAATTAGATTTGTTAATGTATTACTTTAATTATTCGAAAACACTTTTTACCCTCCCCCTGCTTTTCCAAAATTGTTCAATAAGAGTCACTTTACCAATCAACGCATTTTGTAACCGACCCAAATAGCAGCTCATTGATGAGTTTTTAATATTTACTACAATTTCACTAACATAAGACAGTGAAAAAATACCACATACAATAATTTTACTCTTTGCTTATTTCATAAATTTAACTGTTAAAGAATTAGTTATACAAAAAAATCAGGTACATAATTGCAACGATGCTTTGACATTTTTTACAATGTTAAGTCACTGATTACTCGAATCTTTTTATTAAAAAAAAATCTTATTATGTTAGTTAGTCAGGATAGAATATGTTACACTTTAACCAGAGCTAGGTACCCGATTCTTTTGTTTTACCAAATATATCTACCACATTTAACCAAAGTTTTGATAAGTAATTAAAGAAATAAGCAGATTACACAACTAAAGTATTAAATTTAGATAAATTAAAAACTAACTACTATTGTAATGATACTATTATTACAATTGCAGTAATAAATATACTATTTGTTATAATTAAATTAAATATTTTTGAAAAATATTACATTCAATTTGATTGTTTTATTATCCAATTAGTTTCAACACATTATTTACAGTAACCATTTATATACATATATATTAAAGAGAGAGAATTCAATGCTTCATGTAGATAATTAATGTAAATATTCCAGATATAGTTCACCTTGTCATCAGAAATTTACATACAATCAGAAAAAAAAGGATCGTAGAAATACTTATGAAACAGAAATTTTAACCAAGAGCAAAAACAGAATTAATAGATGGTCTGTTAATGGAAATTGCAGTGTATATCTTTCAAAGGAAGCATTTTCCAAAAATAGTCTTTTCATTATTTAAAGACTAAAACAATTAGGTTAATGATTAACTGTTTTATTTAAGTTGAATCGTACCTTAATTTTAACATCATTCAATATGATCAAATATATGTAACAATATTTTTACATATTACGATGGTATTAGTGCCCACCCATCAAAACATTCAACACTTTGATCAATTTAAACTTGCAGGATTTTCAGTCCAGCATAATTTCATAATAAGCACAATTTTAATTTTATGCCATCTGACTCCATTAAATTCATTTTTTTGCAGAAAGTTTTCTAGTAGTATAAAATAACAGGGTGAACAGTTTTTAAAAAAAATTCATATTCATGATTATTCACAAATGATGAGTCGATTTTGGTGAATAAATTGGTCGTGAAATAATATTGGTATGGTAATAAATTATAAATGAATTAGATATATTATCATTTTCAACAATATTAAATGGAAAAAAAACAAAACTACATTTAAGCATTTAATTGAATAGGGCGAATACAAATTTTTATAATCAAAAATGCTATTAAAATGTAGAAAATCAATTCTAAAATGGATTTGATTGGCTTTGAAATACAATTTTCGTAGTTGAAATAAAGCTAGTAAATAATTTATCAATTTAAATTGAATATCAGTATTTAAAGTTTGAAAATTATTTCTACCATATGTCTTTCCGGATTAATAATAAAGTACCAAGATATATATAAGTACATGTATAAATAATGGTATTTGAAGTATGATGCATTTATTTCAAGATGTTGTGCGCTACTATGTCTTAACAAACAAATTCTATAATCAGAATTGTAACTGAAATGAGATAGTTAAACACAAACTGTAACGGGAATTCCATTTCGAAACCTACCATAGGCAATAGATCACGTGTTCGGCTGTTTGTAAACATTTCATAACTTGCAGCTCTATTATGCGATATGCAGAATGTAAAAGATATTTATTACTTTTGGTACGTTACACCATTCAATAATAATATTCTATTCAATTAGTATAATCTAATAACAAAATACACTGCCAACATGAATAATATTGAAGGTGAAAAACTGGTTTTGGTTTGTACATTTCCTTTGAATTTTAAACGAATATTATGCAATATTCTACAATTTTACTGAAATATAATTTATTAATAATTTCAACACAATAAAAATAAAGACTGGAATGACTTAGATCACAATAACATTACAATCCGAAACTATTACTCTAAAGCGGCAATTTTGATTGTGCATAATTTAAACTGGCGCCATTAACTGCCTGTAACAGAAAATCTATTTTCTTCGTAAAAGGAATTTTGAAATAAATTGTGATGGATAATGAGTACTAACCACTTTAAGATCCAAAACTCCATCTTTGGCTTCTTGAAGTAAAGAAACAAATTTTGTAGTTAATAATCCCAAACTTTTTTCGTGTCGACTGGGCATACCAATGTCAGCCATTTTCTATGAAAATGGATAATATAAACATTGCCAGATGCATACTACAAATTCTCAAAATTGGTTTTGAAACCAATGTCATTGGTTTAACTTGCACTGCCAAAATAATTTTTAATTGTTTGAAAACAACCAGATGACAATGTCAACTCATACTCCCAAAAATATCAAAAATAAATTCATTCAATCAATTAAGTGACAAAAACATTTGTTCCTTTTTTGCTAAATCGGTGAAAGGCAGGAGTTTTATATTTTTCAGGCATTACCTTTCCATCAACTAATTTTCATTTTTCTCATTTTCAAATCTTATAATGGCTCGTTCTTTCAAAAGATTAAAGCTGATATTAAAGAATTCAAACTAATTAGGACAAAAACAAAGCTTCGACTTTTATTTACTTAGTCTGCACTGTCAATGATTCTAATAAGAAACGCTCCACTCCCAGTTGAACTTTTGACCTCTCAATGGAAACATTAATCATAATCATGAAATTTCTTTGACACATCAATATAAAATTTGTTCATCTTTCTCGTTTTACAATTTTTTTTCATTTTGCTCTTTTTGAATAACATTCACAGCATACCGGGGCATAATTTTAAATAAAGCAACTGAGAAACTGAAACCTTGGCAACAATAACTGTAACTCCAAAAGTTATTCATTTCAAATTGCAACTTAGTCGAATCTTGTCTTTTCTTTGGGAATAATTTTGTCTACGAAAAAATGAAAGTAAGTACTAATTCCAAAAATTTTTCAATCTAAATAATAGGAAATAAGTATAATCGTAGTTCTGGAAAATAATCATTACTTTCCAGGGCAAGTTGGTTTGGGAAGAAGTTTCGATTTGAGTTCTTTGCAGTGATGAAGATTGATAATTTTTTTAAAATTAAATATTAAATTGCAATAAATTCTTCAGGTAATAGGTGTTAAAGAATAAATTTTACTAACAGTGACTAACATTACTGAATAAATGATCGATTTTTTAAAACTTTATTTTAAATGACAGAAGTGTTGCGACGTTTACGTACTAAATTGTTTTTTTTTTTTTTTTAAATCAAGAAACAGATTTATTTTTCTTTGCAACATACTTATTGAGAAGCAAATCAGATTTAGTTTTTAAAATCTTTGATTTGGTGTAAATCTTATTTTTTGCCCAATTTTATGGAAATCCAATAATGATTTTGTTTTTGTAATTATGAGTAATCCGATGTATTTGTATGAAATATTCACCCAACATTTTTTTAAATTTTATTCTTGCGGTTGAAATTATCTGCAGCATGAGTTTGCATTCATATATTTGAGCTTCCTTTTAATTTGCATATATTTCCAAATATTTAAATTTACGATAGGAAAACAAATATTAAGATAACCAAATTCGATTAACATCTCTTACTTCTTTAGAAGAAACAACTGACAAATAAACTTGTATATCGTGTATCTATCCTTCATAGAGGCTGCTATACCATTGGGAAAATACAGGATATTTAAAAATAGTTTATGAAAGTCGGTAACTGCTAGAGAAATTGAAAATTTTCATATAAACAGGGAAAATAGAGATAATTTTAAGTTTCTTGTTTATTTTTCCATCTAGAAAATGGGGATTTTTAAATATTACTAAAATTAAACATTGTCACAGCCTCAAAAAATGAAAAATATCATTTGCAATTTTGTAATGAGGAAACTCATCCTATTCCACTCTTGCCTTTTTTTTCTATATAGATAATTTTGGTTTCAAATTGTACAGTTGTTCTGTTAACTGGAATTCCTGAATTCGCAGCTAATGAGTATGATTGAGACTTATGTAACTACCAGAAAGAGTAGAATACATTTCTCGGATCCGATGAGCAATATTCATTCTACAAATAAAATGCAGTGTTCAACCATTTGAATTTATAGAATAATTGGCTTATTATTTGAGGTACTGTGAACTTATTCAAAGTAGATAAGAAAATATTTTTTGAAGAATGAGCAGCTGAAAATCTGTATTTAATATGAAATGGATGAATTAAAAAAGTTATCCTGATTTTGCTGAATAAGTTTCAAGAAGGTCAGTATAATCTACTTATTGCATGTTGCTTATTTAGTAACAAATTTTTAAACCAAGTTATACAACCCCCTTCCCTCCCCCCCAAAAAAACTGGCTCTTACCAATCATGTCAAAAGACGAAAAACTGCAAAATTGTGTATGAGTGGAAAAGAATTGTCATGGATGTTTCACTTAGCATCTAAAATAGATGCTTAGATCACTCGAGAATAACCCATTTACATACTTCTTTAATTCAGGACCAATAATTTAACGATGAATTTTTATGGGCTTAAAACTTGTATTGTTACTTTTGTTCTTTAAAATATTGAATGATAAATCAGGAATATTTTCATGTATGGGCACTGAAAGTGAGATAGTTAAAAAATGTACATTAAACTGTGCAGAGATGTATACCTTATTTAGCAGGATCAGGTCCTTAGCTTCTTGAAATTTATGGCTGAAATATCTGTAGAAATTGATGCCTTAATACTTTAATTGAAAAAAATGATTAGATAATAAAAGTAATAGAGCTTCTTAATTTTTTTTTGTGAAGTAATTATTTAATGAGTTGTAGTATGATAAAAATATGTTTGTGTTTCATTTCATCCAACTCTTTAATTTTTAGTGACTTACAATTAAAGATCATGAGATGTAATATATTCCCTCTTAATATGGAAATTCTGTCTTGCTGAAGTCTAGATAATAAATATAATTTTTTTTTCTGTATTGAAGTATAAACTTCTTTTAATATGCAATTTCAAATAATGTTAAATTGTTTCTTCCTTTATGGTTTTTTTTTTTTTTTTTTTTTTTTTTTACTCTATAAAGTTATGTTCCATTATAACTGGCATATGAGTTATATTCATGTATCTTGACTATGCATAAAGGGGAGGGTGAAACAGGGAAAACAGAAGGATTTTTTTCCTTCTTCGAGATTGGAATGGCAATATTGCTTCATATTTTTGGTAATCTTGTATATAAGCTTTTATCCATATAAGATTAAGTAACAACCTTAGACAATCATTAATTTTGAAAAAAAACAAACAAAAACATGTTAAATGATTAGTATGTGTAACTACTTTAGATGTGAAGTAATTAAAGGCACTTCATAAAGAATGTAATCGTATTTGATTAAACCAATTTGGTTATTTTTTGTATTGTATTTTATTCTGTTTATCTTTGAATGGCTTCTATTAGAAAATCAATGCTTTTTAAAATTGGTTGATTCATGTTATTAATTGTAGCCCTTCGACTGAATGCATTTTATCTTCCAATTACCTAATTCTCTGACTGAAAGAGTATTAATTTATTTATAACTAACATGGATGAATGAAGTTAAAAGTCTAGTACGTAAAATATCCCTGATTTTTTTAAAAATTTTTTAAAATCAGAGTTAAAAATTTTCTTTAGTGATTGACCTTCTAATAACAATATTATTGGGATGCTTATTTATTTAATTTGTATTGCTGCTATCGTAACAACAGATATTACAGTAAACTGTTTACTAAAAAAGAAAGCACTACAATTAAGTAAAAGGTTTATCATTATAATAACAGTATTACCTTTCACCTTATATTAATGGCATGCATATGAAAAATTTGAAATTTTCTTTTAACTTTTTGTTTAGAGAAAATCTAGACTGAAGGTTTTTACTATTTTGTATTGAAGATTTTGTTTTTGTTTCAGGAATGGAAAAATTTCTCATAGAAAATCCTAATTTTGGACAGAAAGGTAGCATTTTAAGTAAAATTTGTAAGTATATTTTCTTCTTTTGCTTAAAAACTAAAGAATATCTTTTCTTGTAAATTATCACTAGTGAGAAACAAATATTTTATTACAGTGGTTTAGGCACTTAAAAAATTAATTTTAAATAATTATAAATAAATGAATTATAAATTTATTTAATCTATACTTATAATAAAGCTCAATGTGTGTGTGTTGGCACTCTATAGACCAGACCGTTCACCTACAGCTACCAAATTTGGTACATGTATACCTTGGAGGTTGGGAATGTGCACCTCGGAGCCCTTTTTTCGAATTTTTAATTAGAATTTGAATTAATTAAAATTCAAGCGAAATTTCGACAATTTTCCGCTATAACTTCCGAAAATATTATCGCACAAACATGATTTTTACATCAATTTAAAGATTAAAAAATTAGCTTTCTAATGGTATCTTTGTTTTAATGTATAACTTAAGCTTCTATTTTTAACGAATTTTTAAAGAAATATTTTAACCATGTTTTACAACAATATGTTTCGGACAAAACAATAAAATTTAATCCGCACTTGCACGTCAAGGGGGAAAATTAGGTTTTATCAGCATGTTGTCATCCTATTGACGGAAGTTCAAACTAAAAAAAAAATCAACTATCATTACAAATTAAATCTGAAGAAATGCAACTTTTAGCACGTGACTGGATAAAATAAAAGAAATATAATATGTGACATTTTTAAAAATAAATAATAAATGAGCAAAGGGAAAAAAAAAGCTTTTATTAAACTGTTGAAATCTCACTGACAGAAGTTCAAATTAAAAAATAAATTAACTATGACTGCAAATTAAATCGAAAAAAAAAAATGTAACATTCCCCACGTGATTGGATGAAATTAAATAAATATTAAATGTTATGTTTTCTATAAAAGAAATACAAGACAAAGGTTTCTATGATCGTTTGCAATATCTATATCATTAATTTAGTAAATCAGTGTTACGTTACTTTCGAAGTTTGAGTATATCTGGCAGAGAAAGTATAAAGAGAGCAAGTCACATATGTATTTAATTGAAAATCTTAGACCCCATTACTCTTGGTGAACCAGCTGGTCGCCAAAGGCGTCTAGTTATAAATAAATGAAAAAAATTTCTTACATAGCTGTTATGAATTCATGAATATTTTTACGTGTGTTTACTTAATTGTTACATAATGAAGTAACTGACATGTACTTTATAAACATTTAGAATGCTTTATATTTCTTTTATGTTACTCTGAAAAATCTTTCGAAATCCTAACACAATTTATATTATCAAATAAATAAATAAATATTGGCAATTAATATTACTATTTATAAAGTATAATAAGTTGAATACTAATTTGGTTTGCCCACCATTATAAGAATCCCCTCCCTTAAAAAAAAAGTTAAATAATTTTCCTGCTTACCTTAATATTTAATTGTTTACATTATTACTTTTTTTTGCTTATTAGTTATATTTTTACTATAACAGTTTTATAAGGAATAAAAATTAAAAATAATTCGTATATAAACATTCATTAAAAATTTTAATTTAATTATGTTTTATAATTGAAATTATTACTGCTAATAAAACGTTCAGTGATCTTTTAAAGCGAACTATGAATAGATAATATTTATCCTTTTGCATTTCTTACCGAATTATGTCACTCTAAATAAAATAATTTCTTTACGAATTTTGTTAGAACAGAAAATAAACTAAAAATGTGTGCTCAAGCTTTTTGAATTGTTATTATATCTTTGTTTCACACTTTTTCATTTTAATATTATCTTGCCATTCTAACTAAATTCTTTGCCATTTGTTGCTTGCTTTATGGATTATCTGTGATCCTTCGACAAGTCTGTGAGCATATAATAATCTGATGCCTGATATTTTTTATAATCAGAAATATGATTATGAATATTATGACAGATGTTGATTTGCGAAAATGTTTACATTTTGAAATGTATATCATGCTGACAGAACAGCATTTGCATCTCTAAAAAGTTCAGCTGTTGTTTTTATCGAAACCATCTTCCTATTAAATAAAGAATTACTTGAACTGAACTGAGTATATTTATTCCCTCAAATTTCTTTTTTAATTACATCGATCATTTATTCTTTTATTTTTTAAAAATTCGAATTTTTGTTGATAGGTTTGAAGGAAACATTTATAAAAATTAAAGCAATTTTCTTTAAATTTTAGAAATGTTATATATTCAAAAATATTCCGTTCTTAAATTTTAGAAGTAAGAGATGGTAAGATAATTTCTTTTTAATTTGATAATTTGTGAACAATCCTATTATTTTCTTTAAAAATGATCTATAAAAGTAAGTCTTTTTAGAACTTGACATTTTTCTTTCATCAATTTCATGACAATTTTGCCATTCAGCATGATGACAGCCGCAAGAATGCTTTATTCCTTATCATTATAAGATTTTTAATAAAATTACTAAATAAAATAAGTTAGTGCTGGAGGAAATTTACTCTTTCCATTGCAGCCATGTCAAATATTATTTTTGTTCCTTATATTGAACAATATGTTTGGTCATGCTGTGTATTCTACATTGCTATTGACAATTTCAGAAATACTATATCTATCTAAATAAATTGGTGACATAATAATTTTAAGAAATACTGAAAAGTATTACAGATATTTGATGTTAAACATATAAAAGTTGATTTAATTTTTTTGATATTGATAGTTCTTTTTTCAATTTTATTATCATATTTATGTTTTTGTCAAAACCAAAATGACATAAATTGTACAATAGGAAACATTGTGCAAATACAGATTTAATATTAAAATTTTAAAAAATGTATTCAAAATTAAGTTTTAAATATTTTTAATAACAACTATACTTTACTATAAAACAAAAAAAGCATAGAAAATGTATTAATTTATGTATGCATACACATATACAAAGGTGCTTAATTTTTTTTGCAAAGGTATTTAAAAGGTACTAATTTTTTTTTGCAGTTTTAAAATTTTTTCTTCTTTTAATAAATTTTAGAAGTTTGAAAACTAGAAATGTCCTTAATATTCTTGTAAGACTTATGGATATACTTACATAATTGCATATATGACAATATATTTATATGTTAAATTATGTATTTTTCTTGATTTTAATTTCATTGGATTATTGCTATTAAGCTTTTAATTTTAAATAAGATCTTTTTTCTTTTAAAAAAAATCTGTATTTTTTTTTCTTTCAGTGGACAAATGTCAGCAAAGTAACGACCTTTGCACTGTGGATTTATTGGTTCATCATTTCAACATTTTTTATGAGTCTCTGCTTCGAATTGGCGAAAAAGGAGATGCGGCTTTTCGGTAAGTTAAAACATCTAATAATGCTTCAATTAGCTTAATTTTTAAAATAAAGGAAACAATTTTATTATTTTTGTCTTTTAGACTAAATAATATCTACAATATACAGGGTTGTCATACTACAGGGTAAACACAGGAAATTTAAAATCCACCTAAAAAAATGAGGAAATGCTGAGAAGTTTGAAACTTTTCATAAGAAAAGTAGGAAAATGCTACAAATTTTAAGCTTTATAGCTATTTTTTTCCATATAAAAAAAATGATCTTTGAAGATTACAAGAATGAAAATCGTGGCCATAGCTTCTCTGAATGAAACAATACCCTTCGCGATTATGCAATGCATAAACTCTCCATATTTCTATTTCTCCCCTTTTTTTCTGTATAGATTATTCCAGTTTTAATTTCAAAACAGTTTTATTAGAGTTCTAATGGAGATAATGAGCATGCAAATGACTTCTGTAGCTGCATGAAAGAATAAAATCCTTTTCTCTTGCTTGTGTTAAGCCTACCATACTTGAGCTTATTAAATGGTTTATTTATTATATGAGAAACTGAGAGCTTATTCAAAATAAATTAGATAATTTTTTTAAAAATTCAATCTGTATTGATTGCGAATTTGAGGGTTAAAAAATCAAACCAGGATTAAGAATTTTGGTAAAATTTGTTTGCTGTGTACTGCTCAATTATACACAACAACAATATATTAAGCCTAATATGGAAAAATAAGCACTTTTAGTCATGCGTAAAGAGGAAAATATACAAATGCCTGACAGTTCGGTCATGCTGGACTTAGTATCCTAAAGGAATATGAGAAAAGATAAGTCAAATATGGAAAGTTCTAATTTAGTATCTGAATGTAATATGGTTTAAGTTGAAGAACAATAATTTGAAGGAGAATTTTTATTGGCATTAAAACACATTTGTCCTGTAATACATTCACTGAAATATCAGAAATTGTAACATGTTGTAAACATTTAACTCTATTTAATTTTTATTTTACGTATGTGTTCAATTTATGATTGTACAATATTATTTTCCGTGTCTGAATTTAAACCATCCATCTATAACCTAGAAATTATTTGTTTTGTTTAATTTAGCTCGTCCTGTGTGGCAACAATGTATATTTTGTTTTTGAATGTGTTTTTCCGTTGTTAATAAAAAGCTGTGATATGGAATCAAGGTTCTTAATTCCAATTTAGAATACTGATTAATTTACATTTCGCAAACATATTACACATCTGGGCATCTTTTGATCATTTGAGTGAACTATAATTGAAAAGGCGTCCACAAAGCTATTTTTTACTGCAGTTGTTTACAGAAATATTTAATATGCTGCTAAGTGATATATTGGAAATATATATTCTGATGGATAGTAAAATAGCAAAAATATGTGCTTTGGTCCACGCAGAAGTGTCATACCTTATTTGTTATGAATTAGGTTCATTAGCTCTATGAAAGTGATGGCTTAAATGGAGTGAAAAAATTATTGTACAAATACTTGAATTAATAAAAATGAACAAATAAAAAAAGTAATATTGCTTTGACATTTTTTTATAGATAATCATTAAAAGATGATTTGTATCATAGTAACAAAAGTGTTTTGTGTTTTATCTGATCTAAGTTCTGAATTTTGATTTACCATTAAAGAATATGAGAGGGTAGCATATTCCCTCCTCTTTCAGAATATATAAATTTTTCTTGCTAAATTCTGTACATAAAATAATATTTTTTGTCTTCTGTATTTAAATAGAAACTTTATTTTAATTTGCTATTCTGAATAATTCTAAATTCTTGCTTACCTTCCATAAAACCATGTTCCATTATAATTAGTACATGAGGGTTATTCATGCTTTTCCTTGTATCTTGAATATGCAGGATGGAATGGTTAATTCCCAGTGAACGGTACGCTCCTTGTCCGCCATCTTGTTTTTGGCGACTATTGGCAAAACACGACTCCGCGAAGCACACGCCAAGTACCATCTTTTAACGGGAGAGAAAGGGTGAAGTTGACAAGGAGAAAATAAGTATCGCCCGAGAAATGGCGCCAAAAAAAATCGCCAAAATAGAGCGTACCGTACGCTGGGATAGAGCCGAATGGAATAAAAACAGGGGAAACTCGGGGAATTTTATTTTGAGAAATGAGTGGCAAACCTGAATATAAATGGCATGTCTAAGTGTGCTTTGTTTTAGCAACACTATTTCAGTTAGTATAATTATAAGATTTATCTGATTGCTGGCTCTACTGTTTTGAGAAAACCAGCATTAACTAATAGTGATGTGACTTTGACTGGAAATGCTTTCTTACAAATTCTTTCAAATAAATACAGACAGCTTGTTATAATTCAATTTGGCAGAAAATGTGAATGGGGTGACATTTAAAGTTAAATAAAGAATATTTATTTATTATGTGCCATACATTGCAGTTTCTCGATAATTCAGTGATTTGAATTGTAGATTAGGGGCACAATTTACATTTCACAGAATTTATTGTGCCTGGATTTCTGACATACATTAAAAATATCATCAGAAAAAATCTTGACATAATCTAATCATAAATCTTGACATAATCTCTGCCTCTTGACATAATGCAGCTAGAATTAAGATGCTACTTTCATAAAGATGGATTTTATATATTCATACATTTATTTAATCCTGAGTCACAGAGCTTAGACTCATTTAAATTAAAAATTTAGCTATGAATTTTAATTATTTCTTGATTTTCGAAATCTGAATATTATATTAAAATAAATATAAACAAAAAAGGAAATAAATAAATCAATCAAAACATAAACAATTAGTTTTTTAATATTAAGGAATTGAAATAATGTTGAAACTTGTTACAAGAAGAAGTTAGATTACATAATAATCTGTGTTCAAACTATTGAAAGGAAAGCAATATTTATCTTACTATTTTGTGGTATAGTAACATTTTAAAGGAAATTGCCTACAGTGAAACTTTTACAGTGTTATGTTGACTTAATGGATTTATATTAACTTTAATAAATAATTAATTGTGTAAGTAAATTAATTTCTTAAAACATTATCATTTAGAATAATTGGTTATATCAAAGTGAAAAAAACTGAAATATTTTCTTAAATTATTTAGTTTTGTAGATTGCTTTCTATTTATTTTATTACAGTTATAGAACAGAATATCAAAAGTTTCAAGTTGCAAAACTTATCTTTGATAAGATAGATTTACTTGAAGTCTCAGTGGACCCATCATTGAAAGGATTTAAAGAATATAAAGGTAAATGCTTTTATCCATCGAAACAAAACTTGTATTAAAGTACAAATGTAAGTGAAATCTGTTGAATTCACATTATGTTAGAATCAAATATATTTTATGATCTCTTTAAGTAAAGAGATATGTAGACCATCATTTCGCTGAATTTTTATTATGAACTAGCCACCTTTGGTGACCAACCAGCTCACCAGTCCTACTACTGTTTAAAATTGTCAGTTAAATTTTTTATGTAACATCATTGTCAATTAATTACTTAATGTATATTGTCTTTTAGTATCTACTTCATCGAAATATTTTTAAAGTTTAATGATAGTCATATAATTCACTCATGTATTTATAAAGACTTAATGTATTATATGTCTCTGCAATTATTTATCAGCTCCTGCAAAATTTCAACTTTAAATTAAAGTGGAAATGATTATATTGCATATTGATATAAAAACATATTTTTATTGGAACCAAGCATTTAAATATATATATAACTATGCAAGAATATAAATAATGAATATAAATAATTCATTGTGCAATGAATTTTTCTTATTTTTTGCCTGCATCTTTATACATCCAGTTATATCACAGAAAAAAGGCAATTCACAATTAATTATTTAAAGAAGTACTTGAAAATGGACAAACTTAAATTTTTTTTCACCATTATTTGATTTTTAAAGTTAAACCTTAATTGCAAGCACTACAAAATACGAATTTTTGTTGAAAATTTTAACTTATTCATCAACAATAAATCCACTTCAACAATGAAATACATTTTTATAAATGCTACTTGACTTATTATTATCATTTTTGACAAATTGATAAGGAATAGTGAAAAAAAATTGTGTCAAAAATTGATTCTAATGAAAACAGTTTTTTTTTTTTTAAATTTATAAGAATAAATTATTTTTGTGATGAAAAATTTTCAGAAATGTTATGGAAATTGTTCATAATTTTTATTAAAAATTTAAAAACAAAACAAAACCCTGCTCTATTATGTATATTCCCATCTTCAAAAGGGCAAATGTACCAAGTTTGGTAGCCCTTGGCCAAACTTTCTTGTCTGTAGAGTACTTGCACACACAAACTTCTATCTCTATTGTTAGTAGATATTTATAAAATAAAACTGTACAATAAGGGAAAAATGAAAAATTATGCCAAATACCAGAGGCAGAAGGTAGAAAGATAATTAAAAATTAAAAAGAAAGAATGGAAAAATGAATTCATTGGATATTATTTCAAAACCAGTGTAAAATCAGATGCCATGTAGAATTTGCATTTTTATGCAATTATAATTTTTAGTTGTATCATATTTTAATTGTATTATTATTCCATTACCAGGTATATATACATTACCATATATTTATATTGTACCATTACCAGAGGCATATGCATTCAAGATCTTTTGATGAAGACTGATTCCAAATTTAATTGCAATTCCATAGTTGGGGAATTCCTAAGTCGAAGAACTGTTTTGCCATGAATTTGTGCCTACATGAAACTAATTTTTACTAGGCACATTCATATGCATAATAAACAGAAGTGTTGCGTGGTTGCTAAAATAATATGACTTAAAAGCCTAATACGATTTGATATTTGAAAATACATTATTGAGGTAGTCATGAATATTAAATTATATGTAAGCTTTTTTTATGTATGCTACATTTAATGTTTTTTTTTCAATCAAAATCATTAAAATTGTGAATTGTGATTTATTACTTATCAAAATTTAATTACTTATGAAATGGTGCATTTTAAATTATTTATGCTGGAAAAGACTTCATTTTTTTTTTTTTAAATTCTGTAGAAAAGAAGTTGCCACCTATAGAAGCATTTAGTATGATGCCTGATATGAAAGAAGCTAGGAAAGTAAAATTTTGTCAGGTAAAATGTTTGTAAGATACTCATTAGATTGAATTTTTTAATCAGCATCATTGTTTAAAATAAAAGTGCTCTAAAACTTTTTCATATTTCTAAAATTGCTTTTTTTAATTTGCAGAATATTGACAGGGGAGATATTTTGCATTTAAAAGTAGTAGAAGTAAATGAAACAGAATATAAATTGTTAGTATTAAATAAATATAATGAAAGTGAAAGGCTTGCTGACTATTCAATTTACGTAAGTATTTAATATTTATTAATTTATTTTGTTTTTCCTTCTTTTTTATATTTAGAAATGGCTCATTTCTTTTTTGCATACTTAAAATGCATTTGTGCAATTTTTATATTAAGTAATTGCAGAATTCAAATGTATAATGAGCATTCAAAAATTTCAAAGATTAAGTTTAGAATTAATGAAATTTATGTCTTTGTTCAAGGATGTTTTTATTTACATTCTTTTTAATATAATGTAATCTATTGTATGCTAAAAGTTTTATTTTTGTTGCAGGCTTATATGATGAAATCATATCAATTAGAGAAACTGCCTCGACCTTTGCAAGTTTCCGATCTTGTTAGAGGTGAGTTACTCTTATTATTCTTTTTGAATTCTTTTTAAGAAATCATAATTTTACTGTAGGTTTTTTGATGAGTGCTGAATTTTATTTCATAGAAAAATAATAGCTTTATTCTCTAATATTCTGGAAAAAATGTAGCTGTTAATTAAATATTGAAATACAGAAAATTAATTTTTCAAATTAAAAAAAATCTGATATTTGTAAAAGAAAACATTGAATATTGATCAAATTTGTTGAGTATTTGATTTATTGAGAATTTGTATCAATGCTTTCCTGTGCAATTAGTTTCACAATAAGGAAGGGAATCTCAGATAGTTTGAAGCAATGACATGTCAAAGATTTAAGGCTTTAATAACAAACTTGGAAATGAATTTCATGACAAAAAAACAAACAAAAAAAAAAACTTTAATGTTCGAGCATTTTAACGATATCTTTGTCATCGACTGACATTTCCTTAGCATATTTAATGCTAAGGAAGTTGGAAATATGAAAGCAGAGACTCACAATGGAAAGAAATCAGTTGATTTGTGAATAGAGTTGGTCGAATTCTGTCTTTGGCATGGATATTCCGGTGAGTTCTCTCAGCATTCTTTTTGCGCTTGCAGCTGTTTTTTAATGATTAGTTGCTTGTACACTTTTGATTATCGCAAGTGCTGTTTTTGTTTATGTTTTGCTACTCATGTCCTTTTGTGCTATAGTGATATCAGACGTTGAAATCTCCATTGTACAATCACTGGATGGATTTTACCATTACCATTACAGTAAACATACTGTAACAAGAGGACTGAAGTATTTGGTGAAAATAAAATTAGCTCAATTCTGTTAAAGGATAATCAGATAATGAAATTGAATTTTATTTTAAAATATTTATTTGGTCAGTGAATATTTGTTTTAAAATGAAAAACAAATGATATCACAGGGAAATAAATTTATATAATTTTTCTTCCAAAGTGTCGATACACCTGAGAAAATGGAAAGGGAATATTTATTGAAAGTAAAATTTTATCGACTTATGCTGCTTAAAAATTATGTTTAAAAACATCAAATTGAGAAGTGAAATAAAATTTTGAAGTGTTCCTATAAATATTTTTAGATAAAAAGCTCTAAAATGTACAAAAAGCTTTTTTTAACAGATATGTAAAAGATATATTTAAATTTCATGCATTTCTTTAGAAATAAACATTACAAATGTTTTTTTTTCAAACTGATGATATTTTGACTTAAAAATTTAGACAGTAAATAGTATCTCCCAATTCAAAATTAATTAGGAATTTGGGAACACATATTTGATTTTTAGACATTGTTAAAGACATAATATTGGAATGCATTTGGTTTAGTTACAAAAGGCAAATGAGTTTATAAACAAGAAGTTGGGTATTAAATGGTGAATGTTACACATTTTGTGACAATTATTTATGTTGCTATCTGACTTAGTCTTGCAGTTTCAAAATTCTCCTGTGATTAAAACAATAGTTTAGATAAAGAAAAAAAATTAACTTTTCATAAATTAAAAATTTGTTGATAAGAAAATTTAAATATCCTATTTATCTTGTAAGAGCAGTTCATTATATTTTTACTTTTCCATTTCAAATGTCGGCAAATTATGGTCAAATAAATATTCAAATATTAATTGTTATATGGTGTAATAACTTATAACTAACTCACTATTTTGAAATAATGGCAAATCAAAAGCTGATAATTTGAAAAAATAATTAATTTTTTTTATCTTTATAAGTGTTAAATTGATATTTTTTATATTACTAGGTTAATTAATGAAAAATGACTGCCTGATTATGTATTTACTTGATATATATATGTAATGTAATGATATCTCTTAATCTCACTTGTCTTAAGTAATTTTCAAATTTTTATTTTAATTTAGATTCATATTAAGTTAATTCTAAAATGGTTCCTTATTTCTTTTTACAATTTCTATTTTTTATTTAATTTAACACACTCTATAAAACTGTCACTTCAGCATTTTCTCATATTCGAAGTGGAGGAATAAAAATCTTTAATGCATGCAATATTCTTTTAAAGATGCCTAAATTTCACTTTCCTAAATCAACATGCTTCAAATCTCTTTCAAAATCTCATTGTAAAATGACTAAGAGAAATTTTTGGTCTCTTCTGTTCTTGTGTTGCAATGTAAACTGATATATTTCTTTCAGCTTTTTGTCTGTATAAATTGTGGTGGGTGGTGGGTCTAATGCCACTTGGTCATACTAAACTTATATATAATATTCTTTTAAAGATGCCTAAATTTCACTTTCCTAAATCAACATGCTTCAAATCTCTTTCAAAATCTCATTGTAAAATGACTGTAAGAGAAATTTTTGGTCTCTTCTGTTCGTGTGTTGCAATGTAAACTGATATATTTTTTACAGCTTTTTGTCTGTATAAATTGTGGTGGGTCTAATGCCACTTGGTCATACTAAACGCGAATGAGCAAAGCTCTTTAAGGCAGATGTGTACACCTTTCGTTGTTAACGAGCTCCATTAAGGTGAAAATACAACTTTACTCGAACACACACTACACAACCCTTTTTAGGGGGCAGTCGAACTCATTCATCCATCTGCAAGTCAGAATTTAGATCCAAATCAAAGACCGACTCATCCCTGATTCAGTATTCCCATAAGTATAATTTGTTATGGGAACTTGGAGGACTTTGCAGTGACGACATTTTTAATGTGCCCCAAGTACCATTAGCTAACACGGCGGTCTATGGCCGAGGTGAACACTGAACTCTCTACTTTTTGGTTGTGAAACTGATGCTCCACCAACCAGGGTACCATGGTCCTGTATAAATAATGCCTCCTAGGATGAAATAAATGGAAGTTTTTATTTCTTCACAAGTTGTTTCTTCTCAGCCACAACTACTAAAATATATTTATACACACATGTGTAAGCATGCATACACACACACGATATTATGTTATTCAGATCATATTAAAACATATGTTAAAAAATTAATGTTTTTTTATTTGAACAAGCTATTACGAAGTATAATTATCTCATAATTATTTCTCTGAAAGTGAATTGTTTTCTTAAAATTTGCATTTAATTTAAACAAATTAATTTTTAAACTATTGACTTTGAAGTATATGTATTGTATCTAAATATAAATCAATTTAATTAAATTTTTATTTTCTTGCATGCAAGTAAGAAATTTTCTGAAAATATTCTGCCTAACGATTTTTTTTTGAAATTATAATTATTTTTTGGGGATCAATTAATAGCTTGGATAAAATTAATTGAATTCTAACTCTCATAATGCTCAGTGGAACAACACATATTTTTATATCTCATGGTTTAGTTTAGTTATATTATGTCTTGTTTTTTGAAGTAACATTGGAGCTATTTTGGGACAAACCTTGTAATTTTGAAACTGACAACTCTGAGCTGTTCCCCTCCCCTCTCTAGATACCATTCTAATGGGAGGACGTTTGACACAGTCAAATATAACACACACCACCAGGCCCCTTACACAACAGTTCTTCGGTAGAATTGGATCATGAACCTGAAACCCTCTGTTTCCGAAGCCAGGACCACCACCAAGCCACCACATTCCTCTTCATATATTATGGAAAGGAAAGAAAAAAAATTCAACTGTATTGTAATTTTTTCCTCTCTATTTATCTACAGAAAAATTCAATATAATTATGACTGATCTCAGAAAATGTTATTCTTCAGTCCTTTTTCTCTGTTTCACATTTGTGTAACTTGCTCAGAAAATGCACTCACTAATAAAGTGTTTTATTTCAAAATTTTCTAAATGGACATTATTTTGATTGATACTTATTAACTTTGTACTATATGTATTATATCAAAGTTCTTACATAATCTAAAATTGAAATGTGCTATTCTAGAATTTTATAACATTCAAAATGTTGAAATATGAAATAAAAGCTAATATATTATTTAATTTTTTCCCCAGCTGCTGTTTTAGGGAAACTTAGAATGGAAGAAAATATTTTCAGTAAACTTCTTGTTACGCTTAATAACAATTTGATCAGTGAAAAGTACAAGAAGGAAAAAAAGTACAAGAGAGTTCTTGTAAGTAACTAAATTTTGTTGATCAATTTGAGCATTATGGAAAAATAATGTATTTTTTAGTTTAATTTTTGTTCTAAATTACAAGAAACAAAGCTCTACTTGAGAAATAGTCAGATATATCTGTGTCATTAATATCAGTTTGTCATTAATAAGCAGGATTGCATAAGTATTTTGTGTCAGTGATCTTTTGAAAAATTTAAATTTATAGTATATTAGTCAAGATCAGTTTATTTTCTCTAGTTTCTTAATTTTTTTATAAAAAAAATATAAGTTATCAATTATAAGACATTAAATAGAGGATTTGATTAATTATTTTTAATGAGTTAAAAATGTGTGCAGAATAAATATATTTTTCAGCAATTGGCTTGTTTTTGTCTCTCAGTTTTTAAAGTATTAATTTTCATGTTTCAAACAATTTTAAAATTTGCCAAGTGTTATTTTTTTATATATATTGTATTCATTAATTGTTATAAAAGATCTTAAATAAATGTGCTTGGAAATATTGAAGCATTTGAATAATATTTTAGCAGAGTGAAAATATACTCAGTGTTTTGAATCTATAGCAATATATGATTTAGATGCTTATATTCAGTTGTTAAAAAATATTATGCAGATTAATCTCTTAGAAATAACTAGGTTTAATGAAAATTTTTTATATTTTGGTTATGCATAATTTCAATTTAAATTAACTAAATTACATATTATATTTAGCTAATTATGCAGCACATATTAGGCTATTTATAATATGTAATATAAATAAATAATTTATATTTAAAACAGGATTAGCTTTTATAAATGACTAGCCGCCTTTGGCGACCAGCTGGTTCGCCATGAGTAATGCGTTCTAAAATTTTAAATTAAGTCACATATTCATTAGCCTTGAAGTAATTCCGGGCATTGATTGGTCTGAAATTAATGTTTTTTTCCGTGATGTTGCCAAAATATTAAATATGTTTTTTCAAAGAAAGCGAAAAAGAAAAAAAAATATTGAATAAATGATTTAGATATTGCAAACGATTATAAAAACCTTGGCTTAGCATTTTTTTTTAGAAACTATCACATTTTTTAATGGAAAAAAAATATTGAATTAATGCTACAGATATTGCAAACGATTATAGAAATATGCCATTGCTTTGGTATTTAAATGCATATCCTGTCTAAATTCAATCAGGTTTACCGTAAATAAAGAAGATTTGTTGAATTAACTATTTAGAATTGCAAACGATTATAGAATCCTTTGCTTTGCATTTACTTTTTAAAAAAATATCACATTTTATGTTTATTTTATTTTATCCAGTCACGTGCTAAAAGTTGTTTGAAAGTTGATTTGATTTACGATGATAGTTTTTTATTATTATTATTTGAACTTCCGTCATTGTTTTCTTTTCTTTTATCCGGTCACGTGATCAAAGAAACATAATTAAAATATTTCTTTAAAAATCCGTTAAAAATAGAGGTGTAAGGTATACATTAAAACACTGATACCATTAGAAAGCTAATTTTTTAATCTTTAAATTGATGTAAAAATCATGTTTGTGCGATAATATTTTTGGAAGTTATAGCGGAAAAACGTCGAAATTTCGCTTAAATTTTAATTAATTCAAATTCTAATTAAAAATTCGAAAAAAGGGCTCCGAGGTGCACATTCCCGACCTCCAAGGTATACATATACCAAATTTGGTAGCTGTAGGTCCAACGGTCTGGCCTGTAGAGCGCCAACACACACACACACACACACACACACATTGAGCTTTATTATAAGTATAGATTATGATATGATTATTTCTATTTATAATAAAAATTTTCTTGCTATAAGTGAATGATTATAGTTTGGTTATAAATTCATCGTAAGTAATAGAAAAATAGATTTAAAAAAATTTATTTTAAAGTTATTGGAAGGAGAGGCATGACTAGTTAAAAAAATGAACATTGCAAAAAATTAATTGCATTTTATTTTAACATAAGAAGGGAATGTTACAAAATATATTAAATTTTTAAGTGTTTGTTGAAAGTTGGCAAATAATTGGAAGTATGATGGTTTTCCACTTGCTGATTGATCAGCCCTTGTGATATCTTAGTAAGAGCACTGCAAAAACTGATTGTCACATTCAATTAAAGGCATCTTTCAGTTTGTACTAAGTAAAGATAGATTGTGTTGCCAGGTTTTTAATTTAATTTTATTATTGCCCCATTTTAAAGTAATGCTTGGCTATGTTGGCACGAACCTTGTAATTTTGTACTGAAGTCAAATGACAAGGACTGCACCAAAGCTGACCCCCCCCCCCCCTCTTTAAACTTCCACTTTGTATCAGCAGGGCAATGTTTGACCCTGACAGAGTTCATGTGCACCAGACTTGCTTACATGAAGGTTGTTCATTGGAATCTAGGCTTGAACCTGAAACTCGCTGGTTTTGAAGCCGAGAACTTACTGTGGCTTCTGGGAAAGAGAAAGTAAGAAAGATGTAAAATGTATGTAATAGTGCCAGGAAATGTTTTGGGTACTTTTATTCTCATTAAATCATTTTAATCACATCTGAATTTGCAAGTATATGCATATGACTCTTGATTAACAAAACCAGCAAGTGGAGTCCTCATTAGATAGTCTTGCATATTCTGTTTCCTCGACTTGGATTTAGACCATGACTGCTACAATTTTACACAGGAGAGTTTTGTGGTTTTTAAATCAAAGAAAAAATTTATTCACCTGTTAAATGCAGGTCATTTGCAATATTTTGTATCATTTTTTTTCTTAATCTAGCTTGTTGAGTTATGTTATTTTACTTATGATATATTACTTTGCATATAATATCTGTGTTTTTTTGTGTGTGTAGGGATTAGTTACTAAACAAGAAATACCTTTCTATCCAGAGTAAGTGCACATTTCAGTTTCCATTTTGAATTTTATTTAAAAAAATAGTTTTATTTGTATTGTAATTATAAAATTTTAAATAGATTTCATTCTAGATTTTGATGTTACTGAATTTTTGTTTTCATTACTAACTTTTAATTTTTGGTGAACCTGTTATATATTTTACAATTACTCCATGATAATTTCCAATTTCAACAAAACCTACTTGAGTTTTATTAAGTTTAAATACAGTCTGTTATCAGTTTATAAATCAATTTTGTTATTAATTTGATAATTTGGATAATTTGTTATTAATTTTCATTTTTAAATATTTGAATTATTTATGTAAGTTTAAATAGAAAGACTTTTTAAAGTATATTTTTGTTGTATATATCTTATTACAAAATTTATAGCTTTTAATCGTTTTCTTAAAAATTTGTAGTTTTACTGTTGCTATAATGTGGTAAAATTATTGCAGATTAAAAGTAAAAATAGTTTACTCTTTCTTTTGATGATGTCCTATTATGATTACCAGCGGGGGACCGAGCTCCGCTCGGAGAAAACAGGTATCGAAGCTAACTCGAAGATTTAAATTTTCAATTGTGATTTATCAAAACAATACATGCCATAAGAAAATTTGTGAAACCATTGGTGAAAAGATAATCGGTTAAAGTGCACCATTGTAAACTATTCTAAACAAAGTTAGAGTTTGGAAAGGGAACTATTCTATACAAAGGTAAAGTAAAGGTAAAGATTGAATTGTGTTGAAGTTTAATATTTTTGACAAATTTCTTTAGAAAAACCAAACATATATACATACATAAGAAACATATTATAAACCTATAAGAGCATAAACATAAAACTTTATTAGTTCGCCATATTGGCTATAGATGGCAGCACGTCACTGCTTGAAAATTTAAGTAGCCATTATGGCGAACTAATAAAGTTTGAAAATATCCTATCTGTAACTCCGAACTGCTCGACCGTAGCGCGTCAAAACCGGCGCCAATCGATTCCTCGTGTCCAAAAAGCCCAGACCCCCAAGTTTACCGGAGTTTATTAATTCTGGGGCGATTTTCGACTTGACAACCATTCCTGATATTATAGTATTATAGATAGATAAGAAACATATTATAAACCTATAACAGCATAAAAATAAAGCTTTATTAGTTCGCCATATTGGCTATAGATGGCAGCACGTTACCGCTTGAAAATTTAAGTAGCCATTATGGTGAACTAATAAAGTTTGAAAATATCCTATCTGTAACTCCGAACTGCTCGACCGTAGCGCTTCAAAACCGGCGCCAATCGATTCCTCGTGGCCAAAAAGCCCAGACCCCCAAGTTTACCGGAGTTTATTAATTCTGGGGCGATTTTCGACTTGACAACCATTCCTGATATTATAGTATTATAGATAGATAAGAAACATATTATAAACCTATAACAGCATAAAAATGAAGCTTTATTAGTTC
>JAPMOQ010001131.1:3092206-3111602 GCA_026543055.1 Argiope trifasciata | reverse complement strand
GTGTAGTCGTATTATTAAAGTATCCAGGATAAATTATTTTCAAAATTTCAGATTAATTTTTGGTATTAACTTTTTATTTATTTTCGTGTGCTGCAAAATTTTTAAATGTTTAAGTACTGAAATTTTTTATGCCAAAGCATTTCTTTTTATGATGATAAATTTTACTGAAATTCGGCAAAAGAGAATATCTATTTAGAAATTTGCATGTCATATTGAAAATCGTTTGGTCTATTCTTTTCCTTTTCATTAAGAATGATTTACTTTTTTTACTGTTAATTTCCTGACATCAATGTTTAAGTTTTGCAATTTATAATAATTTAAAGTAATATTTCTAAAATGTAATATAAATCATATGTGCATTTATTATTATTATTTTTATTCATTTGAATGTTTATTGAGGAAGATCAGTTTTAAACCTATTTTTTTAAAAAAGTATTAATGTTTTTAAAAAATGTCTTTTAAACGTATGACAAGTCTGATGCAATGAAATTTTATTTTAGGGATCTAAGTAAGTTCAATAGCTTTCTAGATTATATGAAAGCTAACAAAAGTCCTGATGACCCACAAGAGTTAGAAAAATGTATGACTTCTGTTGGTGTGGATCCATATAAAATTTATTCTTTCCATGAAAGCTATGATGGGTAAGTGATATTAAAAAAAGTTTTTGATTTGTTTCTTTTTCTTTTTTGATTAATTTAATAGCATAAAAATGGATTGAATTATTGTTTTCTAAAAAATGATAAACAAAAAAAAATTCCTTTATTTTATTTACATGAAAATTTTAGATAACTTGTAGGTCATTTGTTGATCCGAATTTTATACTTTTCATAGTTGCAGCTAAACATTATTCCTTTTAATTAAATAAAGCATTATGATGAAATAAATTTAATTCATAAAATTCCTATGTGGACAGACTCATTTTCTGTTTTCTAAATATGTAATTTTGGAGAAAAAATAAAATATAATAAATTTTGATAACTTTATTTTTTATTGTACTTTGCTAAGGTAGTACTTTAAATTATTCAATAAATTTTCAATTTCTTTATTTGACTTTAGTAAGCAATTTATATTGAAACTTGTGTACTAATAAATTAGTACAAATTGTGTATTGATTTATTACTTTTGGAATAATAATGAAAACAATTCTTAGTTTCTTTAACACACTCTACTGAAGAAAGATTTGGGAATTATTTCTAATAGCATTTCATTGGAAATTTTTTTTGCATAAAATATAATGAATAATTTTTTATTCACCCAGACAAGCAAAACAAACAAATAATAAAAAAACCTTTTTTTTGGATAGTAATAAATTATAAAAAATATCAATAATCCATTAACTTTCTAAAATATGACTGAAAAATCAGTTTTATATTTAAAAAATTAAAATAATTTTTTTTTTAGCATGCATATGCTAAGTATGTTGTTCTTTCATACAGATTTGTAGAATTATGGTTCAAAAAATATTTTTTGCTTTTGAAGTTCATGAAAAATTCTACTTAGATTATTTGAAATTTTTAAAAATCTTTCTCATTAAATTTCAGAGCTTCTATTCGAATGCATTCCTTATATTGTAAGTTCTTTCAATGATATGTTTATTGTGAAAGTAGTTTATTTCTGCTTTTGTGGACTGTCCGAGTTAGTATGTGCAAGTTTTTGTTTTATTAGACATAAACTAATATATTTCTTTTGTTATAGGAAAAAACTTGGTAAACCTAAAGAGGTTGATCCTATTACAAGGGAATCAGAGGCAATGGAAAAGTCAATGAATTTGTAAGATGTTTTCAAAAATTATTATTATTTTTGTTAAGCACAACACTTACACAGAGCTATTAACTGTTACAGCTAATAATAGCAATTCAGTAGTTTGGAAGGGATGAACTAATAATTATACATAATATAAATGCCTTTAATGATATCTGTTTTATTGATATTTTCATTGTTCCTTTCAAAGTTCAGTTAAAAAGCCATTAAATTTTTTTAACATATCCTTTTTCTAATTTTCGACTATGATTGAGTTTTAACTTTCGAATTAGTTTAATTTAATTTTGTTTTGTAGAACCAAGGTAATATTATAATTATATTATAAATGAAAAAATTAAAATAAAGGAATAATTTTGCTCAATAAAAGAAAACTTATGAAAAAAATTATTTTCGTCTCTTATAATGGGGAGTTGCATAGCTTTATTTCCAATTTGCATGTAGATTTCATATGGTTATCTAACAAATATATGAAAGTTCTAATTTCTACTTTTATTTAAAGTTTAAATTTTTAAAAGTTTAAAGAATTTGATCAGTATTAAGTCTCATTCTTCTCCATTGCCACAATTCTAAGCAATTAATCATTTTTATCTATAACATTAACATAGCTATAAAATGGTAAATTTAAAGTTAAGAAATCTATCATCTTAGTAATTACCATTCATTTGCAAAATAATTCTTTCCTCAGCAATTCTTATTATCCATTTAATTATGGTCATCAAAAGAAAAAGTTTATTTCTAAAATCCACTTTGTGTAATTTGTGTAACCACATAATTTTTTTGCTGAAAAATTTGGATTAGAAATTAAATTTTTCTAAAAGTTGAATATTTGTTTGTTAATTTCATTTTTAATGTAATTAATAACTCATAAAAGTTAATTTTTTTCCAAATTAAGAATTCTTAAGGTATAAATAGAAATTAATGCATTTTTAAAATTAGAATTTTTTTTTTTTAACTCTTTGACGCATGGTGGTTATCACAGTGAAACCATCACTTTCAAAAAATTATTTCTAAATGTGCAGTGGTTTCTCATCAAAACCAAGACCTCTAAAATAATATTCTAACTTTAATAATTGCCGGTAGATGACAGTTATTCGTCTTGTATACAACAAAAAAAAAAAATGTAACATTTTGAATGCTTTTTCTGAATACTTTCAATTGTTTTTTCAGCAAGCAAAAAATAAACTAACTCAAAATGCATTCTTGAAGTTTGTTTACTTTAAGAATCTACTTCAAATCAAATGATGAAAGAAAAGTTCTTTATGCTTGACTTCTTTTTTGGTGGTTTCAAAGATATACCACTGTACACCTACGGCCTGAGATTCTCTACCATTTGAAACATGTTAATGAAACAGATCTGTTTTCCTTCCTCTGAGTCAAGTGACTGATAATTTATCAGGGTTTTGCCATGTGTTTTGTGGGTGAGGGATTTACCTTTCAGCAAGGTTTATAAGAATAAAATGATTGAATTTTTCACTTTTTGGTAGTGTTCTTGTTGTAAGCAACCATGGTGATGTTAAATATATTTTCTATCATAGAATAGTTTTCTTATTTTTTAAATGGTTAATATAAATATTATGTTTCTTTATAACTTGAATATAGGGTTGATTGTATTTAAAGTCTAAATGCCACTTAAAGAACTTGATATTTTAGCTTTATTTGATGTTTACTTGTTTATTTTTCTTTTATAATTTTTTTATGGTGCAAAATTGTATTAGCAGTTTTCATTTATAATATTTATGTTTTAGTATTTATATTAATAAATAATGAATATGTTACAAAACAAATTAAAAAGCATTAATTATTTATGAAAAGAATATATTGTAGATGCACAATGTTTACTCCAGTGAATCCTGCTCCCCTTTGGGTGCAATTCACTATAAATTTTTAAAAATGTATTTTCTCTTCTCTTAGACTCTAAACATGCAAATAAATTGCATAATTTTTAAAAAATTCAGAAAATTTAGTTTTGTGTGAAGGATTAAAGCCACTGTTTAAATGAAATGCTCAAGAAATGTTTACTAAGTGGCTTTATCTTTTATAAATTCATGTCTTTTACTGCTTCAATTTAGAAATTTCTATAAATGAACTTTTATTTAAAGAAAAATATATTGAATTCGGTTTTCTGTCTCCATTTTATTTATTTATTCCATTGTTAATATAAAAGCCACTTAAATTATATGTACATATTTGAAAGTGAAGAAAAATATTTTTTATTTTTTCTACTCCTGTAATGATTATTTTTATGTGTAAGCAATTTTTACTTGAAAAAAAACTGTTTGATACAACTTATTGCTTTTATCACCTTTAGAGTTAAAGAGGTTGAGAAACAGGTCATTGAAGGTGCAGATCGTCTTTCTGTTCTGTCATTACTAGAGAAGGCTTTGGAAATTTATCCTAAGAATGATACTGCATATGCAGTTAGAGGACAATTGTGAGTTATTGTTTCTGAATTTTTTATACAATTTCTGAATTGTTGAATATATTTTAACAGAGTCACCAAGTAATTGCAAAAGCACATGAAATGTAAAAATTGAGTTAAAAAACTGAGAAAATGCAGCTAAATTTGAAAACTTTCATAAAAATCCTGTTAAATACAGGGAGTTTAAAGTTTTTCTTAGTTATTTTTTCCCATTAAAAAAAAATCTGATCTCTAAAAATCGCAAGAATAAAACATTGTCATAGCTTCCAAAAACAGAACAATATCATCACATGTCAATGTCATTATAAGTAAGAAAGTAAATATATTTGAATTTTTTTATTTTGTAGTACACTAATGAGTGCCTTTTTAATATTATTTATTAAAATTAGCATGTTTGTTGCTAAGGTCTGAATAACATTTCCAGTAATGATTGTGATAAACTGTTGGAAGGTTTTAAATTCAAAATTCAATTCCTCTAAATATTTGCCTTATACATTGTCCTTATAATGTTAAATATGATATTATGTTTCAAAGATTATCACAGTGTGTAAAGTCCAAGTTTGGAGAGGAGCTTATCATTTGAGTTTTGTCCTTATCATATGACTGCAGTTGAAAATTATGAGACCTATCATAAAATAACCTTTGTATTGGCTCAAAATAAGATCTTAGCTTAACTGAATTGAAAAAGTATTCTTTATTCTGTAATATATTCAGGAAAATATCCCTGAAAAGGAGAAGCAATAGCAAATGTCATATTTGTGTGATTTTCATTAAAAACTATAATGTTTTGAAAAATGAAAAGGAGTTATGATATGAAATCTTGATTCTCTCATTTATAATTAATTAATTTCTCAATTAAATGTGTGTAGTTAGATTTAATTGTATAACTTTCAATTTAAAAAAATAAATATATCAGTTTTATGTTGGTTTTCAGAAAAAATGGTTATATGGTTTATAATAGATTTTTAGAACACTTTTTTTTTTGTTCTGATTTCTGGAGTTTGCTTTGCTTAAGATTATAAAGAATAGTTAACAAAACTGCTTAAAAAATTTCTTCTAATTGGTTTGTTCTGTCACTTTCTTTTTAGGTACAAGGAACTCTTTATTTCTGAAAACAATGATACCTATATGCGTAAGGCTTTAAATGATTTGCAGAAGTCTCTTCATCTCAATGCATTTAATTTAATTGCTCTTAGGGAGTATTCAAATATTCTTGTGATGTCATTGAAAATGTAAGTATTCTGAAATTCTAATATTGAAAGAGATATAAAAGGAATTATTGATCATACGAAATATATAATTTTTTTTGAATCTCAGAAATTCATCATTATGTAAAAAAATAATTCTGTAAGATCAAATTTTAAAAATTATAACACATTTTTAAGAATAAATGTTATCACTTTGTCCATTCATTTTCTTTATTCTTACTTATTTTCAGCAAACTTAATAAAAAAAAACCAAAATCAAACAAGCTTAAATTATAAAAACTGTTACTACTCAAAACTCCCCCTCTGAGACTCACCTTCTTTAGGTGGGTATGGGTATCCCAATCCTGAGGTCCTCAGAGATCTCTTAATCTTTTTTTCTCCCCTTCCCCTCTTCTCTCTTCCTACTCCCTCCTTCTCCTTCTCTCTGCCACATCTTTCCATCCCTTGACGGTAAGTGAGAAAGCTCTCCATGAGAAGCTGATGCTGCTCTGTTTGCTTCTTGTGGACAGTCAAACTCCCCCACGTGGTTGCCATCCATTTGGACATATCAGACGGTGATACATTTTGGTCCCTGATGAATCAATCAGCTGGTATCCCAGACATTTGATTCAAGGAGATCAAGCGATTGAGTCTCTTCTTGGGCTTAGCTTTGAGGGTGGTTACTGTTACCAGGGGTGGCTCTTAGCATATGGGTTCAGATTAGCATCATAGCTAGTGCCAAGGTTGGCAGTCTTCAAAGCCGATAACTACCAACCCTTATAAGGCTCTGTGATGGGTGGTGCCTTTGGGCCTGAATCACCTCAAATGTCACTTGGCTCATAATGTTAATATTGATTGTAATGTTTATTTAAAATTGTTTGTTATTGCAAATGAACAAGGTTTGTTGAAAACACTATTGCCACTTTTGATACATTAAGCCATTATTGGAATTTGTAGGTGGAATAAAAGCTATAAAAATCAGCTACTACTACAACAAATATTACCTGTGAATAATTTGAATAAACACATAACTTTGCTCTACCTCTCAAAATGGCTGACACAGATCTGTTAACAGAAAACAAACTTCACTGTTAAACCTCATTTTGAACTTTGACCATCTCATCTAAATAGAAAAGCACACCATCTTAACCATTTGTGCATAGGTCACCCTAGATTCATCCTTCACCATTTACTGTTTGAAGAAGAAGCACTAATATGCTCTCAATGCAGTTGCATTTTTCTCTTGTGTACGATATTCTCATTGAATATCCAAATCTTAGTATTCGACTTTTATAGCATTTTAACAAGTTCACACTTTCTCATTTGTTTGATATAACACCACATGCTAATCTTTTTGCTTTTTTGAAATCAATTGGTTTTTATTATTCATGTTTTTGAAATGTTTTTACATTGCTTTTTATAGTTGAAATTATTTACTTTAATCCTAAAATAAATACAGTTTGGTGCAGAATAGTCAACCCTAATGGCTTATGTGTCAATACCCCCCACCCCCCCAAAAAAAATCCCAAATTAAACCACTCAAAACTAAATCAAACTAGTTGTGTGTGTGTGTGGCTATGCTTGACATACTCCCACCTTTTGATAAAACAAATTTTATCAAAGCAATTTTTTAAATAAAATAAAACTTAATCTTAAAATCCATTTTATAGTTCACTTAAAAGTCTATTTTGAAAAGAACACAACTTTATAACTAGACCACTTCTGGCAATTCCATCCTTTAATATTTCTTAAAGACTTGTAGAGATGTTTTCCAGTTCAATATCTGCTTTTTCTAGAACTTTTGATTTCTAATGGACATAATTGTTGAATTGGTTTTAGGACCTCTCCATTTGATGTCCTAACTCTAACCAGTTTGGTGTAATTGCCCTTCTTGGGATACAATTTGACTATTCATCCCAAAGGCCAAAATGCTGTCTTCTTATCTTCATTTTCAATTAAAATGATATCCCCAGCTTTTAATTTATAAGATGATTTTTTATTTGTTTTCTTGAACTGGAGATTTTCAAGATATTCTACTTTAAAGTGGTTTCCCAGCTCTTCTAGAAGTGTTTGCTAATACTGAAATCTTCTTTTTGAATTTATCTTGTCTATATCAAGATTTGGCCCACCAACTTCTGGAATTTCTTGCAGGAACATTGCTGGGGTTATTGGTTTTAACTCTTCTGAATCTTCCAATACATGAGTTGATGGTCTTGAATTAACTATAGCTTCACATTTGCTAAAACATTCTTCTCCAAAATGTATTTCTCATTCTTCCTTAAAACTAAGTATCTCTTTATAAGTTAGTGAGGTATTCAAGACTCTTAACATTTTCTTAACAATTTGAATTAAATATTCCCAGAAACCATTCCATCAGCAAAATATGAACATATTTTATCATATTAATGAGAGCTGAAATTCTAATTTATGTAATGTATTGAATGAAACAAAGGAAATAATATCTCTTGAAAACAATATCAACATGTGATTTAATTTGTCTGAAGTTATTGTTATTTTTATTTTAATAGCATGGCAAACATTCTGTAAGAATTCCAAATTTTTTTGACATTGATTGTAATATTTTATTATATGATTTAGAAATATGCAATTGTTTTTAAATTAAGTAAAAATCATCTCTTTAAATCTGAAACAGTGTTAGTTTCATTATTTTGTTGAGGTTTTTTTGTGACAACATCAAGAAAAATTATGCATAATTCTTATTACATTAAATTATGTTGGCAAAAAGAAAAATAAATAAATTTGTAGTAAACATTTTTAAAAAGCTGTTAACTGTTAAGAAAATTATGTATAACAGTTATTATAGAGGTAAATTTTAAAAGGTTGCATTTAATAATTCAGTTTGTTAGTTTTAAAATTTAATCTTAAAATTATTAATTTATAATGGCTTAATCCTTTAAAACATTTTTATTATATTTTGATGTACATTGAAGCTAAATTTTATAAATAAAATGTAATCTAGATTTCTCGCTTTCCAGAATTTTTCAGTATTTTCTATTATTAATGATCCATGGATATAAAATGTTAGAATTTTCAAGTAATTTGAAATATATATATCAATGTCTTTTCAAAATCACTGTCTTCCAGTATCAAAATATAATGTATTAAAGTTAATGTTTATTTTTTTATCTATAGAAATTACTTAAGGTTTTCTTGTGCTTGATTTATTAGGTTTGAAGCGGATGGAAATACAGAGAAAGTAAATAAAATATGGAATGAAATCTCCACATTTAAAGATATATATGATGCGGTTGAAACTTTGGTAAGATTTATTACTTTAAATGCAAATGTACTTTTTTATGTTATTAACTGTGGGTGAAATGAAGACTACTAATATTAAATTTCATATTTAAGTATTCACTGTGTGTATGGTATTCTCTGATTTTGAAATAGTAAATATAAAGATATTTTGTAGATAATTTCAAAATTTAAAAAATCAATAATTATTTTTTACTATCAAACTGTATTAACTATATGAATGCAGAAAAGTGGCAAACTCTCATTCTATGAAGCTATAGAGTTGGTCTAAATAGCTTGGATATCAATGTCTAATTCATGCCCTTAGCATTAAAAGATTGATTGAATACTGTGGCACATGCTTTGTTTATTAAAAATGATCACTCAGATGGATTGGGGACTAGAAAGCTTTTCTTGGAACATTCTAAGGATTTCCTAGAAGTATACATTTTTTTAACCCATTGATCTTGATCACATATTCATAGTCACCCAATTCTCCCTTCCTGAATACTGTATCATATATGAGGCAAGCCTTTTGTTCTCTATTTGCTCATGATCTCACATGTATAATTTCTATTTGGAATGTTTTATTTAAATTTTTATATGACACTGAATGGCTGTTAAATCCATATAATTTTGAAGATTATCTTGGAAAGTATTGAATTTTATGTTTTGAGCTTTAAAAAAAATTTATCCAGGGTATTTAACATGTACACAACAGCACATATTTGGCTCTTTCGAGATGATTTATCATTTAAAGGACCATGATTGATATCTTTCTGGGTTTTCGTTTATATTTTAACTGAGTGGGGAAAAGATGAAATGCGTTCTTGGTTTATGTAAGAATAGATTTGTCGTGAGCAATTTTGGGTTTGCTACTTAGTACTCTGTATGTTTTTTATCAGTTTTATTTTACTTGCCCCATAACTTTTGACCTTCACATTGTGGTCATTGTTTTCAGCTCTGCATTTTTAGATTTGATTTATTGGTGTAAACAAACAACTCTTTAAAAATATACATGTGATTTAAAAGGACTCCAGCTTTCTTGTTGACTGCATTTTTTTAGAAAACATAGAAAAATGTATTCAGCTGACTGTTGCTGGGGGTGACAGTGACATATTATACTTCATTATTTCATTCATTTCTATAAATATTATAGTCTTTATATCGATACATATTATGTTGTAGTTTATTACGTGCATTGTTTGTAAAATTGAAGTCATTTTATTAAAATGAGGATTTTATATGATTTTAAAAAAATAAAATTAAGCTTAATTGTAAAAATTATAAGGGTTGATAGGGGCGCTTCGTTTTGGAGCATTCGATCCTCTGATAGTGTTTCATTCTCCATGCACTGGATTCTAAGGGGTTAATAGCTACCAGCTAAGTGGACACTTCTTTTGTGTAATAATCTCTTAAGAACATGGTTGGTCTTAGTAGGTATTGTGGGTTGGTGGGTGGATATTTTTTATTATCTTTGAAATCTGTCCCAACAATATTTTTACACTTCCTGTGTTTAGCTTTTAAAATTTTCTATTTCACCATTTTAATCAAATATTAAAAATTATTTTATAATTTCACTATTATTTCATGATCTTTTAAAATTTTAACTTCGTTTACATCCTCATGTGTTTGATACGATGTACCTGTTGATCCACCATAAGTTTGGTGAGCATGACTTTTGCTAAAGTGAAAATATTCACTCACTCACTCACTCAATCAGCTAAATGAAGACCTATATATTCAATTAGTTTTGAATGGTATTATGTCTGAATTCTTTGACTTTTGACAGTTCTAATATCTAATGTAGATGATGCTCTTTCTCATATGTGTACTATAAAATGATGGATATTGAAATCCCTGTAGTGGTTTACAAGGAGATCAGTTGAATTTCCTCCTATACCACCTGACCTAACCTGACTTGACTTTTATTTATGAGGTTGCTTACATTCTTCTATGTTTGACATGCTTCTTTTAGATATAGCAGATTTTCACTGGCTCATTTCAAAATGCCTGTTTTGATGTTTCAAGTGATAAACTGCGGTGTCAGAGTATTAAAAATTTTTTTTAATACTTCAGTTAACGTTTTATATGACCTTATTTCAGAATTTAATGAAAATTAATAAATGCAACTTCATGCAAATGATGCATTATTTTCTTTTTTATAGTTAAATTTTTGGTTAAATTACGTATTCAATTTGATTTAATTAAAATGATGGAAACAGTTTATTAAAAATTACTTTGAAAAGTTTGTACAAGTTATAGAAAAAGCTGCATTATAAAATAAATTCACATCATTAGGGATAATTCTAGTTTACTTTAGACCAGCGGGTGACCGAGCGCCGCTCGGAGAAAACAGGTATCGAAGCTAACTCAAAGATTTAAATTTTCAATTGTGATTTATCAAAACAATACATGCCATAAGAAAATTTGTGAAACCATTGGTGAAAAGATAACCGGTTAAAGTGCACCATTGTAAACTATTCTAAACAAAGTTAGAGTTTGGAAAGGGAACTATTCTATACAAAGGTAAAGATTGAAGTGTGTTGAAGTTCAATATTTTTGACAAATTTATTTAGAAAAACCAAACATATATACATACATAAGAAACATATTATAAACCTATAACAGCATAAACATAAAACTTTATTAGTTCGCGATATTGGCTATAGATGGCAGCACGTCACTGCTTGAAAATTTAAGTAGCTATTATGGCGAACTAATAAAGTTTGAAAATATCCTATCTGTAACTCCGAACTGCTGGACCGTAGCGCTTCAAAACCGGCGCCAATCGATTCCTCGTGGCCAAAAACCCCAGACCCCCAAGTTTACCGGAGTTTATTAATTCTGGGGCGATTTTCGACTTGACAACCATTCCTCATATTATAGTATTAGATTGTTAAAGTCACTTTAATGCAGTGATATTATTACTCAAATTATATATATTCACCTTTTAAGCTCCCAAATATGTTAATAAAAAAATTGGTATCTTTAGTTTTTGTGTTTATCTTATTGAATGTCAACTGACAATAAAAATAAAATAAAATTTATTTTTATTATATTTGATTATAAGTTTTTTTTATATTGTACTAATTTTTTGTATCATTTTTGTAGACAAGGAATGGAAAAAAAGTCACGGGCAGTTTTCCAAAGCACGATTTCACATTGCCATGAAATTCCATTTTGTTCATACCTCTACATTTATTGTACAGCATGTATAACATCTTGTTCATGTCATTTTTCAAAATTTGTATATTCATGGTTTTTAAACTAATAAACTACTTCTTATTTGAGAATTTTATTCTACATTCATTTAGGTAAAATAAATTTATTTGAAATCTCTATAGTTTGAAGCATTTCAACAACTGTTAATGTTATAGGTTTCAATCTTTCTTTTGTCTGGCTTGCATTCTGCATTTTATACATATATATTTATATTGTATATTTTCTGCAACAATAAAAAATGCGAGCTAAAAACATTTTCATATTAAAAATTGAATAATCTGATGGACATATATTTTATGAGTACATTTTTTCTGGAAGTTCTTTATTAAAATGTATATATTTCTTGAAATTAACTTCTTTTACATGGAGAAATTTTATCTTTATACAAAGGAAATGAAATCATGTATTTAAGATGATAATTTTAATAGTCAAGTTGTGCCATGTGAATGTATAATAAAGATTCTGTATAGTGTTACATTGTTGTTTGCTGATTTTGAAGCATGCCATATACACCTTTAGTCATGTCTTGGGAAGTCCATTTGAAACATATTTAGAAATTCTACAATATTTGTTATTAACAAGAAAAAAAAAGACAATGAGTTTAAATTAATTAACTTTTAATAATTTAGCACAGAACACACTTGTATGATAATCTTATCATATAAATAAATAAATAAAAACAAAAATTCATCATTCACAATTATTATACTTCATTTCGAATTATGTTGGCAACAGCTTTGATTCCAGCAAAGTTCTCTTCAGCATTCGGAATAATTTGTGAATTTGATAGCAAAAAGCCTTGTCGTCCAGTATCTCTTAACTCTACGGCAAAACTGTACTTAATTCTAGCTCTTTCGTAAGCCCAATCTACTGAAGAGCCGGCTGCAGGATCTGTGGAGAAAAAAAATTATTTATGTAGTAAATGTTAAACTTGTCATATGCATTTCTGTTTTAACATGCTTTTGTATTTAGTTGCAAAACATGTTGATATGTTTAGCAATAATATTTAGATGTTTGTATAAATGAAGCTTTAAATACCTTTTCATTATTGTAACCATATACCAAATCAAAAGTAAATTATCAGATGTGATTATCGGTGAATTTCTGATGCATTGTATAGCATTATCTCTGATAAACATTTTCAACTACTACTCCAACATAGTTGCAATAATGCACAATTTCCTAATTTTGTGAACAATTTTTCACTCTTATCTTGATGTGTTAAGATTTTCAAAATTCTGCATTGTTGCATGTTTCTGAATAAAATTCCGTATTTTAAAGGAAAAATTTTGAAAATATTAATTTATTTTCTTGAAGTTTTGAATCAATACCAGAGATATCATTTGGAATGAATTTGAGGGGAAAAAATAGGATTTTAAGAATTTGTTATTATAAGATCAAAAGTAAAAAGTTCAGATAAATAGTAAAAGTTAACTTTTTTTTAGTATATTAATAGAAATGCTAATTTGTTAAATGCTCATACTTTAACTGTCAATAGTGAATTATTAAATATTCTAAAAACTAGAAATAAAAATCAATCATGCTTTTATTATTTATAATTAAAAAAATGGAACATAATACTTTTAGAAAACATCTAAGAATTAAAAAAAAAATCTCTGAAGTATTGAAAACAAGTAAAAAACCGAGTCGTATGTACATAGATTACATAGAATAAATAATTTGTGTTAACAATAAAATAATTGGAGAAAGTCCTGTAATACCTACTATTAATTATTTGTAGGATTATAGTTTTAATAGGAACATATCTGAACAAGCTTTCTGTACCTACTAATCATTAGGGTTTAATTATGATAAAAATATAGCCATAATTCTGGATCCCCCTCAACTGAAATCTGTGGATTTAAGAAATTCCAAAGCATTTAAATTCTCAAATTTTTTGTTTATCATTTTAGTTTAATTCTCAGCACTCATCATACAATCCAAATCTTTTAATAATGGAGCAATCAAAAGACCATCTTTGTAATATTAATTAATTTGCAATAATCATTTTACACTAAAACTAAACTATTTAAATTTTTTAATTCAAGTGACATTCAGAACTTGTTTTCTCAAAACTTGAAGCGCAACAAACAAAAGCTTTCTGCACTTTTAATTGAAATGGTCATTGACTATTGTGAAATATAACACTATAAATTTATTGCTATTAATAGGGCCTTCTATGTTAAAATTTATCCAGGTATACTTACATATGGTTTGGGCAATAGTTCCATGTCTGTAGTACTGACCATGTACATTAGCAATTGCATTTGCAGCTGCTTGTAGAGCTTTCATCTGAAATGAAGTTATTGATTCATCAATTATTATTTTCTTTTGTTATAATATGCAGAAAGTTATTTTAATGATAAGATTAAATTGATCGTAATCAAACTAGTTCCCGTCGGTGTGGTGTGGAAGTTGGAAGAGATGGATATAGTTTTAGAGGTTGTATCAAGTACACTTTTTGCCATTTGATAATGGTTTAAACTGTAAATCACAAAATAGTCACCATGTAGCTATAAAATGAAAGCTAAACTGAACTGCTGAATGAATTAATGGATGTATGAATGCTGTATATAGTGTGTTTTATTTAACCCCTTAACGGTCGCATAATTTTAAAGAAAATAGTCATAAAAGTCCCTATTTTTTATTCAAGAAAATGACACAAAACTGAATGTATATAAAATATTTGCATTCAGTTTTAATTTTTTAGTTCATTTTTAGCTTGAAATATTAAAAAATAAAAATCGGAAAAGCCAACATTCAGGGCTATTGTGACTGAATGTTAGCTTTCCAACAAAAAGAGAAAATAAAAAAATCTGTGTTTTGAGCATTCAAACATAATTTTATTGCATTTACACATGATGTAAATAAATACTAGTCATTTTTTCTTGTGTGATAAATTTTAAAGCATGAGATGCATAGGCCAACGTCGCAATCAGGACAATAGTACCAAGTTTCCTTTTCTGCTGACATCTAGTTTAAAATAAATGAGCTGTCTCTGAAAACATTGCAAATAGTCTAGGGCAGCCATCTGGCGTATGTATTCAGTAATAAACATTATCCTGGGCATAAGAAAGAGATTGTTTCAATATTTTCGGCGCATTACTTTTGAATATGCCAGCCCGGTAATATCACGGGCGCGAGAAATAGAGGTAGATATGCCAGCCCGTCATTTTCACGAGAGCGAGAAGGAAGGGGTTAAATAAATATTAACCCCCTTGAACTGCAATTTATTTTGAATCCTCATACTGAGGGAAAAAAAATTTCTTTGTTTTCAGATGAATAGTTGATATAAAAATTTACGATGATTTCTCTTGAAAAACTTTATCATACATATAATTTTTCATTGAAAACATTAATTCTTAATTTTTGGTCACTGCTGCTCGTCATTTTGTCTGCTCCTGAAAATTCGTGGCAGTCTGGATTCGTCGCTTCAACTCGAGGGTTTAATAAATTTTTTCTATTAAGTGACCTGAAAATTAATAATTAAATATTTTTTTAAAATAGTAATTAATGTGGTGACATCTTAATAAGCCAGTAACGGTCATTAGACACTAGCGTTCACTTTTATCGAATGGATGTCACTGGACTTCAAACCCAAACATCACAAGCCTTGGCAGATTTCACTTGGCAGAATTCAACCTACACATTGGCACAATACTGCCAACATTCAACGCCAATTGGTGACCTCGGACGATAAACTTCAAAACAGCTGTCGTCGCGCCATCTACCAGCAGCAAACGCAACCAAAATCGTCAGACTCACTTGATGCAATAATCACTCTTCGGTCGCCATAACGCTTGGCACGATAAAATCGTTCGTCTCTTTCTATAGATTCACTAGTAGGGGAGTATTGTGGTGACATCTTAATAATCCAGTAACAACTACTAGACACTAGCGTTCGCTTTTGTCGAATGGATAAGTTACTGGACTTCAAACCCAAACATCACAGGCTCGATCCTTGGCAGAATTCAACCTATACATTAGCACAATCCTGCCACATTCATCGCTACAAATGTGTTATGTTTCGGAGCTTGTGGGTTTTGAGTTCCTGCACCCCAGTTAAATATTCAGCATTAGCATGTTCACTAAACTGATGTTGGGATAGTTTTATGTTTAAAGTCCTAGGTAATCCTTATTTCATTATCAGGCAAGGGTCTCCAGACCTTTCTGTTTGCTATTTTAATCTGTGAGAGTGTTTGAATTCGTTTCAATGAAGACAACCAGAATTATTGTAATTTTAAAAGACTTGTGCTTCAGTTTAAGACATCTATGAAAACCACAAGCAATCAAAGTAGTCTCACCAAGACTCTCACATGCTTTCTACTAATCTGGTGTTACTCCCAAAATTCGCCTTTCATAGGACACATTGGCGTACAATAATTATAAAATCTTACCCTTTGGTATGAATTTACTTTAAAAAAAAAACCCAAACTATCATATCCTTGGCGAGTCTTTTGGCGATTACTCTGTTAATAGTATCTAAAAATCGAATTGATATTGAAAGCGATTTTTTTCCTAGCCAGTTTGAACAAATATTTGACAAAGAGCTTCATTTATTGTCATAAAACTCCATATCAAATCGATATATTTAATTCAACGCGCCAACGTATTTCTGAAAGTACAAATGGTTTACAATCCTTATTGGGTTTCACTCAAAATTTGATAAGAGTAAACGTTTTATTTTTAATACACTTTTTGATTGTAATACACAATTTGCAACATTTAATTTTCGATGTTACGAACTTCAAACCCTTCTATTAAAATAGTCAGTCGCTTTTTAATCAATGTTATGGTTAAAAAAAAGAATGCTTCATTTGGAAATTAATCCCGAATTAGGGCTTTTATTAGCCATTTAATAAGTAATCTCATTGCCACGCCATTATTCTATTCTCCTGTTGTCTCAGGAGATTAAGAACCTTGAGCTCAAGCACTCCGCGACATTCCCCTCAAATCGGCAATCCACTTTTATTTCGTGGTTTTTATATAATTTTTTTATTAGCGCATGTTATAATTTGTTTCTATATACTATTCCTTTTTCGTTTTTGTATTTTATAAAACAGTAAAGGTTTACTACACATTACATTTACAAGTTTAGTTTAGCTATATTAACGTCCCGTTTAAAACAACACTAGGGCTATTTTGGGACGGACCTCGTCATTTTGAACCAAGATCAGATGACGAGGATGACACCTGAACTGGCATCCCCCTCTCCACACCACACCAGTGGGAGGACGTTTGGCCTGACAGATTTAACGTGCAAGAGACCCCCTCACACGACGGCTCTTCGGTGGAATCGAGTCTCGAATCTGAAACCCTCCGGTTCCGAAGCCGAGACCTTACCACCAGGCCACCGCGGCCCATTATATTTATAAGAGTCAATAATCTGGTCGAACAAGCTAGTCACCAAAAGGTGTTTTAGTTTCCCTAAAAGCTTGCTGGTAAACATACAATTTCCGAAATGAAGTGACATCAGCATGATATAAAATCTTTATCTTGTTAAACAAAAAGTATAAATTATCTCATCCCCCTTTATGCAATTCGTCACGTGATTTTCCATGACGTTGTGTTTTGATCACGTGATCGGAAGTCGCCGGGTAGGCGGTGGCTTCCGGTATGTTTGATATTTAACAAGATATTCAGGCTTTGATGCACTCTGTTAATAGAACTCTCTATATAGAGTGTTGTCATGGTTTTAATTTCTCTGAATAGAATGCTCTCATAGTTTTAACTCTGTTAATAGATTCCACGGATAGTTAACTCTCTCGACTTAAACTCCGTTAATTTAATGTTGCCAGGCATGTGTTACCTGTTCGGAGTATATTATTTTTCCTGTTTGTTAAATTATCGTTAAGGCCTTATCACACGGTGAAATTTTGCCAGCACTTTTCCGTTTCTACCCTCAAGCAAGTTTCATAGTTTCATAATCGTCAACTTTTTCGAACCAGTTCGAAAATGTCGTCGGAAATATTGTCCGCAAACGAAATTCAACCAATCATGTAAAACTTTGAAGTGACGTCACTTTCGCTGTCGTTTGCTGACGATATTTCGCCGTGTGATAAGGCCTTTAGGCCTGATAAATTGAATTGACGATGAACAGTTTTTTGAAATAAAGTTATTTCTTCCGAAGGCATCATTATTTTTGTGTCCCTTAATACACTGTGCAACTCTGCTGTCACGTAGTTGTGGCAAACATACCTGGTCTTGGTAATCTGGAGGAGTGGCTTTACTGTGCCCGTAAGGCGTCATCCACAACTGCGAGTAGGAGTGAAGGGTGAAGTACGCCTTCAACCTTGGCCCTAAACTGAGCACGCCATCTCTTATGGCCTTGCTTTCTTCTTCTGAAAACGCAGATTCTCCTCTGTAAATCTCGGAGCACGAATCTCCACTGGTGCCTGCACCTATTAAAGAGAATAAGGTTTTATATTTATTTCCTGTAAACGCCTTTGATCACCAACTGATTCATTGGGGTATTGGCTACATTCATTTTCATTTAAATATAACTTCGCATACATGATTCTAACAAATTGTTATAAATTAAAGCTGTGTTATTTTAATTATCTTAGATTTAATCATCTCTTTATTGTGTATATGAACCTGTGGCAGATCGAATTGTGCTAATGTGGAGGTTGAATTCCGTCAAGGATCGAGCCTGCGAAGTTAGGGACCGAAGCCGCGTAACATAACCTCTAAACAAAAGTGATCACAAATGTTTACTGGCTGTTACTTTAAGTCAACCATGAAATTCAAAATCAATCAGATGTGAATCTCCACCCCAAAGCTAAAACATAGTCGGAAAGCTATTGTGTCTTGTACTAATATTAGGCCTGGTTTAATCTTATTAGCGTCCTATTTTAAAGCAACACTAGGATTATTTTTGGGCTGTCCTCGTCATTTTGAACCTTGGTCAGATGACGGTACCTGAACTGGTTTCTCTCCCTCTCCACGCCACATCACACCAATGGGAGGATGTTTGACCCGGACGGATTTAACGTGCATCAGGGTCCCTTACATGACGGTTATTTGGTGGAATCGGGTTCCGAAACCGAGACCTTACCACCAAGCCACCACGGCCGCACATAATATTGAGTATAAATATGAATGAATTTATGGTGAATGAATAATTAAAAACATAAGTATTTTCATAAAGTTGCTTAAAATAAATCATAGTACAATCGATTAAGATCGTACAATGATTTACTTTCAACAATTTCAAAATGTGTTGAAATGGGGAATTAAATTTCTGAATGAGGGATCTTACAATGAGCTCTTGCAAAGCCACAAAAGGCTTAAATCCGTCACTGTTCCCTGTATTGTTTTATGAATAATTTCAACTTTTGAAATGTGCGTTTTTAGTTTGAATTTTAGTTTCAAAGACACTAGTTTTCTTTAACTCATTAAACTACCTTTTATTGAATTTAACGTCTTGCAATTGTATGTCCTTTCTTTCTTTTTAAATTTTAGCTTGCACCCTGCTAATTTTATTTTAAACTTCGTGTATAATGACTAGGTCTGTCTTTTGTGTCAATTAAAACAAATTAATCGATCA
>JAPMOQ010001131.1:3080336-3092196 GCA_026543055.1 Argiope trifasciata | reverse complement strand
GAGGACCACACCTGAGCTGGAACCCCCTCGCAGAGCTTCCACAGCACATCAGCAGGAGGATGTTTGGCCATTACGGATTTAACATGTACCAATTCTGGTTCTTCGGTGAAATCGGATTTTGAACTTGAACCTTACCGTTCCTTAGCCGAGACCTTACCGTCAGGCCACCCCATCCGTGTACAAGTATTAGGAATGGCCATGTCATAATAAAAGAATTTGTATTGAAGCTTTACATTTTGATTGATTTTTTTTGTTGGACCATATACAGGAATTGTTAACTGACCTCCAAATGCAGAGTCGAAATTCCTGTTAGGATCTGCACCCCTGCAGAAAGGATTGGTCCCGAAGCGTCGAGGCAAAACTCGGTTTTTCCTCCACATTCGGTTCTGTGAGAAAATAAAATATAAATTGTTAATTAAATAAAATATTTATTGCAAAGAAATCTAAAGTATTTTGGTATTTTTAGTCTTTTTATGTTTTAAATAATATGCACATCTGAATTTATTGCTAGATATCTTTCGAAATAATGAATATCAATGAAAAGAGATTTAAAAAAATACTTTGGAACCAAAATTTAAATTTTACAGCATTTTAAATAATGTATAAGTATTTTTTTGAGAATATTAGCTGAAACCCGGCGCGTTGCTAATGCAGAAGAAATAATCCTGGAAATATCGTTTGTAATATGTAATAGTTTTCTTGTTTAATTAAGAATAATAGGAGGAATGATATTTATTTTCTTGTCAGCAATGAATACATTTATTAAAAATAAAGGACATATAAAGGAGAGGCATTTATTCTATTTATACTATTCTATTCTATAAAAAAAATTCATTTTTATATATTAGATTTGTGTATTCTTTCAGAATTGCAATGCTTCGTGTTCTTTTAGAATGGTAATGAAAGAAACTATTTTTTGAGTCTCATGATTCGTTCAGAATTTCGAGTTTAATGTTGAAAAATATGATTAAAATATTTTCTTTTAAAACTGATTAAACATATAAAAAATATTTATACCATAAGATCGTGCAAAATTATTCGTACTACAATATTTTCGGAAGTTACTGCAAACCATTCTAAAATTTTATGAATTGTTTAGATAATATTTCAAACCTATAGGACTGGTACCCCTAAAATTTCTCGCACACTCTGTTGTAAAATTATTACCTCAGAGAAAGCCTTACATTGCATTTATATAAATTCAATCAGTTGTTCAGCATAGCATATGGCATTCAAAATGAGACAAACACCTCCATCTTTTCAAAAACGCGAAAACTAACGATTGGAGCTACGTCTTTTTTTCACCAAACGAACATGTTTTAATTTTACCACAATGTAATTCCAAATTCACCAAATTGGAGCCACAAACCTTTTCCAGCAAACCCTTCAATTTGATTTGACCAGATGTGTCGATATGTATTAAGCTACCTTTAACGAATACTTACAAATGTCCACGTGTACTTGTATCCGTCCACATTGATGACTGGAAAGATGTACCAGTCAAAGGTGTCCACCAGTTCCCGGATCTGTGGGTCGGTGTCATAACCTTTGACCAGCTGCTCGATGATGTACAGCGACGTGGCAGGTGCTACCCATTCTCTGGCATGGATTCCGGAATCGATCCACAGTGCTGGCTTATTGTAACCGCCCGAACCAATCTGGAAACGAAATGTGTAGTTATATTTTTAAAGGATTTTATATTGTATAACATTTATACCATTTGTATCTAGATAAGAAGCGAAATTTACATCTCTTTATTTTTCACTTCCTTCGCGCTGAAAAATGACTATTCTTGACGAACTTGAGCACAATTGAATGGTTATCACACTAATTGAAAATTAACATTTCATGTAACAATTTCAGCTTGGTGATTATTTCTATCGACCTGAAATCAATTTACGGAAGTTTTAATAAATTAATTTAAGTCAATTATGTAAAGGAAGATTAGCCACTTTGTTGTTGTTTTTGGCACAAGAGCCAAAGTACCTACTCCAGAAGTATGGTTAATTTGAAAAAAATTCTAATACAACGTAACATAGCTTTAGCAAGAACAAAATATGCCTTAAAAGTCTACGTTCAAACTAAAACGAAATGGTGGAAAATTTAACAAATAAAAAAATTCTTTAGAGTTTAAATGGAATGATATAAACCAGTTGCCTTTATAAATTTAAAAAGATTTTGTGAGGATTTTCTCCCAACAGCGTTGGTATGTCCAATGATGAAGAATTAAACTATGGTAATTAAAATCAGGACATTCAATAAAAATACGACGAATCATTAAAATCACTTGGCGTCTTGAAGAGAGAGGGGAAGGTTAACCACAGTTGAATATTTTTGACAATTTCTTAGCAAATGTGGTATGTCTGAAAGCTTTAATTGCAGTCCTAAAAGGCTTTTTTGACATTTCTTCTGGCATCCTTGATGGTTACTTGAGTGAGTTTTGAATGGTTGGCGCTATTATGGTGTGTTTGGCGAGAAGTTTTTACCTCTATTTTTACATTGTTTCTTGTAAATTATTTATGATTTTTGACATTTTCTTTTCGATTTCTCAATCAGGAGCAGAAATATTGTAATTGTAATATACTCATGTAATATTTTCGTCACATCTGTTCAAATAAGAATCATTTTAGGATTAATATATCAAAAATGTACAATACCCAATAAAATGAAGGGTTTATCTGATGGATTTCGTGTTATTTTGATTTATTTATTCTATCGAAAACGGAGATTCATTTTTGGAATTTTTTCAATATGTTTTGCTTGCAAAAATAAGGAAATTATTGCTTGTTTTGAATTGATTTTATCATCGATTAATCATAAAAAGGTGACTTGGTTATTTATTTAAAAAAATGATTGTCCATTGCAAATCATAATTATAGCTTTTATAGATACAAAAAGAATACAAAATTGAGTCTATGCACATTTTTTGTTAAAAAAAAATGGCGAAAAGTGGGAAAAAAGTTTTTGAAACATGGAGACAGATTGAAGTAGTTAATCGATATGAAAACAAATATTTATTTCCAAATGACTTTTTGTCTATTTTTAAATCACAGCACGCAAGTTTGTATCGATTATAAAGAAAAGTAATGAGAATTTATTGAGCAAAAGTTTTCAAGCGTTTCATTTCTAGATGTTGTTTAGTGCTTTCTATTGTCACACCACATTTTGTCACTGTTTATTTTTTATTTTTGTCGCAGTGTAAATTATTTAGAACTGTTTTGTGTCTTTTATTACGAAATTATACTTCAAATACAAATTATTAATTTACTTTTTTAATGCAGTGGTTTTACGTCGCAATGTAAATCAGTCGGTATTTTCCACCCATTTTCGTGATGTGATTTCTTACAAAACTTGGCATGAAATAAATAAATTTTATAATTAAATTTTGTCTGATTGTGCATCTCAAAATACTTTAAAACCCTTTTTAATGATCTCCTTAATACGTTAACTCAAGAACATTGGTTTTAATTTCAAAATGATGTCTTCTTATTCTAATGTAAACCATTTTTTCACTTATTACCTTTTATTATATGAAATTCTATATCATTTAATATGTTACAATGCATTCCCTAAAAAATTTCGTTCTTAAGCTTATAAAAAAATCGATATCATTTAATTGCTCAGGGATTCTGCAATGCTATTTTTTATGATCTAAATAGCCGACGTCCTAGTCTAGAAGTAGCGTTTCTTCCCGGTGATCTGGGCGTCCCGGTTCGGGCATGGTTGTTCTTCTGTGTGTTCTATCTGTGCGATGCGTAAATGAGCCCCCTTCCCCCCCTCTTAAAAAGGGACTGTGTAAGCGAATGTGTGTATCATCTTCATTTGTGCTAGAAGTCAGACTTCTGTCGTCTGGGTGCTCAGGGGTCTGTACCCTCAGAAGCTTCTGCGCCCCCTTTCCGTGGAAACACGGACACAACATCATGATCTTAATAACAAATATTTAGAAGAATTCCGTTTTCGTTTCGTTTCCTTAATGTCCCATTTTTTAAAGCGACACTAGCGTTAATTTTGGACCGATCTAGTAATTTTGAACCGTGGTTGGATGACGTGAATAACACCTGACTTGGTACTACCTCGTCCAAACTTCCATACCACACCAGTGGATGGACATCTGACCCTGTCGTATCTGATAGGCACCATACACGCTTACATAGTTGTTCTTCGATAGAATAGGAATTTCGTTCAGAAGGGGCAAACAAAATTCCATGCATAATATTTTTATCATGAACAAATCAATGACTATATATGGTCATAATTTGAAAATTTGAAACTTCTTTCAACAATCTTGGGATTAAAAATAATTAGTCATAGCTTTGTGTGAAGTGCTGTTAAAATTCAAATGAAACAATGAATAGTTGAGAAAGTTAACGCAGTCTCTTACCTTCAAACCCTTTATGGGGTTTCCCTCGAAAGTCGTTCCTATCTGTTGAACAGCGGCTATTGATGAATACCTGCTGCCAACAGAATCGATGTAAGCACTTATCTGAAAAATAAAACATTCACAAAAAAACGGAGCATTTTAAAAATGTTTTCTAAACATTAAAATTGAATATAATTATTTGAAATCAGCTGATAATTTTAAAACAGTGAACTGTTTTTAAATTCAATAATAACATTAAACGTCTTCTTACAACAGATATTAATATAAAATTGAAAAATGGTTTCATCTTTTTTTTAGTTCTTCAGTGGCAACATCAAGGATTATTCCACTCCTCCCGAAGGAAATCGGAATACCAGAGCAATTTCCAAACCCTTATTGTTGTCCTTTGGAACATTCATATGAATCTTATGAATGGAAATAAAAACGCGTAGCCAAATGGCTACATGATGCACTATAGGATTAACACATTCACTGCCAGTATCCCAGCCTGATGTCAGGACCATTTACTTAATTAGATAACCCTTTCTTTGCTGTCTTTTAACTGTAGTGAAGAGGGTGTCATCTAATAACATAAATGGTTTGGTCCTAGAAAAGAACGCAATCTACGAGTAATCTAGTAGTTAGTTCGCAGTAAACGTGTTAAAACTACATTTCTGAAATCGCAGGTATTATTTATTAGCACCACCTTCTTCCCTTTGCAAGAATTTGCGTAGTTACTATATTTGTGCAATGCCAGGAAAAACTATTGAATTAGAAGGACAGTGTATTTAAAAAGTTTTCTTTTTCTGGAAGACATGCATTCGTTTCCCCCCCACCATACTTTTCTATTGAAAACTGAAAGCTTTAAAAATATTTTAAATTACATAATTTGCACATTAAGTTGAAAATTAAATTGTGATTTTTTATATATTGAAAAAAGTTGGGTGTGTTGCAATTCCTCAATACCTCTGACCGAACCACATCTTTTTTTTTTCTCAGCACATTTTGGCTCATGCGCATAAGGAAATTAAAAAGTATATTGAATTTGTAAATTTGTTTACCTGCAACTTCAAATATGTAGCATTTATTAACAGCTTCAAATAAGTAGTATTTATTTACAGCTTCAAATGTGTGTTTGTTTACTTACAGCTTCAAATGCATGTTTGTTTACTTACAGCTTTAAATGTGTGTTTGTCTACTTACAGCTTCAAATGTGTGTTTGTTTACTTACAACTTCAAATGTGTGCTTGTTTATAAACAGCTTGAAATGTGTTTTTTCACTTACAGATTCAAATGTGCGATATTTACTTACAGCTTCAAATGTGTATTTGTTTACTTATAGCTTCAAATGAGTGTTTGTTTACTTACAGCTTCAAATGTGTGTTTGTTTACTTACAGCTTCAAATGTGTGTTTACTTACAGCTTCAAATGTGTGTTTACTTACAGCTTCAAATGTGTGTTTACTTACATCAAATGTGTATTTGTTTACTTAAATCTTCAAATGTGTGTTACTTACAACTTCAAAAATGTGTTACTTACAGCTTCAAATGTGGTTTTTTTTTTTTTTTGCTTACAGCTTCAAATGCGGGATATTTACTTTCAGCTTCAAATGTGTGTTTGTTTACTTACAACTTCAAATGTGTGATATTTACTTACAGCTATAAATGTGTGAATGTTTTTACTTACAGCTATAAATGTGTGAATGTTTTTACTTACAGCTTCAAATGTGTGATAGACATCCAGCTGGAAGTTTTCCTGTCTTCCTGCGAGGGCATCATCTTCCGGATTCTCCTCCCGTTCCTCATCAATCCACCTGCGCAATCAAGCAATGTTAATGTTCAGTTGGTTAACATTTTTAGGCAGAATAAAGACAATCCCTTTTCAGTTTTAGTTAGAAATAAAATATAAAATATTCTAACAAATATTTCGAGAGTATTTGCACTTATATTAGTAAGATTTATAAAATAGTCTCAACGCTTGAATTATTTGATGTCTTTACTTATTTAGTGTGTGAATAAATGGTTCTTGTTTAACATAATTAACCCATTTGGATTTTTAAAAATGTGTGTCGGCAAATCGGAGATAAATTCGATATTATTTAGATCAGCCGAGTTCAGTTATATTGCCGCATTGAAACGAAACATTGCCGAGTCTGCATAGCTGAATGGTTATGACGTTGGACTCATAGTCAGGAGATCATGTGTTCGAATCCCATTAGACTTAAAAATTTGTAAAAACAGTACTTAAGTATTTTTCCTTTAATTTTAATTTAGTAATTTCGTGTTCCAGAAGACTCTGGACCTTTATTTAATTCACCAGATAAGTGCTCTAGACTTTTCTTACTGTCTCCGGAAAGGCAAGGCATGATGACTACGGAGTTGCGAGTGTTTCGACATAGCTTCTCCCTGGTGTCATGAGTTTGAGGACTTAGTTCCCCTGGTTTGTCGGACACCCTGGCTGTGTCTGTTTGATGGTATAGTGCTGTAGGTCTCTCTCATGTGCTGTGTAAGACTATAGTTGAACGGCCACGGGGGAGTGTCATACTATTTTTTTTTTGTCTCCAGAAAGGTATTCTGGAATTTTCCCTACCTGTATAAAAGCAGACGACCTCTCTGTCACAGTGTTCTTAGTTCAGAGCTGAGTGAATAAATTGATTTAACTCTACTTCCTGTGTCTTCTTAAGTTCTATCTACGTGGCAATATCAACGTCCCTTTTTAAAGCAACGCTAAGGCTATTTTTGGATGGACCTTGAATCTGACTCTCTGACCTTAGAATTGAGGTCAGATGACGTGGACAACATTTAAGGCCCCGATGGATTTAACGTGCACCACAACGGTTCTTCAATAGAATCGGTTCTCGAGCCTAAACCCTATGATTCCGAAGTCGAGATCTTACGAACAGGCCACTGCGAGCCCTATATTGTTTAGAATAAGTCTTAATATATGACTCATACTTTCGACGAATATTCAATAGAATTAAGACTGAAAAGCCCAACTCTACAGTCTCGAATCTACTATGAAGACCTTTCCCCTCTATGTGCCTTTGAAAGATGAAATACAAAGGAATTTAAATGTATATTGTATAATTTTTATTCGTGAATAGATAATTGACTCTTCACTTTTAAGGGATGATGGATATTTGAAAACATTTATGCAAAAGTTATTCACTGTAATAAGGCAATTATCATCAATAATTAAGTTATAATAGTTTGAAAATTGTTAACTTCTTTCACCATTTTTTTTTTCTCATTTTAGTTTGATGACTTATCTACAGATTCGTTCAAGATTTTCATATTTCTTACAATTCAAATCCACTGAAAGTTATTCTGATTATTGTATTCGCATAACATTATGGGCAAATATTTCTATATGTGTCCTTTGGTTAAAAAATGTATAGAGTGCATTGAATTTTATTATTGCATGCACTGGTTTTTTCAAATTTATTTTTGTTTTGCTTATAAAAATTTATTATTTATTTCGGTATCTTATAAACAATTTAATGATTTTAAGTTTACTTTGAGATACAGTTACGATCGCAGAAATATTTATTTAAATTAAGAGCAATACAGGCAAAAAAGATTTCTGAATCAAATTTCAAAACTTTATTGAAAGCTTTTAACATTTACTCTTGGGAAAATTTTTGATTCTATTCTCAACAGTAAGATATGCTTTCTGTAATATTTTAGAAATTATACTATGGATTTAATTGAATTCACTCTTAACGTTAAATTAAACTAATAATTTTTATTCAAAAATGTTTATTGAATGGAAAAGTCTTTATTAGAATTTCGGTTTATAATTTGAGATTCATTATTTCATTAACAGTAATTAAGGATCCAAATTAGCGAAGATTGCATTTTGTTTTCTTTCACACAAAATGAGAGAAATATAATAAAAAAAAACAAATGAAAGTAGCTTATTAAAGAAAATTTGAAATGTATCAAGTTTTATTTATACAAACAATGTTACAACATGTGTTTCTGATTAGCATCTAGAAAATGGTATTGTTAAATTATAAAGGTTATATTTTTATAAATATTCACTATGATCACATCGGGAAACCTGAACTAATTTCTAATTAGTATTCAAACTTATGACACCAACTCTCCTGCAAATTCAACGTTATTATAATGAGTTTATGCCAATTGAGGTCTTTCATCTTGATAATAGCTTTCTTATCAATTTTTACTCATTCGCTTCTATTAATATAGAGTGGAAGTTAGATGCAAGATACGAAATCAAGTGTTATCCTCTTTATCTTAAAATTGCGAGGTTCGTCCGTAAACTTCTCTAGAGTTGCTACGGTTCAAAACGGCTGGTTAATATATTAAAATTGAATATACTTAAACATTGACTAACTAAATAAAACAAAATTTAAAAAATGAAAGAGACTGTTAGTCACGTTCTGATGAAATAAACTAAACTCCAAAATGTTCGACTCGCAGTAATTTGCGAGAAGGTTTTTAGTGTGTGTTTTAATACATATTAGTATACACATACTAATATATATAATAGTATGTGTTATAATATATTATTGTTTAGTTATGGACAATAGATTTCGCCATTTTTTAGTTATGGATATTTATTTTGAAAATTGCGACATTTTTTTTTTCATTCTTTTTTGTTATCGTTAATTATTATATCAAAAAAATTTGAGAAGGGTGTTTTTTTTGCAATGACTTTGTTCATATATGTGTATTGATTCATTTATGAGTATCTCTTATTCATAAGATTCTTTTTTCTGAAGTTTTATAGAAGTTTTTCTTACTTCTGAATATCGTCTGCCACCACATAGAAATCGATTCCCTCTTTCTTCCATTTCTCCTCTAATTTGCTCGCGATATTCGGTGGAACGCGAACATTCACTTTCTCGTAAATAGCTACAGGATCGTTCCACACATCGAGCTAGAAAAAAAGCAGATATTTTAGATCTTAAAATTTACCCTAATAGAGCAAAATTTTCTATTTGCTTCACATATAAAGTAAAAGTTTTTTTAATATAAAAATTCAACATAATTATTACAGGGTGCGCCAGAGAAACTTACTTATTTGAAAAAATTTCGAATCGGTGAGTTGGGTAGGTAGAGGTGAGATAGATTGCGTTACTGGAGGGGAATGTCCCCCAAGTTTGTTTTTCCTTCTAGTCAGTTGCCATCATGCTCTGGTCTAAAAGCACAGCGGGCCTTCGCCGTTGAGAGCTCCTTTTTTAACGGTCGCTCACTTGTTGCTACGCAATGTGCCTTCCACGCTCGCTGTGAAATTCCTCCTCACAGACCCGTTCCTGGCCATAATTCGATTCTATCCGGGGTTAACTCATTTCGGGAATATCTCTAAACACAGAAATGGACATCAACGGACCATCAGAATTCCGGAAAATGTCGAAAGAGTGAGGCAGTCAGTTCTGCGTTCGGCTCGCAAATACATAGCTGCTCTGGGAATTTCTGACACCACGGTTCGACGAATTCTACATCGAGACCTTTTATTTCATCCCTATAAATTGGCTGTTGTGCAAGAATTAACTGAACTCGATTTTGTTGCCCGTCAAAATGCATGTGAAATGCTGCTTGACAGCCTGCCTGAAGACGCGGTCGTTGTTTTCAGTGACGAGGCTCACTTTGAAATCCCTGGTTTATGTCGATCGACCACGGACCTTAGCTCACCTCAAGAACAACATTCGCGACGCCATTGCCGATATACCGACTGATATGCTGCAAAGAGCGGACACGAACTTCAGAAATCGACTTAATCAGTGTATGCGCAGTGGGGGTCGCCATTTAACCGATGTCATTTTTAAAATTGCATTAAAAAATAGGATATTTTATTCTCAAATAAAAAAAGAATTAAAATAATAACTTAAGTGCTTATGTTTTTATTGACCTTTCAAATAAGTAAGTTTCTTCGGCGCACTCTATATAATTAATGCAGAAAGAGCATTTGTAATATTCTGCTTTTTAAATTTGTAAATATGAACCTAAATGTTTAACATTTGTATGTAACCGTAACTGTTTTCCTCGGCCCTCTAGTGGCCTCTACCATGAACAATCAGTCCATGTCTTGGAGATGAGCGTAAAACATGTAGTACACGATTATCATTTTTATTTACATATGTTATTGTCCTAAATAATTTTTTCCCCTTGTTAATCGTATACTTTAATTTCATTAAATGTATTTTAACTAAATAGGCACAATTTTTGGATTTTAATAGTCTTCCCAGATAGAATTTAAATTTTGGCGCCCTTTCGGTCATATGCATTAATTCAGTCGTGTTCTTTTCTAAGATCTGACAATTAAAATATTGACGTAAAGTTTTTATTATTTCTAGAATTCAATGTCTGAAAAATTCTGAAGTTCAACTTTTTGTTTTCAGTTATTTGTCTTTGATTTTTCTTGACATTAATTCTTGAAGTTTCATTTCATAATCTGGTTATTTCATTTTTTTTTTTTTCAAAATTCACACTATACATTTTTTTTTTAAATTTCTACATAGTGTACAAATAAGTACTAGTGTTTTGAAACTATATATTTACTATTAATGTATTTGCTAATTAATTAATTTTTTAATCAATTTATAAAATATTTTTGAAGAATTGTTAGAAAAAATCGGTTATTATCATATTTTTTTCCAGCTGACAACCTTTACAACATAATTTCAAACTCATTTTAGTGCAGTTTAGTTTTTTCAAACGCGTTAAGAGAATTACCGGGGCTGCAAATTTCACCTATTATGGCAATAGGTGAAATATGTAGGCAACATATTAATAGGTGAAATATGTTGGCACAACATTAACACTTCAGTATTAATCTCACTAATCAGTTAACTACAAAAAATTAAATTATTATGTGGGAGTTAATATTGAAATGACCTTCAAAGGTCCTTTGACTTCCTACTTCATCAATGTAAATACAGCTTGTTTTACGCTTGTTTTCATTAAACTGTTAGCACAAAGTTAGTGACTTTTATTAACATCAATTGAAAGATAAGCAAAAGAATTTTGTGAAATAAAAGAAATTTTTTTGATGGTTAACATTATTCATTGTTTAGTTTTCAGTATCGTGAATTTTAAATGATTTTTAAGAAATTGATGATTTTTTAGGTCTTGTAATTGACAAAATTAAGACAGTGTAGTTGCCATAATTTTTTATTTATTGGTAAGTAATTTAGTTTTTTTTAAATTTTTCGTTAGAAAGCAGATAAATAAATTAATATGTGTGAAAAATTGATGTAAAAGTCGATAACTTAAAAACGTATCAACTTCGAACTCTTTATCGCATTATCGTGATGAACATTTATGATTTAATGCATGTTCAAAAGTTCTTAAGATTATACGAATAAATGAACAAAACATACCTCAGGGTGGTTGTTTAATTCTCTTAGAAGGTTTAGTTCTTCTTCATCACTTGCAAAGAGGCCGTATAGTCTGTGCCTAGAGAATCAATTTCACCATCGTTTTATTATGCATTCTATTTTATATCTTTAAACGAGCAATATATATATATATA
>JAPMOQ010001131.1:3039679-3074934 GCA_026543055.1 Argiope trifasciata | reverse complement strand
TTAATTAAATGTTTCAAGTTTCGTACTTGTAAAAATTAATTAGTTTTAATTTTTCAAAAAGATGGCTTCCGAAGAATAATCTCGCTATATTATCAAAGAAACAATGCATACTCAATGTGGTTCAATCAGTTTTAAAGAAAATGCTAGACTCCTTTTCAAAATATGTTATTTCTATTTTCAAAATTTTAATATTGCGCTGTTTCATTGCTTCGAATTATATTTTATTTTTATTTACTTACTAACCATCTTTAACGATCATGTGGTTCAATAAGAATAATGTATTGTATACGAGATTGAATTTTAATTTAACCTCATATACATAATTTGATATTCAACACTCATACATAATTTTATATTTTAAATTACATAATTTCATATTTTAAAAGCAAATTTTTTAAAGGTATTTTAATTGAGTTACTTTGAAGACTAGCTCTGCTTATTGTAATGGTATAAATCCTTAAAAGGATCAAGCCATTATATTTAAACCAAAAGCATAAAAGTTCGTTACTAACTTTTCCACCTAACTTTTAACTATACGTTATCTTTCGTAGTTTTTTCTCTTGTATTTCTTATTCCCCATAAGTAATGTGAAGCTGATTCCAACATTAAAGTCGCAAGGCATGTTTTAATTATAATTATAAGGGCGCCTAAATGCATGTCATCTAGCCTGAAATATCCTGAAACAATATAATTAAGAATATGAAGTTTGACAGTAAAGTTCATAAGCCATATAAGAACCAGACCAGAATGTACACTTTTCTCTAAGGGTTATATCACGCGGCTACAGACCCAATGGTCCCGAGATCAAACCTAAAGAAAGCCCACAGAAGTAAAGTAATTGAATATATTACAGAAAGCATTACTAAATATTATGTACTTTACATTATATTGCGACATAGATTACATTGCTTTGAAGTTTTATAAATAGATTCGACAAATGATTTTATAATAAAGTTTTTTTATATAAATTTATAGCTAATTTTATATAAATGTTTATTTTCCTACTTAATAAAGTAAGAAAAAACCTTTATTTCGATATTGTCAAATGATATGAAAAATAAAGCGTTTCTTTTTATGCTTGTAGTAATTTTAATTTTGCCTTCGAGTATTAAAATGTAAGAAAAGTTAAAAGGAAAATCTGGTTACAATCAAATACTAAATTTCACACAGATAAAAAACATCCCTCAAGAAATTGTTTTTAATGGATTAGCAATCAATGGATCAGCAATCAACCAATCAATGCAAAAAAAACCCTTTAGCTATCGCAAATAAGTGTATAACCAAACGTTTCATTATTTTTAACCATACAAATGAAAGAATGAACCAACTACTGTCACCTGATTCGATTATATCTAAACATCTGAAATATTAAGTTTCGCAAAGCAGTTTTTTTTGTGTGTGTGGGTATAAAATAGTATTTTTTTCAAGAGAAATACCTATATAGATAAACTTAGAAAGCAAAACCTTATCTAAATATAAAATTTGATCCAAATCGTTAGAGCCGTTTCCAAGATACGCGAAAAAATTTATATATTAGATTGGTGCGTATGAAATGTCGGATTCTTAAGTGATTGTATAAAACTGCATATCTTTCTTCAAAAGCTGTTTATTCAATCAAAGTATGCTCCATTCGCTTCAATACACTTCTCCCAACGAGATTTTAAAGCGTAGATGCCTGTCTTAAAAAAAAATTTGGTCTTTAGAATTAATAAACTCTGATATCGAGTTTTTTAGACTGTCTTCATTTTCATAGTGTTTGCCCCTTAAAAACAGCTCTAAATGCTTGAAAAAATGAAAATCGGTCGGCGAGAGATCCGGTGAATATGGTGGATGCTGCAAAACTTCATATTCCAGTTCGTTCCAGCTTATTTCGCTCTGTCAGTGCGTGCGGTACCCACTTGTCCATCTTCTTAACCTTGCCAATCTCAGAAAGGTGTCTCAATATCGTTGTATGGTCAACTTTCATCCTGATAGCAAGTTCCCTCGTGGATACGGCTGGATCCGCTTCCACTAGAGCCTTCAGGTCGTCATTCTTCACAGACGTTTTGGGTCTTCCGCGCGGCTCATTTTGCAGTGAAAAATCGCCAGTCCGAAATTTTTCGAACCAACGCTGCACTTTCCGATCGTTAACCGTATTCTCCCCAAACGCTTGGTTTATGTTGCGTGCAGCTTTTGCAGCACTATTACCAAGTTTGTACTCATATAAGAAAATGACGCGAATGTCGGCAGAATTCATATCGGCAATAAACTCAAAAGAAATAACAAAAGGGAAGACCTTAGAGAAAACCTATTTTGCTGAAATGAGTCTCTGGCAATGTACAATACGACTATGAATGAGGTTATGCCAAAGACAAAAGTATAACGAAAACAGGGAGACAAACGTCCGCATGTAAAGAGAATCCGACATTTCATACGCACCAACCTAATATATATTATAGTGAAAATCCGAATTAACTAGTGAATATGCGTTCTCATTAACAGCGCTAGGGATAACCGTTTATTCGTGCGTTTTCTGATTTGTTAGACAAAATTCTTTGCGTCTATCCAAAATTATTATATTAAATTATATTTAGTAAAAAGTATTTGAGGGGGAAACTATCATTGAAGGAAAAAAATACTTTATTTGAACATTGTTTAAAGCAGTACTGTTATAACAAATTATTTATTTGGACAATTCAAACTACTGTGACGCTTAGTATTGCAAAGAGAATCATTTTTCATACAGAAACCTCTCTTTGAAGAACAGTGGGCAAACCCTTATAATGTTCCTATAGCTCCTTTTCTTGCTGCTGTTCTCAGAGAAATTTCCTCGTTCTTCAAGCAAGAAAATACGGTGATACATCGAATTCAGATCTAAAAATCAATGAATATGTAAAACTTTTGTATTAAACAAACACCCTGAATGCATAATCTATTGTATAAATACTTATAAAATTTAAAGTTCATATAAATTGAATTATTTGTTGAATAATATTGAACTAATTAAGTTTAAAAACAATTTCTTACTTCGAATACAGTTTGTTTAGATCTCCATCTTTTATGCTAATTTTGCACAGGCCATCTTTATTATTTTTCAAGCACTACACCAATAAGAGTTCACAAATCAGCTTTTGCTCTATCAACATCTGGAATATAAACAACAACTGTTTCCTCCAATATCAACTCAGGGTGTGTTGTATTGGAGATTTTTATCATTCGTTTGGATTGCTTTATTAAAGTTTCTTTGGTTTCCTTTCTAATTAGAAAAACGTTGGTCGACTTATTAGCAAGCATATACTTCCCTGATTGTATATGATCAGTTTCTTGTTCTTCTGCATTCATATTTTGAAAATTTTCTGAAATTCATCCACGCCTTCGATAGTTTTTATAATATCCAATGGGATATTATTTCAGCTCTTCTTGAATCAATCCCAAATATAACTTTGTATGGTGATTGCATAGTTCTTGAATGAAGGGAATGAATTGGGCAAAACGAAGACCATAGGACCAGTTTGTAATTATATTAGTCTTCATCCATGAAACCAATATATTTTCTATGTCTGGGTTGGCCCTCTGAACCAAACTCTGCTATTGGTTGTGTTGAGGCTTCCCATGAATAATCTTCAACGCTGGCCGATACTTATGTAACTGCTCTATAACTGAATTTATAACCCTCCTTCCATTGCCAGATTGCAGCATACAAGGAGCCCCAAATATCAAAAAGATATCAAGTGTTTGCAATACAACCACTTCCGCAATCAAATGGTCGTAGTAATTCAAATTTCGTTAAATGGTCCTGATAAGCCATAGTAAACTTAAACATTATCTGCATGACATTGCATGTCAATCAAATCCATTTAGTCGTTTCTGAGGGAAGGACAGGTTTATAAACCAACGCTTTTCTTTTCATAATTTTTTTTGTTAACATGTTTCCATACATTGAAATTTTATAACATTTAAGTGGTTATGTTAGCATATTTCCGTAAAGTTTCAATTTTAAGTCTATCTCTACCACCATGTCCAACGGTCACATGCGCACTTTTGATAACATATTATTTACTAATTTCTTCCACCGGTAAATAATATTTTCATTTGAGTTCATTTGTAGAAATCAACTGTTTTTACTCCACTGATTTTAAGAATGTCAAACCTTTTTAATCTGTGGTACTGAAATTAAGTCTTGCTAACGGCAGATTTTGCTTCTTCAATCTCATAAAAGAATTTTGTATTCATTACGAGTAATAACATCCAAATTATTCTGTTTTTTTATCAGTAACAATTGTAATTATTTAAGAAACTTTTTCCATTTTTTAGCACAAAAAGTATTAACATTTTATTCACTCATCGCAAATTTATCAATCAGCACAGACACGTTCCAACAAGATTAAAACGGAACACTGTACTTTCTTTTGAAAATTCACGAACTTATACGTCGATTCTTCGGTGGAATCAGATCTCGAACCTGCAACTCTCCGGCTCCGAAGCCGAGATCTTACCATCAAGCCACCTCAACCCCCTTGTTTCAGTTGAATCGAGGATCCCTGGATTTATAATTTAAAACTTGAATTGAAATATAGGTTCCCCATGTGAATTTTATTCATATCTTTGTTCTCTTCTTCTCCGCCAAATCTGTATCATGAATTTGGAATCACCCTGTATCAATAATCTTACTAAATAATAACAAACAATAATTTTACATGTCACACACAAATTAATAATATATTTATTTTAATTTACAGTTGTATATCTTTTTGTTTTACGTGATGAATTTTGTCACAGAATGCTAGATATTTAATTAAACGTAATTAATCGTAAATTTTGATTGATAAATTGAATGATATGCATAAAACAAATCTGCATATTATTATCGATAACTTAATTACAAAAGTATTCGAATGATTTTATATGCATAAATAAAGGATTTTTTCAATACTCAAGTTTATATATAATAATTGAAGGCCTTTCTAAGCCTATAACTAAGTCTTTACCAGCTGGCATCAGCAGCGACATTTTGTATTTGAAAAGGGCTAAATACTGAACAAGAAAAATCTAATGAAAAAAAAAAAAAAGATCCTTTCCTCGCACAAATAATTTACAGAACAATTTTTTACAATTTAAAAGTTACCACAGTTTTATTAATTAATATAATTTATAGAAAGAGATATTTTCTTATTACTATTCATTAATACAAGAGACATTATAATCAAAATATTTAAAATATCAATTAATTAGAAAAATTTCTTTTTTCATTATGATCATATTATTTTATCTAATAATAAAGATCACCACATCTACTCTTTTTTTTTAAATCTTGAACTATATCAATGGAACAGAATTTTATTAGCTAACATTTTTTGTTGTATTAAGAAATTAAATTTCGACATAATGCTTTCCCACCAAATATTGATAATTTCATTAAAATCCTTTTAGAAAATGACATTCACTAAAAAATAAGTCATTGCATGAATTCAAAATTTTCTGTAGTCTTTAAATATTTGTACAGAAGAAAAAAAAAAAGAACAAAACCATTATAAAATATAAATATTTTGTAATGTTTATGAAGCTTGTATGAATTGATAAAAGATACCTTATCAGAAATTTTGAATTCTATGAATCTCTATTAACGATAAAAGAAAATGTGTATGTTTGTTAAAGTTCTTTAGGTCAGATAGTTTAACCTACCAAATTTGATGACAATCAATTTGGATTGCAGATGACAATCTTGAAATGTTAATGAATTAAAAATTAGCGAAACTGGGCGTTTCTCAATGATAACTTTTGAAAATATTACTGCATAAATATAATTTTTACATCATCTTAAGATTTAAAAACTATTTTTTTTTCAATAATACTGATTTTTATGCATATTTTTTCTTACTTTTATAAGTGTTTAAAAATATTTTACGTGCATTTTACAGTGCATTCCATTGTTGAAATTAAACTCGAATAATTCTTATAGTTGTTTCGAATATTTTATTCCGTATTTTTTTTTGTTAGTATTGATAGTGAGAATGTGATAATCAAGATTAAGATTTTTAACTTCGAAATCTAGCATTGGTCAAATATTTTTAAATGTGCAATTTTTAAATGTTTTTTACTTTTTCCTGTGATATAATTGGATGTATAAAGACAGAAGACAACCAAACAATTTATTGCTAAATCAACTTGTTCCAAAAGCAACTAATAATGCTTGGATTGTATTTAGAATATTTTATTCGATGTTACTATTTGGAAATTGCATTCTGTATTTGATTTAAAAAAATTCTGAGATGTCGTTTTCATTGCTTTTTTCGACTTTTGCTCGTTACTTTTTTCTGTCACTTCCTGTGTATTTGTTTCAAGGTTTTTAGGATCTATTTATAGGAAAAGGGAAGCTGCTGTTTCCATTTCATTGATTTAACACTTTTTGGTCTTTGTGTACTAAAAGATGCGATATATATTAGACGATACCGAAAACGGTGACATCTATACCAGTGCTCCGCAACCTTTTCTCACCTACGATGCACCTCATTTCTTTCTAGAATTCCGCGGCACACCAGAAGCTAAAGTATATAGGTGTTCATTGATACACAAACTTTACAATAAATGTTTGTTTTTTATTTGAAAGGTATACATACATAAAACAGTAACATATTTATTTCTACGCAATCATAATAATTATTAATGTGATACCAGCGCTTGTTTCAACGAACACAAAAGTTTTATATTTGGCTCAATATTTAACACCGCGACCCGAAGTTTTTGGTCAAGATCTTTTAAGTATGACCGCTTATCATTTTTAATTAATACAAGAGTTGAAAACTTTGCTCACATAAATATTTCGTCGAAAATGAAGGTAATGTTAAGATTGTTTTGTAGGAAATGTGAGGATATTCTTTTTTAACGTAAATCCAGAAAACATCTAATGGAGCTTCGGAGAAGTATAATTTTAAAGTTATGTCATTATTTAAATCTGTTCTCACCAGGGTACCATTGAATAATTATTTAATTATAATAATTATTCTTTAGTATATTTAGAAAAATAGACATTAATATGAAAAAAAAATTGTCATTGTGTATTAAATACATGATGAAAAATTGTAAAATGTCAAATATAATGTATTTGATCGCTGCACACCTGTATCTGGCTCATAGCACACCGGTTGCGGAGCACTGATCTATACTAATACACTGAGGTGCCACTGAATTAGAGATAGCAAGAGATATGCAAATTGTGTAGCACTGCGCATCATTTATGCGCAAGGGAGGGGGCTGTGGTAACTGCATATATAGTGTGGACTGTGGTAGTTCTGGATTAGTTTTTGGAATCGCCATTATGGGTAAACTACCTGATTTAGATGCCTTTGATCGCGGGCAAATCGTAGGGGCTAGACGCATGGGACATTCAATTTCCGAAATCGTCAGACAGCTGGGATTTTCAAGAGCGACGGTGTCAAGAGTGTACCAAGAATACGTGAATGGTGTAAAAAAAACTAGCAATCGATCTAATTGCAAAGGACAATTAGCCGTGACAGTGCGTGGTGAGAGACGGCTTAGTCGTATTGTACGCAGCCAGCGAAGCCAAACATTAACTCAAATTATCACCCAGTTGAATGAAGGTGCCAGTCGAACAGTCGGTAAACGGACTGTGCAATGCTCGCTTCACCGTATGGGCTTCAGGAGGCTCCGACCTACCAGAGCACCATTGCTCAATGCTCGCCATCGATCTTCACGTCTTGCCTGGGCAAGAGAACACAGAGACTGGAGTGTAGAAGACTGGAAACAAGTGGCATGGAGTGATGAGTCTCCATTCCGACTACTTAACGCCGGCGGGAGGTTGAGAATATGGCGTCAGCCTAATGAAGCCATGGATCCTGCATGCCACGTTGGAACTGTTCAAGGGCATGGTGGCTCAATCATGGTGTGGGGTGTTTTTTCGTGGCACTGTTTGGGATCATTGGTGTCTGTACCAACCTCTCTCAATGCAATTCGGTATATAAAGTTGCTGGGGAATCACCTCCATCCATTTATGCTGTTCTGTTATCCGCAAAGTAATGGGGTGTTTCAGCAAGACAACTGTACCTCTCACAAGTCTCGATTGGCTACTGGTTGGTTGGATGAGCATTCTTCTGAGTTTTCTGTCATAAATTGGCCACCTAGAAGCCCAGAATTAAACCCTATAGAGCATATTTGGGATTTTTCGGAACAAGACGTAAAAGACCAACACACTGCACCAACGAACCTTACTGAACTATGGATAGCTTTAGCCAATAGTTGGCAAGCCATTCCCGTAGAACGTTTCCAGAAACTTGTCGAATCTATGCCTCGTCGAGTGGCAGCCGTTATCAAGGCCAGAGGAGGCCCAACTCGTTACTAGACAGGTATCCCTAATTCAGTGGCATTTCAGTGTATTATAGATGTGAAAGTTTGGATGGATGGGTGTTTGTTATTTTATCAGGCCAGAACGGCTGAACGGAATTGGATGAAATTTAGCACAAAGATAGATTATAGTCAGGAATAGAACATAGACTACTTTTTATTCCGATTAATTAAGTGTTTAGTTTGTATTCATTAAAAATATAACTTTCGTGCTAAAAAATTGAGACCAAATCCTGCCAATAATGAGTAAGGCTCAATTTTTTCCCAACAGAAATTAAGTAAAGTTTAGCGGAATTTCGAAAGATTATTTCAAACGATTCTATTTTTATGTGTTTGTGTGTGTTTGATGTATTTAATCAAATTTTGTTAATGAATCGATCTTTCGGACTTATTCTGAAGTACTTTTAAATTAAAAGAAAAATAAATTAAATAAAAAAAAAATTCTAATCTGCGTTGCGTTACCACAACTGGCGCAGGAAAGTCAGACATGTGCGTCACGCCAAATGGAGTTGAAAGTTCACGCGTGATTGTTAACAATTGTGTTTTTTTTTATTTAAATTAAAAGTTTAAAAATTATATGCATAATGCTGTTGTAACTATCTCAATCTCTATCCATAAATAAAATGGATTTGACCGGACTTGATTTGCTGTTTTGTTTTATTTTGGATATACGAAGTAAATAAATTGTATTTATGTTAGTTGTGTGTTTTTGTTAATTTGTATTTAAGTTATATATTTTTTGTACATGCTTATACTTTTAAACGTATCATTTTTAGGTTAGGTTTAATTTTTTATTTGTTATTATTTGATAGCTTTTCGTATATATACATCAAAATTTCCACGCGAACAGAGTTGGGGGTAATGGCTAGTTAGCTATAAATGTGGGTTTTTTTTAAAGCTTTATCTAAAATATGTTTTTATAAAATAAATATTTTGAATGTGATTAATTATAAAATACTTTAAAAAATACTCAGGCTTTATTGATATAGTGGATGAATTTATAATGGCATTTTTTTAAGAAAATCATTTTCATATTTTTATATAAAATTGATTAAGATAAAATAATTTTATTCAGCTTTTCGCTTGATTGCAGAAATTAAACAACAATATGTGCAGCTGTTGGTAGCTTGCGATTTGAGGGTTTAAAGTAATGTTCTTAGTTACACTTTGCATGGTATTTATATAGGGATTTAAAAAAACAAATTTTTTCATTATAAAATGAGTATGATGCCATGTTTACTTATCTACATTTTTACTACTGCCTTTGGAGAATATTAGTTCGTCGAAATATCGTTTGTCAATAATTTAAATTCTTATGTATAATATTTTGTAAATGATTTTTTTCAATGAAATTCTTTAAAATATTGTATTGTGATAGACACCCCCCCCCTGAAATATGAACCAGTGAAAGTTAATACATACCTACAACTAAAACGGTTTATGAAGCTTGGAATATTTTTTATTCCAAACAATTTTGGATAATCTAAAAGGTCAGATTCGCCAATCAACTCAGGGCAATTCTTCAAAGCAGCTGCTGATTGGCCTATACTATTGAAATCTTAAGCTTAATAATGCAGTCGATTTTGATTGCAGAATATTAAATTATTATTTTGGAAATATGAAAATATCACCAATTGTTTACTGAATATAACTGACAGAAACGAAAAGGCCGGGCTTGTCTGGTTAGTAGGGAGTTGGATTCGCATCCCTTGGGTTGCAAGTTCGAACGCAGTCAGCCGAAGACCTTTGTGTGTAATGGTGACTGGCGAGCGTATAAACTGTCCTGGTCACAAAGTCCTCCATGTCGAGAGTAATATCACTGAGGGTACTGATTCAGAAGTGATCGTTCTCTCGTCCAGGTCTGAATTACGATCTGTGGATGAGTGAAGGAAATGTATGAATGAAGTCCAACCCGTAAAAAGGATTATCACACGTGAGCATCTAACTCGTGTTCTTGACCTCAGATGGCGCTCCTGAAAACAACAACAACAAGAGACTTGTCAATGATGAGTACCATTAGAAACAAGAATAGAAACGAGGAAATGATTAAAGTTTAAACATCCTATTTCACTATAATATAATCACAATATTAATTATATTTCAAACTATTACAATTCAAACAGTATAAGTTATATTTCTATGAAATTTCTTTTCCTACTGAAAGGATATGACTAATGATTTAGAGTCATTCTTTTGAAACAGGATTAAAGTGTACATTCATTATGTTATAGAACAGAAATTAAATATACAACAATGTCTAAAAATGTTTAAATGTGCTAAACTTTGTGATCGAATTAAGTATAAAATAGATTTTTCAGGAATACTGCCATTGCATTTCTTAAGTAATTACTTACTGGGCGCGATCCACAATTAAAGTGGACGCACTGTATAATAATACAACTATTATGACTATTGTCCCATATTTCATTTCATTCAGTGATATAAATTCACTTTAATTTAAACAAACATTTATACGATTTTACAGTATTTTACTTTCGAATAAAGTAGCTTTATTTATACAAATCAGATTCTTCATAAACCATTTTATTATGAATCAGGCTTCAATAAGTAACAGTAGCCATTTTTCTTATCCATTAAAAGTATTTAAAATTCTTAATAAATATTTAAATTATTTTTTCTCAACATTTTAGATTAGATTTATGCGTCAAAAAATATATTGCATCAGCATTCTACGTCAGTCAGAAATCTAAACCAATGAACGTTCTTATTTTTTTAACAGTCACGGTTCAAGTCAACAGTAATCGACAAATGATTTAAAATTTTCTACTTTTCTTGTCCAATAAAGTTCTTTGGTGAAATGGGTTTCTATGCGACGCTCTTTCTGGAAATCGATTGTGGTCGATTCTTCAAATAATCATGCGTGTTGATCTAGCAATTGAATAATAAGTCACAACCAACATGTCTCCATGCGTGTTGGGTTGCAGTAAATAGTGGCCGAGATGTCTCTTGCAGCAGTTACTGAGCAATTCCATCTCTCATTTGATATTTGAAGTGAAGAGAATAATAGTACGAGATTGAAATATTAAAAACTGAAGTGATGGGGAAAATCGTCTGCGTTTTCAATCTTCTAGGCGATGTATGAGTTATTGACAGATTTATTCAAATATAAGGTAATTTTTTAAAAATTTATTTTCAAATGATTTTAATTTTGTCTGTTATTTTATATAAGATCGCTGTTTTTTAAAAAATGGTGATATTGGTTTAGTTTGCAAGTTTTTTCCAACCATTTGTAGAGTATAGTGATTTTTTGAAATAATTCTTAAATTTAATTAATTCTTAATTAAATTAAATTATTTTTTAATTTAATTAATTCTTAAATTATTTGGAGTGTTCATCAAAGGCTATGTTCTAGAAAGGGTTCATATGCTTATTAGTAAGATAAAATATATTAATGTTTTTATTTCGATACGGAGTACACAAATGGATAGTGTTGTAATTGTCATAAAATTCAATCCCGAGATTTTGACGAATTTGCTTCAGTTCTAAAAACATACTTTTTGAATTGCGTCTATCTATCTGCAAACATAAAATTCAAAAGTTTTAAACTTGATGGTAACTGTGTAATATTTACAACAAATTGTGAAGGAAATCCATTCATGGTCATAAGTCTATTCGTCTGTTTGAATGAAATGAACAGGAACATAGCAAAAATAAAGATCTATACTAAAAGAACTTGGTACACTTGGTACCAATAGAACTTTGACATCTAAACTATAGTTTTATGCCAAATTTTGAACCAAATTCTTCAATGACTGGACCATCTGTTAATTGGCCTTTTCGCATGCAAAGACAGTGCCTCAAAAACCTGAATAAATCAGATTAAGGAAATTTGGCACCTGTTTTTGTAATCTAAAACGTATATCTGTATAAATGTTTGAATAAAATCTGCTCCATTGAATTTCACTTCCACGTGCATGTAAAATGCTATATTTCAACCATTGGAAGTGGTACCTCCAAAATCTTCTCGGATATTAAAAATGTTATCTCAGAAAACGACTTTAGTACTGCTGTACAAGGTCCAATAGTTATAAAATATTAACCTTTAGCTTGAATCTATCATTTTTATTGAATTTATAGTAATATTTACAACAAATTATTATAACTCTGGGATGCGGTTAATAGAATCCTAAAATCGCATTTGTGTTTTAGAGAAGTTTTTCTGAAATGATTGAAACAAATTTTTGACACAAAACTACAATCATAAAATCCCATGCCAAATCCGATATATTTACATCATTGGGTTTTTGCATTTATAAATTTCTGAAAATACAGACAGAAAGACAATTAACCTGTTGTTCAATTTGAATCAAAATTTCGCAGGCGTTCAAACTATAGATGTTAATTATGTATATCGAATTTTATCTATCTGGCCCTCTTCCTTCTGTTGATATCTTGTTATTTTATATTCCAGCAGCCGGACAAATAGACTTTTTTTGAAACGGATTTAGCTGAAAATGGGTTTCTAATCTACACATTTTGAGTAAAAACTGTATTCCAAATTTCATCCATCCTGTTTAATTTCCAAAAATATGTTTTTCGAACTCTAGGAAACTGAGAATCCAAAACCTGAAAATTCATTAAAATTTTAATTCGAATATTTTCACGACTGCAGTACTTCATATTTACTACGTATAAGAGAAAGTAAAAACTTAAAAACTGTGATAAATAAAATCTGAAGCACAGTTTTAACATTTTCAGCATGGATCTGTATCAAATTTTGAATTAAATTTAACCAAGGATTGACTTTATAAGGCTGCATTTCTAGAATTATTAAAAAACGCGTCTTTTTAAATTAATAAATTTCAGTATCTTCTAGAATTTAGAGTTTAGTTATAATCAAATTTTAATTAAAATTCCTTAAAGACTTGATAATCTGTGGAATTGTACATTCCCTTACATTTAAACGTAAAGCAAAGTAGATAAATGAAAACTTTGCATATGATTTTATTGCCAAGCTGGAATTCTTTGTTAAAGGTTGGTTTCAGTTGCTCGATAAAAAGGCGTTCAAAATGCATATCAGGTATTCTTTATTTTATTTTCATGTGCAGAATGATGATAATAAAAATCTGAGCACACATAGCATTCACGGTTTTGTCCAAGATCCGCAATTTTAAGTGGATAAAGAAGGGTTAATGCCTTTTTTAAGTAGTATGCAAAATAGTCTTGGAAAGACCACTCTGGCTGGTTATGATTAAGTTTCTCAATAAATATAACTTCATTTCATTTCTTCATTCATCATTTATAAAAATAATTTGAAAATGCTCAAAATATTATGGATTTATTAAGGAAAATCCAAAAACATTTTCTTGCAATTTAATTAAATTATTAGTCGTATATGCTTGCACCAGTTGAACCTGTAATCAAGTAAAGCACAACATAGTATATGCGCTATCTAATAACTCACATTATTAATTAAACTTTCATAATTGGCAAAAAAATTTATATGAAAATTTATAATTAAAATATCAAATTATGTTTTAAAGCAAAATTAATCGAAATGTTTAATTTTTTTCAATAACTTCGGAGTATATTAACATATACAAGTTATTCTTGTCATTTTAAAATGCTAAAAGCTAGCTTTTCTGTAATACCCATTTTATTTCTACTCAGTATATTTCTTTTAGTAATAAATTTTTGAAGTATTTTAATTTATAACAATCCTTTTATTGTTAAGACTAATGGATTTAAATTTATACAATTTGCGATGGCATTATATGTACGTTTAGTATCCATTTTATTGTTGCTAGATAATTAAGAATATCTTTTAAAGAAATTAAAGTTGTTTGGGGTTAGAACTTGAAATTCACTTAATTTAAAAATCCCGGTGACATCAATTAGCATATTAAGCTATAAATGTCCATAATAATAAATACCAAAAATCCGAATGCGCATTTTGGACATTTTTTTTTAGTATCTATATAAAGGAAAATTTGATACAGAACTATAACAATAGCCCCAAGGTCATATACCAAATTTTATAAATATAAATCATGGCATTTGAGAGATATCGCTATACATGGATGAAAATGGGCTAACAGACATATGGCCGACCACTCAACAGATCTGAGTCCAAATTTCATGCAGATCTATGTTTGAAATGTTACATCTGTCCAACGCATTTCTTCCATCTAGCTGGTATTGTTTTGTAGTAATCGTTTTATCTTGTATTCAAACAACCGGATTGATACATTTTCACTAATTGGATTTCATTCAAAGTTTAATAGAAATCTGAAGATTTGATGATAAAGACCATATACCGAGTTTCATTTGTCCAGTTTAAACCGCTTTTGAGTTACTGTGTCCATAATTCTAAAAATATATTTTTCGGACATACTTTTAGTATGTCAGTTTAGTTATATTAACGTCCCGTTTAAAGCAACACAAGGGCTATTTTGGGACGGACCTCGTAATTTTGAACCACGGTCAGATGACGAGGACGACACCTGAACTGGCACCCCCCCTCTCCACAGCAGCGGGAGGACGTTTGACCTGACAGATTTAACGTGCAACAGACCCCCTCACACGACGGTTCTTCGGTGGAATCGAGTCTCGAACCTGAAACCCTCCGGTTCCGAAGCCGAGACTTTACCACCGGGCCACCCCAGCCCTCTTTTAGTATGTCAAATTTGGTATTAGAATCAAGCCAAATTTCATTTGTCTTATTCAAAGATCTATTTGTGGGTACAAAGCTTTCATTTCTGTTCACAAACAGACGGATATAATTCTAAAAAAAATATTTTTAATACATTTTTTAGCATACCGGATTTTATTTGTCTAACTCAAAACATTTTTGAGTTACTGTGTCCACAAACAGGCAGATATAGTTCTAAAAATATTTTTTGGGCATATATTTAGTAAGTCAAATTTAGTATTAGGACTATATACGAAATTTCATTTGTTTAACTGAAACGTTTTTGTGTTATGTACACAAATTGGCAGATCTAATTCGCGTTTAAAAATAATTCAAACAAATTGGCAAGTATAATTCGTGTTTAAAAATAATTCAAACAAATTGGCAGATATAATTCGCGTTTCAAAATATTGGGTTGTTCGGAAAGTCATTTCGTTTTTTTTTTTTTTTTTTTTTTTTTTTGTCAAAATGAAAAGAAATTTTCGTTTAATGAATAAATTATTTATTAAATTATAAAATTGCCATTCTGGTCTAATACCTTTTGCCATATTTTTGGTAGTAACATGATTACACGCTCATAAAAGTTTTGGTCTTTGCTGTAAAAAAAACTGATCGAGGTGGTTTTTGGCCTCCTCATTTGAAGGAAAAATTTTGCAAATCAGTTCTGGTACTGATGTACAGTTAACACATCTTCTCCACACATATTGGCTAATTTATTTCTGGCTTGACAGCATTTTTACCTTTTATATAGCAAAAAAGAAAAAAATGACGAAAATGCTGTTTATTGCTCTCCATATTTAAAAGGGCACCATCCCAAAACTACTGCGAAGAATCAGCTGCACTTTTTCACACTCAAGCCTTGCTATATCAGCTCTTAAAACATAAAATGATTTTGCGGTTTAAATATGAAATTGGGTGCGAAAAATACAATTAAATCCTCTGTCGGGAAAAAACGAAATTACTTTCCGAACAACCTAATAATTCAAACAATTTGGCAGATATAATTCAGGTTTAAAAATAATTCAAACAAATTGGCAGATATAATTCAGGTTTAAAAATAATTCAAACAAATTGGCAGATATAATTCAGGTTTAAAAATAATTCAAACAAATTGGCAGATATAACTTGCGTTTTTCTAAAAAGTGTTTTTTAGATTAAGGGTGACTTGATCTGATTAGCCATAATCTCTACTTTTTGAAGACTACAACACTTTTTCTTCTAACTTTAATTTATGACATTGCGTGTGACACTGTAACTAAAAAAAAACCCGTATATATTATGTTTTTGCTTTTCTGCTCGAAAAGTTTTAAAATGGCGGAAATACTTAAAAATGCAATTAGTTTTTCCTATTTTCATGCTTATTCAATGTAAATACAAAAATTATTTATTTATAAGCAACACTTTAGTGCTTTGAAAAATTAATGATAGACGTCATTTTAGATAAAATTATTCTTAGAAGTATTCCTTTAAAATAAAGCCTTCAAACAAAACAATGAAAACCGATGTATTTTTAGAATAGTGTTTGTATAGCGTATTTGTTTGCATTTTTAGTTTCTTTTTATTGTTTTATAATATTATTTACGTCATTCTCGCTAAGTTTAGCAGTGTTTTACTGCACTTCAAATGATCTTTATAGCAACCCGTTTTTACTTTTCAGAAATTCTGAAGAATGATATTTAAACGAAGAATAACAATACACAAATCAAACTTTCTAAATTAGAGCCAAAAATAACTTAAAATTTGCTTATAGAGCATTTATTTTTCATTCTTCAGTTATTATTATAAAAACTTAGGTACTTGTCGGTTGTAATGGTGACCAAAGAGCGGTAAGAAAAAATTTCGCTAAATTATTAATTATTATATTATTATGTATTATGAAAATTTTGGAACGAGTAAATTACATGCTATATACAGATCGCTTATAATTAAAGCTCCACTTTGAAATGGTCTTAAAAGGAAACCTAATGGACCAAATATTATCAAACTTGGTAAAACCTGCTCAGATAAAGAAAGTTCAAAAACTCACCACCAGGGGAGAAATGGCGGTGTATGCGATAGTGTTAAACAAAATAGAACATTAAGACATCAGTTTCGATTGTGTTTAATCATTTCTGAAACGTGTTCCGTGTGTTTTATCTCAATAGCACTGTATATGGTGATAATTTGAATAATTTTGCGCAAATGAAATATGCGATACACCGATTTGGGCTTAATTTTCTCCTTGATATGCTAAAAGCTACTGTTGAGAATGTAGTAATACGATTTAATTGACTTTCAGAAAATTGTGGATGCCACATTGAACATGTTTTGTAACACTTTTTAGAAACGATTAAACATATTTTAAACCAATGTCTTCTTTCAAGTCCAATTTTTCTTAACAATATTGCACACAACACCATTTCTTCCCTGGTGTTGAGTTTTTAACTTTTTTTAGTGAAAAAGAAATTTTCAACTTTTAATAAGTTTGATAACGTTTGGCCCAATTGTTTTTCTTTTCTGATTATTTCAAAGCGGCATTTTGATTATAACATAACTATAGTTTTACGATTTAAATCGACAAATTGGCGAAATTTTTTTGGTGCTTTTTGGTCAGCGTTACAACCAACAAATACCAAAATTATTACATTTTCTGGTGAACGCTTTGCCTTTTTTTCCTACGTTTAGGTTTGAGCGTTTGACTTACACCTGTTTTTAAGCATCATTAAATCACTACTTTAGAAAGCAATAAAAATATTGCGAAAAGTAATATTTTAAAATAAGCGACATAGAAATATATATTGACAGATTATTTAAAGTTTTAAGGTTGTCTAGCAAAAGACCTATCAACAATTCCTTTACTGAAAATCGTCTGAGTTATTATTTTTTTAATTGATAACAATTGAAGGAAAACCTGCACAGAAATGAAATTACTATTATTGAAAAGGTAAAATTTTGAGTACAAGATAATGTAAAAATAGTTTTAATTTTCTCGAAAGTTGCAAAAGTCTGGTTGATTTCTCATAGACAGAAGCTGCCTAGGAACATCTGATTCATTTGTTCACAGAAAGTTTGTTTTTCTTGCCCTCGTTTAAGCGATTGAATTACGATTGCTTTAAAAAATGTCGTTAAATCGCTATTTCGAAACCATTAAAAATAATGCCAAACGATTTGCAATAAAATAGAATAGAAATGGAAAGAAAATGGTGATAGAATATTTCATTATTTTTCCGTTGCCTAAAGGCATAACTAAATATATTTCAAATGTGTTCTTTTCGTAATTAAAAGAAAAAGAAATGGAAGCGACATCGTTGAGAAAATAACATTTTACCTTTCAAAAGGGCTTAAATACAGGTTGAGTATAAGTGATGAACCCGATTTTTAAAAAATCATATTTTTAAAACTACCATACATATTACAATAAGTTAAAAATAAATTTAAAGAGAAATATGCCGAGTTTTTTTTTCAGTTAAAAATGTTCCATGTGTGACCCTCTTGCTGCACGGCATGCGTCATATCTGTAATCCAGTTCATTCCAAACATTTTGTAACATCATTCTGTCAATGGTTCTGAATGCCTCACAAATTGTATTGGTGGTAAATAAACAATGTCTTGTCTCAATGATTTCTTTTTGTGGATTTTTGTCAAAGATAACAGACAAAGTAAAATGCTACAAAATGTTTTGAACTAACTGGATTACAGATTAGATTTATGTCATGTAACGATAGAGAAACACATCGTACATTTGTAACTGAAAAAAAAAATTAGTATACTTCTCTTTAAATCTATGTATCACTTATTGTACTATGTGTTGTAATTTCAAAAATATGATTTTTTAAAATCGAGTCTATCATTTGTACTCACCCTGTGTTTTTAGGGCATAATTTCCTCCGAAGTTATAGAAAAAAAGACAAAAAATCTGTTTTATTTCTATTTCATTGATTTATTTAATTAAATTTTGATCTCTGAAAAAATTAATAATACGGTTATTAACATTCATTCTTTTTTAATAAAAATGAGTGTGGAAACTTTAGTTGAATTCCTCTCAGTTTCTTGGGCTTTTACTCATTTGCTTTGTAAATGGAGCATACAAATATAGCATCAATGATTTTTATTTATATCAGAATAAAAATTTTGACCAAGTGTTGATAATTCAAGAAAAATAGTCTCTTACCCTTTTGTTGACAGCAGGAGGCTAACTCAGAATTACTCAAGGTATGAGTTGGATCCATCTTCAATAAATATAGAAAAATAATTGTGTCAGTATAACGCTTTGATCATCTGATTGCGATAGTTTCTATTGTATTCGTATTTTTGGAATGTTTCCAGCTCTTCAAGAAAAATAGTATTAGATTCTGGGATGAATTCGGAACAATTAGTTCCATAAAATCATTTATCACTACATTTGTGTTTAAAATCTAAAACTGGAGGTTAATATAACTAAACAAACTAAATTCTCAAAATTAATCAAATGCTCAAAAAGGTCTGTAAATGAAAACAGTCTAGAAGTCTTTGAGAAACTTAGAATCCTTTCAAAACGTCATTATAAGTTTAGCATGTTACAGACTTTAATGTTTCTTTTTATGCTAGGCGGAAATATGAGGAAAAAGTAGCCTTACTATTTATTGGCTGGCTTGCAAAAAGAAATTCATTTCAACTAACTTTCCACCACTGATAATAAAATTTAAAGGAATGTTTGAAATTAATATATTTTTCTTGCCAAACTTTACTCGGTAATTTTAGTGTATTTGGAGAAGCATTTGACTTATTTTCTCCCTAGAGAACAAAGTTAATTTTTGGATAAATTAATATTTTTTTAAAAAGCTTTTGCTGCCATCTATTGGCTTTATATGGCTTTATTGGCTTTATATGGTTTAAGATACAAAATATTATTATGGAAAATTCCTTTAAATGCGAACGGTTTCGTTGTAATGAGTGCATGATAACGCAGTCAGTAGGCCTCAATAATATATGACGACGTTTATGAACACGAATACACCAACGCACAGACGACAAAAAGAGACGTTCACAAGCAATACACATCAGCTTACAATTAGTAGCAGTAATCTGTAGTGAAAAATCTCAACAACACACAAAGTGACCTGATAGAAGTCAACAGAAAGAAAGAATCTCATGGCTATTTACTAATGTCTTTCTAAATGTCTCCATTTCTTTATTCTTTACAGTCTCCTCACTTTAGCTATACCCAACTGCCGATTTACTGCTATACAATTAGCTAATCATATTACTCGCGCTGCTTCAATACTTGTCTCCAAGAAACGCTCGGGCTCAATACCGAATTCACTAAAGGCTTAGGTTCCACTCAACGCCTGCACTTCGCTGGACTGATCCAACTAATTGGTCACAGACAAACTACACTTCTGACTTCAGCTTATACTGGTGACCTTTTATAAATTCATATAGAAGAATCTCGAACAATCAACATCATTTGCCTCCTATTGGTCCTATCGACAAAATTCCTAAAGATTCTAGTATAATTCCTTCTATGGCCAAGTTTGTCCCCAAACCCGGAGTTCCTTGTTCGGTATCTGATCAGCGTCCAATAAATTTAATTAATTAATTCAATAATTTAATAAATCTATCTTTCTTACGTTTGAACAAACTGCACTGTGAAGTAACATTATAAATTCGTAACAATATGTACTACAGATTTCTATGAAAAATAAAATCTAATCCTTTCCTATGCCATCATATAAATTAATTACTTTTCTTTTAATCTTGCATAGGCATAACCTGAACATATAAAAAGATGTGAAACAAACCTCCTCAAAGTTGACTTCCGGATATCATGGACAAAAGACTGGTACCACCAGCATGGGAACAAGAGTACAGCAGATCCATTCTATCATCCCTCATCTGCAGCTGCAGCTCAGCTGGATTTACTCTCATACTCACCGGCAGCGTACTGATGGTGCTGTATCGAAGGACACCCAATATCACAGAGCTTGCGATGGTAGGTGGAGCCATACTGGTTTTAGGGACAATCCTAGTGGCAATTGGCATCACAGTGGGTTTGCTCACCTGTTGTCCCCGGCAGAAGTTCCCCAAAACATCTTCAGCTGCCAAAGCTGAGGTTCCACCAGATCCGCTGAGTTTAGCGCCAGTTTATACGTACAATCCTGAAGTTGCTTCAAAAAATAACAATAACTTAAGATCACAACTCTTGCTACTGCCTGGAAGTTTGGATCCTATTGAAGTAGCCTATTCAGTGACTTGAACTTGCTCAAATTGTTAAACATGTTATAAACCAGAATACTCTTCTACAGAGTTATTGTTATATTATCATGCTCAAAAAATTCTAGAAAATTTTATATGCTTTCCAAGCATATAAAAGCATATATGCTTCCAAGCATTTAATCATACAATTTCTCACTGGACAAGTGAAGATTATCATGTGACTGACAGGTTTAAACAAATTTATACAGTTCATATGTATGATTATAAGCGCTCAAACTCATGAAAATGATTATGATAATCGATTATGTTAAGCTTGTCGTCAAAAAAGATTTTTCTTCGAATGCAAAAGTGGTCTATATGTCAGAAATTTAATCGGCGTAGTCGTACAATCAGTAATGATGATTGCATTATACTTTTTAAATGTTTGTAAGATTCAGTCAATTCAGCTGAACATCTTTCAAAGATCAAATTATGAGTATTCCATCTTGGTAATGTACCATTTCATAAGTCCCCAGTAGATGTTAAATTGTTTTTCAAAACATACCATTACATTATTTTATAAATAACCTATTTTCCTGACCTCGCTCCATATGATTTTTTACCTAGAAAATTTCTTCGATTTTATCTTAATTGTTATAATTCTTATCGAATGATAATTTTATAAGAATTGCAAGTCATTTTCTTAAATTACCCTCAAGTTGCTACTATTAATGTTTAATCAAAATTTTCAACATTATTAAAATTATTAACAACATTTACAACATTACAAAAATTATTAATAATTCAGGAAAATGATTAATTTTATGGGCACAATTAGTGGCTATTTCTAAAAATAGTTCGATGTATATACTTATTTTGAGAAACAATGATATTTAAAAATCATTCGATGCAAAAGTTTTTTTTTAATTTTACTTTTTTAAAAAAGCTGCATATAATAAAATATTTTTTTTAATTTTTAATTTCATTCTTTTATTTATTTTTAAATAAAAGTATTTTTGCATTAAAATATTATATACACTGATGGAAAAAAAATCCCAACACCAAGAAAAAATTATTGTACAGTAATGAAATTTTAGGAATACATTTGTCTAGGTAACATATTTAATTGATTAAAGTTTCAAGATCACAGGTAGAGCCATTGGCGAGAAGAGCCATTTCAAATGTGAAATGTTGGTACATTAGTAACCGGTGTAACCGCCAGAATTTTGAATGCAAGCATGCAAACGTGCACGCATTGTGTCGTACAGGTGTTGGATATCAGTTTGTGGGATGGAGTTCCATGCCTATTGCACTTCGGTGGTCAATGCAGGGACGGTTAATGCTGGTTGTGGATGACGCTGGAGTTGTCGTCCAATGATGTCCCATACGTGCTCGATTGGAGAAAGATCTGGTGATCTAGCAGGCCAAGGCAACATGTCGACACACTGTAGAGCATGTTGGGTTACAACAGCGGTATGAGGGCGAGTGTTATCCTGTTGGAAAACACCCCCTTGAATGCTGTTCATGAATGGCAGCATAACAGGCTGTATCACTAGACTGACGTACAAATTTGCAGTAAGGGTGCGTGGGATAACCATGAGAGTGCTTCTGCTGTCATACAAAATTGCTCCCCAAACCATAACTCTAGGAGTAGGCCCTGTGTGTCTAGGCCGTATACAGGTCACTAGCAGGCGTTCACCTGGCCTCCTTCTAACCAACAAACTCCTTCTAACCTATCACTGCGACCAAGGCAGAACTGGCTTTCATCAAAAAACACAACAGATCTCCACTCCGTCCTCCAATGAGCTCTAGCTTGACAAATCTAACGTCGCAAACGGCAGTGGTTTGGAGTCGGTGGAATGCACTGTACAGGGCGTCTGGCTCGGAGCTGTCCTTGAAGTAACCGATTTTTAACAGTTCGTTTTGTCACTGTGGTGCGAACTGCAGCTCGAATTTCAGCTGCAGACGCAGAACGATTAGCCACAGCCATACGCCGAATACGACGGTCTTCTCTCTCAGTAGTACCACGTGGCCGCCCGGAACCTGGTCTTCTTGAGGCAGTACCTTCCCTTGACCGCTGCCGCCAATACTCATGCACAGTGGATACATTCCTGCCAAGTCTTTCAGTAATATCGCGGAAAGAAAACCCACTTTCTCGTAGCCCTACAACACGACCTCGTTCAAACTCAGTGAGCTGTTGATAATGGCTTCTTCGTCTTCTCAGAGGCATCCTTGACTAACATTAACCCACTACGTCAAATCTCAACTGTAAATAACGATCACGAACCTTACAGCGCTTATTTAAAGCAAACCTCATTTGCATGTTTATAATGTCGCTACTAGCGCCCCACTTACAGGCGTAGCCCGAAATTTGAATCGACGTCATCTATCAGATGTATAAACACGCCTACCAAATTTCGTTTATCTAGCACAGCTCCTCCCTAGTGTTGGGATTTTTTTCCCATAAGTGTATATAAATATATATATATATTGAGAAACAATGAGATATGAAAATCATATGATCCAAATGATTTTTTAATTTTTAAAAAAAGTTGCCGATAATAAAATGATTTTTTATTTTAAATTTTATTTATTTTTTTGTTTTTAAATAAGAGTATTTTTTGCATTAAAAATATTATAATCTTTAAAAATGTGTTTATTTGTAAGCGTATTGGCATTCCGTCGACACTTGACTAAACACATTTTTACCTTTTCGCCTAAGAGATTAATACAATTTAACTATGGAGGAAGAGTTTATTTATTCAAAAAAGCGATGAAAGGAAAAGTGAAAAGATACGATATAAACGTTTAGCAATAGGATGAACTGAGATTATTTGCTTAAGTAGATGGCATAATAATCGCTCATCTTTTTGTATACAACCCCTTAGTGAAATGTTAACTTCAAAAAGTGCTAGTCTCGGAATCCTGAAACGAACAGTTTTGAATGTTTTGTTTATAATGTTACGTATGTAAAAAATGGAAGAAATGAAACATTGTTTCATATAGAAATGAAGCATCTCTAAGTGAAAAGCGCATTACATTTGACATTTCATGTTATAGGACAAGTTTAAAGATACTTTCATTGCAATTATCTTCCGATAAAGATTGCATTGTTTTAACGAAAATGTGTTCTAAATGGTTTAAAGGTTAGGTTAGGTTTGGTTTGTTTTAATGGCGCAAAAGTCATGTTTAGTCATGCTGTTCCAAACGCAAGAGATCCATCGTATAAATCTTTCTTCCATTGGAAGTAACCAGTTGTGGTTGCATCAGATTACCTCGAATGAAATCTGCTATCATATCAAGTAATTCTAAAATATTCAACCAGAAAATCAATCAATAAATAAAAATTAATTTTAACAATGTTCACATTATCAATTTTAAATCAAAACAGATATTGAAAGATGCGCAGCGTTGGATTATTGACTGCAATGTATAGCCACAAACCAATCAAGCAACTAAAGGTCTTATCACACGGCAAAATGTCTTCGGTACTTTCGATCAGCAAACGACAACGAAAGTGACGTCACTTGTGTGACGTCACTTCAAAGTTTCACCTGATTGGTTGAATTTCGTTTGCGGACAATATTTCCGACAGCATTTTCTAGCTTGTTTGAAAAAGTTGTCAATTATGAAACTTGCTTGACCGGTTCTGAGGGTATTGAGAAACGGAAAATTGCTGATGGAAAGTGAAGACGATATTGCGCCGTGTGATAAGGCCTTAACAGTTTGAAAATGCGATTGTGTTAAGGCATGCTGGAGATTAAGACTTATACTAAGTGGCAAAAGAAAATCTATAAAATGAGTCTTCTTTTTGAGAACATTACAGTGAAAATATCACTTTAATCGCACAAATGTTTCCACTATTGTATGAATAAAGTCTTTTGTTTTATATTTATTAACGTTTGTCATTTACTATGTCACCACATTGCGCACATTAAAAGCAAAGAAATTAGATGCATTTCATTTTTACCCAATTGGATTTCTAAAATATCAGTAAAAGCAAATAAATAAAAATATTTATTTTATTTAATTTAATATTTAATTCTTTTCCCTTTTTTTCGCTCTTTCCCTTTTTTAAAAATCACTTACCAGTAAGTACTTTTAAAAATAAAAAGAAAAAAAATGTTTAGAAAATTTAAAAAAACAACGGCAATAAACACATTTTTAAAAAAATATTCTTTTAGACTTTACTTATCAAAGTATATTAAATTATTTCTTTTAATAACTGCATCTATAATTATGCGTTAATTTTCGAATCTTTTTTTCTTAAGCTTTAAGAAGGAATTCTTACATATTTCCAGAAGTTTCTATTAATTTTTTTCGTTCCTTAAACATGAACGCAAATAACAATTTTGGTTTTCGGTTATTAAATTTAGGGACTGTTGCTTAAAGGAATTCTTTTCTTTTATTTTGCCGTTAAACCATGGACGAGATATTTTTTGTAACTTAATTTAAATCGTGTTATCTATGAAATCCGTAGCAATAATTCCATTCGTAGAAGAATTAGAAACAGAAGTATTTAATTCGAGTTCATGCAATACAGATTTGAGGCTTACCTCTGTTTTGAATACTACATCTTCGAGTTCAGATAAACTGGGTTCCACTCGATCAAAGTCATTAACCGAAGAAAGTCCTATAGAATTCATTTCTGAGTTCTTCAAATCTTGAAGTTGTTCTTGACAGAATATCAAGTTGAGTAATGACTGTTGATTCCGATAAATTTTCTCTTTTTTCTGTAAATGTACGAAACATTGTTAATTGCCGTCTGATGCTCTCCTTTTTTGTGTTTTATACAGCTAAGTTATTTGCCATATCTAACTAGTACAAATGAATATCAAAATCAAAATATAGAAGGAATGAAGGTATTGTAACGTCTCGATCTGGCCCGATCAAATAAAGGGTAGCGTTTTAATCAAATTACTTTATTTGCAACTTTAATTTACAGAAAAAAATACTATTTATCATCTAGGTTAAATGGAAAGTCCATGTAGAACACCACAAGAATAGCTCCTCGAAATATTTCGGTGAAACTAACGAAAACAGTTAACCGGCCGCCAAAGTCTCACGCCGGTACTGGGGTTAGCTCCTAGAATTCACCGAATTCCTCGGGTGGAATCTTCTCTCTAACGCTCGGCTTTCACCGATCTCTCCTCTTGACCTCTTCACCAAAAAAAACCTCCTTGTCTCTTCTCTCTCCAAAACCTCGCCTTTTTTCTCTTCTTTCGACTCCATTTCTCATCCACATTGAAGCATTTGGGCTGCCGATTCTCCAATCGTCGTTCAGCAAAAACTTCACTGGTCTACAGTTGACCGCATTAATGTTTGTGTTCCACAATGGAAAACAATGCAAGCTACACATCTGTGTTGCAGACACGATTAGTGCACGGGTAGTCCTTTATCTGGACTCCCACTAAAGGGCCAGATGTCCGTTCTTAAAAGAAGGGTTCTCCACCTGTCTATCTGTAAGCAATTACACCACTATAAAACGTAGCCATTGAGACCAGCCTGGAAATGGCAATTATGGAGCGTGTGAAAAAAAAAAAAAGAAACCCCCATGGTCAGGCCGGGGAGAAGCTGAATAATTACAGTATGTTCTCCGGTGTATGCTCCAGAATCGTGTTCTTAGCCTTTGCTGGGTTAACAAAGATCAAAATTTCACGAATACCACAAAAGTAGCTTAAACCGTAACTGATGCCACCGAAGTGCCAAGTTCCCTAAAGTAAACAAACAGAAAACACGAGTCAAAATCTAGAGCTCTCAGGCTTCGACGGACAAGAAATAATGCGTGGAGGCAGTTGAGGGCTGTACTAGTGATCATGAGAAATGAACTAATAAATTCGCGGTGTAACTAATAAAAATGAGGCCGAGAATTGCGGTGTAGCTATAAAATGCTATACATCTATGAGAAGGGGAATGGAATTATTCTGCTACCAATGGTATGAATCACGTTCCGAGTTCAAACCTAGTTCTAGAGCAGTGATGGGGAAACTACCGCCCGCGGGCCAAGTCCGGCCCGCGGAAAGGTTTAATCCGGCCCGTTTAAGAGTGCCATCGTGAGAATGTTTGAATGCATTCTTACTTCATAATGTGACGACGCGCATAAAAACTACCTGCGGCGATATTGAAAACGCAATAGTATTCTGGACAAATCCATCCGACCCATTTTCTTCTTGATAAGGACATTTATAATCAATTTGACGTCTTAGAAAACGAAACGTGGCTTTCTGATTTCACTTTTTCCACAGACCTCCTCGTACACATGAATCAACTTAATCTCAAATTGCAAGGGAAAAATCAGTTTCTTCACGATATTTGGCAATACCTGAAGAGTTTCAAATTACAGTTATTATTATTTGCTAATCAGATCTCTAAATCTGATTTTTCTCATTTTCCAAGAATACAATCTTTAAAATTCACTATATTAAACAATAAGATTAAAAAATACGAAATTAATTTGAGAAAACTACCTTCAGAATTTGAAAGGAGATTTCAGGACTTTAGAAAAATGGAACCAGAGTTTAGTATTTTTGCTACCCCATTCAATGTTAATTACGAAGAAGTTGATGCAAAATTTCAACTTGAGTTAATAGAACTGAACTGTAATACTCTCCTGAAACAAACTTTTGATACAGTACCATTACTAGAATTTTATAAAAATTTAAGTCCAGATAATTTCCCAAATCTAATTACTCATGCAATGAAGGTAAGGACAATGTTCGGCTCATCTTATATATGCGAACAAATCTTTTCAACAATGAAGCTTAGGAAAACTTCTTTAAGAAACAGAATTACAGATGAGCACCTTTCATCAGTTTTAAGAATTTCTGCTTCGCAAATGGAACCGGACTATGATGAAATTTTGATAAAACAGTCTCAATTTCATTTTTCTCATGCACCATCAACCAGTAATGCCACCAGAAAATAAAGTGATAATACTTCACATCAAGAACTACACTAAATTCATTTTATATTTTGTGCTCATAATTTTCTTACCTTTTGCTTTTTTACTATTAGAATAATAGGTGTATGTAATAATATATGTATATGTTTATAGAACACATAAATTTTTTAACGATTAAGCATTATTCTTTGGCCCGCTACGATCGTCTAGTTATTACAAATGGCCCGTCTTAAAAAAAGTTTCCCCACCACTGTTCTAGAGGATCATGACCACTACAGTAACAGAAGAGAGTAGCCCTAGAATGGGAGCTCGCCAACTTGGCCTGTTGGTAGCAAATTTCTGAATAACAAATTTGTGTAGTTTAAGAAATAAGATTTACTTAAACTTGTTATTTCTAATGGCACTTTCCGACAAGCTCGTTGACGAAGTCAGCTATTTTAAGGTATCTGACTACGTTAAAAACAGTGGTTATCGACCACGTTGTCGAATTTTTTAAAATTGTTCTTTTTTGTAGTTAAAACTTTCTTGTTTCCAAAACAATTTATATTTTCTAGGAAAAGGAAGGCCTGACCTATCATCGAGGGGAATTTTAAGCAAAACATATTTTTCAGCTAAAATTTCTCTTCAATTTTCTCAACACTTTAATTTTCATAAAAATTCTCCACCGTTAACATGATATCTCAGAAACTAACTGAGGTATTTACATAAAAATAATATAGGCAATGAAATGAACCAAAAGTTTTATTGTTGGTGAAATACTTTTCATTTATTGGTGTTTTTAGAAAAAGTAAGTCGTGAATTTATGGAAAAATATGCATATATATGCATATTTTAGAATGCATATGCATATATATGCATATTTTTACCCTTAATTTCTTTGCATATCAAACTTTTCTTAGATTTTGGTTTCATTAATCATTATATTTTATAACTTGTGTACGAAGAAAAATAGGATTGCTACGTTACAATTTTATGTAGAATGTTAACCGTTTTGATAAAATTTCATTGAAATTTACTACAAATTTTCCTATTTCACAAAATATATTTTGAAACAATTTTGTTGTATTCATAGTATTTTGTATTATAATTAACGATACATCTAAAAACCTTAGTTTAAAACAGTTTCTAAAGAATAAAATTTTAATTTTTTTTTCTCCTTCGAACGTAGTCGGATACCTTAAGCCAAGGAAGCGCCTTTTGTTTTTCTGTAGAGCCAAATAGACCCAAGAGTACGTTTTAGCTATTCACGTATCCCATTCGCCTGCACAACTCCTTTTGACAGGAAGAAACATTCACACATAAGATAGAACAGACGAAGAACAACCATGCTCGAATCGGGACTCGAACCCAGGATGCCCAGATCACGGGGAAGATGCGCTACTCCTATATCAGGAGCCGGTAGACTTACCAAAACTGATCATATTAATTGGACAAAATCGAAACTTGGCGAGTAATTATTAGCAAGCTAAAATGGCATGCAGTTTAAATTCTGATGTCACTTACAAATTCAAACAGTATGTGTCTTTAAGTTGGAAGTGCAATGAAAAACCTCAGCTTGGCCGTATATAATAAAAGAGCAATTTAGAAATTCACTTCTCTAAATAATTTTATTGAACTTTCTGCGTTATAATGACTTGTTTGAAGCGTCATCGTATTAAAGAATTATTTCTATATAAATCCGAAATTAAGTAAAATTATTACATCATTCAAAATGCAAAAATCACTTGATACACTTTACTGTTTGAAGTGTTTTTTATGTTAGTGTAGGGATTGGAATAAAAATAAAAGCCCCAAATATCATCTAATTAGAAGGGTTTTTTTAAAAAAAATCTAATTCGGAACACCGTTTAAATATCATCTAATTCGGAGGTGGAGAGATTAATGCAATTAATTACAGAAAAAAATCGTGTTAATTATTTGAATATTTTTATATAAATCTGAATTTAATATGCATTAATTCATCAGACATAACACAAAACTGAAACAAAAATGAATGGAATATTTTTATACTGTTGCATTCAATTTAGTCAACTAAAAATCTTTGCAAAAAAAAATTGCAAACCTTTTGGAAAATTCTAACCTTAACTAAATTCCTATGCCTGATTAAACTCAGCTGAGAAAGAAGACAAGTGTAACTCACATAAGGAAACGGATTCTAAGAAATCGATTGATTGAAGAAACTTTATTTTTTATACCCTTAATGACAAGAAAGGAAAGCTATTAATGGGGAAATGGGATAGTAGTATCGACTATCAATCATTGAAGGTGGGGGGGGGGTAGTATAAAAATATCAGCGTGTTTTTTTCTTTCTTTGTTTGTTTTGCTTTTAACCGCTTTCCTTACACATTTTTTTTGAAAAAAATTGCAAAAAATCCTCACATTCTTTATTTTACAGGGTGCGCCAGAGAAACCTACTTTTTTGAAAAAACTCCCTCGTGGTGAGTTGGGTAGGTAGAGGGGTGATAGGTGGTGCTACTGAAGAGGAAAGTTCCCCAAATGTGTTTCTTTTTCTAGTCAATTGCCCTCATGCTCTGGTGTAGAGAATAGCGGGCCTTCGCCGTCCAGAGCTTCTTTGCTATAGTCATTCACTTGTTGCTACATAACGTGCCTTCTGCACTTGCTTTGAAATTCCTCCTCACAGACCAGTTCCTGGCCGTACTTCGATTCTGTCGTGGGTAAACACATTTCGGGAGTGTCGCTAAATTTAGAAATGAACATCAACGGACCACCAAAACTCCGGAAAATGTCAAAAGAGTGAGGCAATCAGTTCTGCTTTCTCCCCGGTGTTCAACTCGCAAACACGCAGCTGCACTGGGAATTTCTGACAACACTCTTCGACGAATTATCCATGAAGACCTTCAATTTCATCCCTATAAATTGGCTGTTGTGCAAGAATTAACTGAAAGCGATTTTGTTGCCCGTCAAAATGCATGTGAAATGCTGCTTGGCAACCTGCCTGAAGACGCGGTCGTTTTATTCAGTGACGAGGCTCACTTTGAAATCCCTGGTTTATGTCGATCGACCACGAACCATAGCTCACCTCAAGAACAACATTTGCTATGCCATTGCCAACATACCGATTGATATGCTGCAAAGGGTGGACACGAATTTCAAAAATTGACTTAATCAGTGTATACGCAATGGGGGTCGCCATTTAAACGATGTCATTTTTAAAACTGTATGAAAAAATTGGGGTATTGCATTCGCAAATAAAAAAAGAATCGAAACTATAACTGAAGTACTTTTGTTTTTATTGATCTTTCAAATAAGTAAGTTTCTCTGGCGCACCCAGTATTATTAAAAACAAGGAAACGAAACAAAACAAAATATGTAGGTTCTTAGTTGCATTTTTAACTTTTATGGGTGTAAAAGCATTTAGTTTTAATATTTATTTACTATCTCAAGAGAATGAAAAAAAGTTAAATATTAGTCTTCGTATGATAGTTTTTGAAACAAAGGGCAGCTTAAAGGGATACCTGAAATTCAGTTCAATGGATCTGGTATTTTTTTCTTACTGGTTCTCTTTGAGCACAGAGTACACTGTTCCGGTGGATTTGATTTTTTTTTCAATAGCAGGAATCATTTCTTCTTGTTGTATACAGCCGACCACCCCACCACCACTGAACGTAGCAGTATGTATAGGATTTCAGCAGGAATCACTTCTTGTATACAGCCGACCACCCCACCACCACTGAACGTAGCAGTATCGATAGGACTTCAGCATGTATCACTATCTGAAAAATCCTCACTTTCGATATTGTGTATCATAGCCCTTATTTTACTTTTTCCAACGCAACTATCCATCTTTATACATTACTTAACCACAAGCAGATGTATACAATACAATAGAGAAAACAAGTGACCAGTCCTGCCAAAAGAACCGTGAAACAAAACTTGGCAAACTGCCAATTAAAGCTGTATATTACCTTTCATTTCCTCCAGCCCGGCTAAAACCGTGGTAAAAAAATTGTACTAAAAAGTTCTGCTTAATTCTAGTTTTCTCGGGATAGTAATAAACTGCAATATATACGAATCCGAGATAATTCGGGATTATCAGGCAAGCGGATAAAATAAAATAGCATAAGGAGCAGGAGGAATTAATTAATTAATTAACTTATTTTTTGTCCACCGATATCATTTATATTTCTTCTGTCCCGAAAAAAGAATTGAACATCGCTTTTTTTTGTTTTCCTAAAAAAACAATGTATGTGATGTATATTTAATCGTTATGTCTTCATAAAATAAAAGCATCCATTTACTACTGGATTTAGAACTCAAGCAGCCTAATTCACCCTTATTAAGATTTACCTTTAGTTAGTTTAGTTTTATTAAGATTTGCCTTTAGTTAGTTTAGTTTTATTAAGATTTACCTTTAGTTTTATTAAGATTTACCTTTAGTTAGTTTAGTTTTATTAAGATTTACCTTTAGTTAGTTTAGTTTTATTAAGATTTACCTTTAGTTAGTTTAGTTTTATTAAGATTTACCTTTAGTTAGTTAGTTTTCGCATTGTCACAATTTCCCACACAAAGGTTCTTTTCTTACAAATCTCGAACTTTTGAACGACAGTCAAACGACGAGGATAGAATCCTCATATACAGGCCATACCGACAGCGGAATTTGAAGTAGACCATTTGATTCAAGTGGATTCAACGAACACAATATTCGCTTACATGACGGTTCTTTAAGGGAATTGCGTAACCAATTTTTAATCCTTTTAGTCCGAAATTAAATTCTTATGGTTAAACTAGTATATACTGTTTTATCTGGCAAAGGGATCAAATTAGAAAGAAAATGTTTCAGCAAAATTTGCAAAACGATCTCTTTCTTGTTTATTAAGTCACTTTAACCCATAGATGCTTAAAACAGGTTTTACAAATTGATGCCGGCTTCCTGACTTAGAGGTAGCTTGTTTTCTTAGTGTTCTGGGCGTCCCGGGTTCAGGTCCCAGTTCGGGCATGGTTGTTATTCTGTGTTCTGTGAGTAGTGTGAATGTCACTCCCTGTAAAAAGGGGTTGGGCAAGTGAATGTGAAGCATGAAGTAGCTGAGTTGTACTCTTGGCCCTAGTTGGCGCTACTGAAAAACAAGGGACGCTGTTTCAGGCTTAAAATCGCTGATAGGGATCAGTAGGCTTGTCAATGACAAGTGCCATTGGAAACCACAACACAAATTGATAAAACAGGATGAGACAAGTGACCATTATGATTAGAGAATCTTTTAAGATATTTTCAATCTACTTTTTATCATGTGAGAACATGATCCTGTTTTCGTTAGGAAGTTTTGAATAATTGAAGCACGAAATCGCGTAGGCAATATTCATCAACATCTTATAATCGCACATATTTTTCAACCTGCTTTTATCAGTATTACATTATTATTATTACGTGTTCTTCTTTGAAAGCAAATGCGTTTTTAAAAGGGTAACTTGCTTTCACAAATATTGCAATATTATTAAATGTGCTTCTTTGACAGTAGATGTGTTTTTAGAAAAGCTAACTCAGAACTATGATATCATAGCTGTTGTTTTCATGGAATGTAATTTTTTTCGGAGGAAGTTAAATAATTTGATTTTTATTATACGTTCAAATAACCATCATTCGCGTTTAAAAATAGTTTAGATAAAAGAATTTTCTCTTTCCTACTTTGGGGAATTATCACTTCATTCATTCTTAAGTGGGAAAGACGGTAGGATTTGATTTCTGTTCTAAGATTAATCCATTAAAACTTTTTTATGACCTCTGAAATTAAAAAACGGTAGTTTATGTTTACAAAAATACTGTTTTCACAAAACTTCTATACAAAATATATTTAAAAATCTATTGGTAAAAAGTTATCATTTGGAAATAGCATATTATATATAGAAAGAGAAAGGGAGGGAGATATGGAGACCAACAGAGAATTCTCGAGATTGTTTCAAATCGGTTTAAAACTTAAGACAAATAATGACTTTATATTAATGATGTTCTCACATGGCAACTTGAAATTTGTGATCGTGGATTTTTTTTACTTTTTCCATTTGATTTGCTAGGCTCAAGCATATTCAAATGAAAGTCAAATATCGTTTAAATTTCAGGTTATGGTTGTAGAATTTTAGCTTCATGTTTTCAAATTCACACTCAGTCCAATTAAAAAAAACTGGGTGACAGATTTATTATTTAATACCCTTGCAAAACTATATATTTAATTATTTAGAATTCTTTTAAAAATTTTATTGTCATTCTTTAAAATTATTCTTAAATTTAAATTCAACCTTTTTCATTTCCTAAGAATTGAATAACCAATTTTTTTTTCTCTAAAAGGGGTCACAGTCCTACTAGCCCCAAATAACGAAAAGCACCGTTACGATATTTTTCCGATATTCAAAACATCGAACAATATCGTCGGAATATCGTAGAATATCATGCACTAAAAGAAGATTATTTCCCCTCTTTATCATGATTTTGTTTGTTTTAATATTGCCTTTAAGATACATTAATTATTATTTTAAGATAATTTATGCGGATAGCAAATTAAAATAAATATTGATTTTGGAAAAAGAAAATAACGTAGATAATCTTCAATACTCGTATAACTTAAGGTATCCGACTACGTTTAACATATCGGTTATCAACCACATTGGCGAATTTTTTTTTATTGCTATTTCTTGTAACTCGTAGTTAAGATTTCCCACTTCCCAAAATAGTTTATCTTTATTAGAAAAAAGGAAAGCTTGACATAGAATCCGGAGAAATTTTAAGCAAAATATATTTTTCAGCTAAAATTTATCTGTAACTTCCATTTTCTCAAAACTTTAATTTTCATAAAAATTCTCCACCGTTGATATGATATCTCGAAAACCAAAAGAAGTATTTGCATAAAAATTTCAGCATGTGTTTTAAATAATATGGGGAATTAAATGAATGCAAATTTTTATTATTGGTGAAATACTTTTTCATTTATAAGTGTTTTTAGAAAAATTAACTCGCGAATTTATGGAAAAAATGCATATGTACGTATATTTTTACAAAAAAATCTGCATCTCAATATATTTTAGATTTTGTTTCGTTTCATTCCTCATTGTATATTTTATAACTGTACAAAGAAAAATTGGATTGCTGCTTTTTGTGTAGAGTGTTTATTTTAGTTAAATTTCATTAAAATTTACTACACATTTTCCTATTTCTCAAACTATATTATATTTTCAAATAATTTTTTTGTATTTATCATATTTTGT
>JAPMOQ010001131.1:3005860-3039669 GCA_026543055.1 Argiope trifasciata | reverse complement strand
AACAGTAAAAATTTTCCTTCTAACATATTCGGATACCTTAAATTCTGAAACAGTAAAAATTTTCCTTCTAACATATTCGGATACCTTAAATTCTGCAGCAGTACTGAAAATATTATTCAAGATATTTCATACTATAAGGAAAAAAAAAAAAAAAACTCAGATTACTCAAAAATATAATTTAATGAATTTCATTTCAACAAGCAAAAAATGGTCGAGAAAAAACAGACAGCACGAAAAAATGAGGCACGATGATTGGTGGAGGTTTCATCCGCAGAGTCCGTTGCCGGCCAGCATGTTCTTGGTGCAGTAGAGGGGGAACTGCGTGGCCTTGAGCAGGAACCCCGTGATCCCGGAGCAGCCGTCGCAGCAGGCCTCCAGCGGACAGAAGAGCACGTACCAGCCGGCGAAGAAGAAGCCCACCGGGTAGCCGATGAAGATGAGGATCAGCAGCCACACGATGGAACAGAGACACTTGCACATCTTGGATTCTACGGTAAAGAAACAGTTTAATTCAGTACAAAATTACTAGACTGCATGGATTTCAATGTTCCTTGGATTTATTGTGGGGTGGAAGTTTTGGAAAGGGGGTGCCAGTTCAGGTGCGGTCCTAGTCATCTGTCCGCCGTGCAAAATGACGAGGTCCGTCCCAAAATAGCCCTGTTTTTGCTTCAAACTAAACTAAACTCGACTTTATGTAAAGGAAAAGAATAGGATTTTGTGAGGGAGAAAATTGCTCAAAAATAAAACATAATAATTATGTTTTACTCGAATTACTTTAACATTGCTATACTTTTTCGATACTATATACACAAGAAAGAAATTTTTTAAAAATTCCAAGACAAAAATAGCTTAAATAATTTATTATAATTTTTTTTACAATTTTTTATTTAGCCTGATGCTCTCATATTGTTCACAGAATATTTATATTAAATGTATGATTAAAGATCAATGAATTCTTCAGAAATTAATTTTTTAGGCCTAATTGGTCATTTTTTTAAAAAATTCCATATGAAATAATAATCCAAAGGCTGAAACCAAGTCAATCTAGAATATTTTCTTCAAATTTCGGACAGTTTTCAATCTGAAACTCAAAATAAAAAAAAAAAATTGTGATTCCCCAGTTGATTCAATATGTTCAATTGCTTTGGTTAAGATGCCACTTATTATCCATCTTTGCCATTTTTCTTTGAAAGATTAAAAAAAAAAGTTACGAATTAAAAAATCGTTTATTGTACGTATTTTTTTTTTTTTCATACCATTTTAGTTTACTTTATATCCCCAAGTATTTTAAGTTTATATGATAGTTACTCAACTGTTTAAATTTTGGCAAGCTTCCAAAAAAACGGAGGAATAGCTCCTTCACAAAAAAGAACAACATTGCAACTGTGGTATCAACAACAATTGTATGCGTCATAAATTTACATATTAAATGCTTATATGTAAAACAACACGTTATTTAAAGCATAACTTTAAATCATTAAAGAGCTTTTATTGATGCAACAAAGCGCAAACTTTACATTTTAAACAATTATTGTGGATATTTACGAAGTTCTATACTAATATTATAAATGTGAAAGTTTGGATGGGTGGATGTTTGTTATCAATCACGTCAGAACGGATTTGGATGAAAATTAGCACAAAGATTATAGTTAGGAATAGAACGTAGGCTACTTTTTATTCCGGTTTATTGAGTGTTTATTTTTTTTATTCATTAAAATATAACTTTCGCGCCAAAAAAACTGAGGCCAAATCCCGCTAAAGGTGAATAAAGCTCCAGTTTTTTTTTCCCTAACAGAGTTGAGGATAGGCGTAAAAGAATTTCGATCTATTATTTCAAACGATTCTATTGATTTTCTTTGAGTTTGATGTATTTAAAATCAAATATTGTTAATTAAATCGATCTCTCGGATTCATTCTGAAGTACTTTTAAATTTAAAAAAAAAAAAAAAAAAACAGAATAAAGGAAATAAAAAGTTTCTAATCTGAATAGCGTTGCCCCAACTGGCGTAGGAAAGTCAGACATATGCGTTACGCCAACTGGCGTTGAAAGTTCGCGCTTTATTGCTGACAGCTGTGCTTTCATTTAAATTGAAAGTTTAAAAATTATGCGTATAATATTGTTGTAGCTATCTCCATCTCAATCAATAAATAAAATGGATTTGACCGGACTTGATTTGCTGTTTTGTTTTATTTTGGGTATACAATGAAAATAAATTGTTTTTACGTTAGTTGTGTGTTTTTGTTATTAAATTCTATTTCTGAAACATATTTTTCGTATATGATTATACTTTTAAATGTATTGCTTTCAAGTTAGATTTAAGTTGTTTTTTTTTAATTTGTCATTATTTGATAGTTTTTCGTACATATACATCAAAATTTTCACGCGAACAGAGACGCGGATAATATTAGCTTATATGTAAATAATGTAAATAATAATATATCTGTAACAGAATAAAATGTCCAAATATGCCTAGAATTTTCATGATATTAAACAACATTTAAAATCTCGAGCAGTCTGGAGATATTGAATAACACCTATTGTTGGTTCTTATCACACGAATATAACTTCACTAACAATCTCCCTGAAACCAATATCTTTAAAAAATCTAAAAACAAAAGCTGATCCCTTAAATTTAAACAATATGATTGTGGGAGGCATGATCTACCTTGCACCTACGACATTAAACAAAGATCCTCCAACCTTTCAGAAAGATATTGGGTATATCCACTTAAAAAACGAATGGGAGCCGTTTGCTGTTTTCTAAATATGCAGATGACGACACCAACCAAGACCTTTACCGCCGGAGTCCTGGCTTAAAGGTAGCGCGACTTCCTCGTGATACGGACGTCCCGGGTCAGGCATGATCGTTATTCTGTGTTGTATCTGTGAGTAATGTGAATGTGCACCCTTGTAAAAAGGGGTTGTGACAGCGAATATGAAGCATGAGGTAGTTATGTCGTACTCTTGGCACTAGTTGGCGCTACTGAAAAAATCAGGCTTAAATTGCCGACAACTATCGGTCGGTTGGCTTGTAATGTGCCATGGGTAACAGCAACAACAAGACCTTGATCAAAATACCAAAGGTGAGCAGCAGACGGAAAACCCTCCAAAGTGCATCTGACCCCATCTTTTTGATAGAGGAGATTTCAAAATAGGTTAGTGTTGAGTCACCATGAAATATATCAGCTGAGGCTGTCTTAACTAAATTATATGCTATCTCATTGCCATTTAAACCTGTGGCGATAGAGTTTGGCTGGAATTGTGCCAATGTGTAGGTTGAATTCCTCCAAGGATCGAGCCTGAGATGTTTGGATTTGAAGTTCAGTAACTTAACCATTCGGCAAAAGCGATCACTCATGTATAGTGACTGTTGTTGGTTTATTAAGATGTCACCACAAACCACTATCTGAGGGACCCACAGAAAGTATATAGAGTGTTTTACAGAGAGAATAATATCGTGCTCATAGGCATGTGTGTGGTTTTATTGATATCAAATTAGACTGGAATTATCGAAACACATCACTCTATTCTTCTAAAAACATAACTAACTATTCGCAGCTGTTGCCAATTGAGCAATAGAAATATTTGATATTGTCTCGTTTCCTACAACATGCATCTTACTTGATTTATATTAAAAAAATCAACATTCATGGCTTCATTATACCATTCACAATATTACCATTTTTTAAACCCTTAATTAAAAGGCCGAGTTCCACTCATGCATTTGATTATAATTTTTAGATTTTTTTTCTCTAAAACAATGATTTATAAATCGATACACATAAGTCTTTTAATCCATTGCCATCTGAAGTATTGCATGAAAAATTGAATCTATAAGATAACGTATTGCCGAAAGATGGCATTACATCTTGTTTTGGTTGTAATATATAGCATAAAAAGGACACAAAGGATTAAAATGCAAAAATATACACATAAAAGCATTTAATAATCGACGAACAGAAGTCAGCTGCGTACAGGACCCAAGTTATCTGGTGGAATTCTTATTCCAAGAACTGATAACAAATGCATATACTTCGTTTTCAGTGCATTAATTCATATGATGCATCGTTGCTTTTTCGCACAATTCAGTTATCACACTTTCATGTCCGTTACAGTAATGTTTAAAGACGCAATTCTATAAATTTTACACTCAACTTCGTTTCTCATTGAATTTTCTTTGAGAGGTGCACTAATCTAAATATACTTCTTTTATCCGAAACCCCATTTTATTGGGGACTCCCCCCTCAAGAACATTAATACAATGAAAAAGTTTTATATATACTATTACTTAAAAGAACCTACTAAGATTCGCAACAAGTCAAAATCCATACTGCCGATAACTCTGCTCATATAATTTTAAATTTAATTTGTTGGTGGAAGTATTATAGAAATGATTAATTAATATTTATAATAATTATGTTATGGCAACTATAAAATTTAAAATAGCAGAAAAATCCTACGCATACCATTATTTACTGTTTTCACACTGTATGAAATAAACCGAAATTATTAATTCAAGTGCAGTATTTTTTTGCAATAATTTTTATAATGCACTTTTTAATCAATATTTTTCTGTTAAAAGGGCGTATTTTGAAATCCTCCAGAAAAATAAAACAATGCTGCTAATGAAAAAAATCTTGCCCAGATATCAGCCTTAAATTCCATCACAAATCATGAAATTTAATTTTAAAACAATCATGCTGCCCTCTATCGGAAACTATCTATACTAAAACCATATTCAAAGTTCAATCTGATTTTAATATTTCAGTGAATAAATAATACCACCATTTTAAAAAAAAGAAAAAATATTCTTCAACAAACAAACAAAAAATGAGAACGTGGAGAAAGTAAAGATTGCGATTTAATTCTATATAATTCAAAATCTCACACAGATAACCTCTCAATCACATATATTACTTTTGATTAGGATAAATAGATTTTTTAATTCGCTACTTTCACATATATGGTTTTTATCTAGATTTTTATACAGGTATCAAATTTTTTCCTATAAAATTATTTTTTTCATTAAAAATTACTGATAACCAGCATATAAAATATTTATAAATATAAAAGGCATTCGAAAGGCAAAACTCAATAAAATAACCATTAGATCAACAGCCACCAAATTTGCTAAATAATTACTTTTGGGGCTAGAGTTGACCATTAAGAAAGAATTTTCAATTTCTTTATAAAGTTACAAATTAAAAAATAACAGATTTAAAAAATGTTCTTCAATAATTTCACAAAATATCGCACAAAAACTATTTTTACCCGGCTTGAAATTTAAAAATTAACTTTTCAAAAGGTATAATTATTTTCGAATAATTTTTCATTAATTTACAATTTTTAAATGTAGTTTCATGATAAAATTAACAAATGTGTAATTTTAAATTAATGTAAATTTATAACAAATTATAGTAAATTTAATAAATATCGTTAACAGCGAGCAACAAAACAAGATCATGAATTACAAAATGAATATTTCAACAGATTTCCGTTAACTAAATAAAGCAAAACGTTAAATATTTTCGATCTTTTCTAAATAAGATTTATACATATTATAAAATGTTATTTTTTTCAAATGATGTTTTGAAGTTGCATTCCTTTGATAAATTACACAATGATAAGATCGCTATGAGCAAAGTACGATGGTTGTTGCAAAGGAAATGAACAAGCCTAGTGTATTATTAAGTTATGATATCTCGAACAAGATTTCTAGTTTTCTTTAATTGACAAATATTTTTAAAAAATCAAGAAAAAATAAAAAAGCTTCAAATAAAATTGGTATCTTTGATAAGATTTCATCTTTTCCGTGATATTGTTACCATTGTTTTTAGAATATACTGTTTATATATTATTACTTGTTGAAGCAAAAAATTAATTTATTCTACTATTATTTTAAATTTAAAAATTCATCGAAAAAAATCGCCCTTCCCCAGGAAAATAATTCCAATTTGGAAATCATCAAAATTTCACATTCTTCTTCCACTTTGTCAGAGAAACATTAAAAGATGTTCTTGGAAACATAAATCACCGAAATTTAAAAATCTTTTATTTTAATTCTTTTTATTTAAGATTTATAACTAAATAAAATATAGTATGTTAGAATATAATATTGTAATTACAAAATATAAAGGTATTGTTGAATAACAAATTGAAAATATTTTGAGTGATAATCTAAGTTTACAACCACATATTTGAACATTCAGAAAAAAAATGAATTTTAAATAAAATCATCTCACATTTTAGTTATTTATATTAACGTCCCATTTTAAAGCAATACTATTGGAATTTTGGGACGGACGTCGTCATTTTGAACCGCGGGAGGTGACGAGGATGACACCTGAGCTGGCACCCCCTCCCCCTTCCCCACTACACAACAGCGGCCATTTGGCCCGACATATCTGACTTGCATCAGACCAGCTTAGATGACAGTTCTTAAGTGGAATCGAGACTTTAATCCGAAATCTTCCGGTTCTGAAGCTGAGATTTTACCACCAGGCTACCACAGCCGATATGCGAATAAAGATTCAATTATTGTAATGAGCTTATTTTCATTGTAGTATATATAAAATAAAAAAAATATTGGGCATTTTGTGACTAATATATATATATATATATATATATATATATAGTTACGGTAAAGGTAATAAATTCAGTGGTGATTATGTATAATCACCGATTTATCATTTTTACTGTAACACACACACACACAATTTGTTAACGTACCTTTTTCTAAAATGCACAAGTTATAGGTCAAAAATTTTCTTTTCATTTCTAAAAGTCAAAATATATCTGCTGACAAATACGATAGATCTATTTTTGAATGGGAAATGATTAAAAAAACTTTCTCTTCACCAGAAAATGAGAAAAACTAAGAAAAATATAGAATAGCTTTTGGAGTGTCTGAATTCATTTCTAGACGACCGTAAATATATAGAGAAACACACATCGGGATGAAATTTTCATTACTGTCGGAAAACGTGAGTTTATAGCAAACAACAACAAAATTATATGAACTAACTGGTAAGGAGAAACCCTTCATTAAATGAAAGGGGAGGGGGAGAAATGTTTTGATTGCAGTTCTCATTTCTCCAACTTTCATTTTTCTCATCATTTCACTGAAATCATTTACAGCAGACGCCTGAGTATTTCTTCATAGAGGAAAAGTCATTACAAATTCACAGAGAAGATTTAAGCCAATTTTGTTTTGCAAATTATGTACCATTAATAAACTTTCTCCAAAGTCTCTAAATTTAATAACAATGATTCTACTATAACAAAAATATATTATAAAATGGCGCACCGACTTATCACCATCGTGGTAACTATTATATCTTAGATACAATATGTTTTAATTCGAAAAAATATTGTATCCAAGATATAATAATCCCATTCTATCGACCACAAGACCCACTCATATTTTCAAAGTTTTACAACAACAAAAAGTTCTTTTTTTGCGATTTTTTTTATTTTGATTTAGAAGAATTTTTTTTAATGAGAAAAGCTGTAAACAGATCATTTACTAGACAAGCATTTGCAAAAAGTACAAATTCTATGGATTATAAATCATTAGTACAACAAAGATGCCATAGAAATATTAAAATCATTTTTAAATACATAAAGTTCTTAAATGTAAGAGACTATGTAAAAAATTCTTTTTTTCTGTGAATAAATGAATTTTTTTTATATTCTTAAATATTTATTTAAATTTAATATTCTTAACATTTGAACAATTTTCTTTATCAAACCGTTTGAATTTTATTTTCAAGTTCATCGTTTGGAAAGTTACAATGATTTTTATATTTGCATCTACATATGTTTTAATGCTGTTTTACATGTATAGATGCAATTTTCTCAAATTATAATCTGTGATAGAATATTTTTTACAGAATATCCTTATAAATTAAAATTTAATGGATTTTTTTTGCTGTAATTTTGTATCTTAATTTCGCACAATGTTTTGAAGTTTCTGAACAAGTAATCTATTCATTTCGAAATATTTTATGGTTGTTTTAATCCTTCACAATGAGAAAAAAAACCGTAATGTTATCTGTCGAATTCCAGAATTTAATAAAGGGATAGAAATACATCTTATTTTTTAATTCTGGAATTAGTTAATATATTTCTTAAGATATCTACACAATTTGAAGCAAACCATTTGATAAACTTCTCAACGAAAAATGAAAGGAAAAAATGCATCGAAAACACAGATTCAATTTAGGAATACTCTTAAAAACATGCCCGGGATTAATCACCAAAAACACTCGCCAAGGATAACACAATTAATTCAATAATAATGCTAAATTCAAGTCAAGGTTAATAATCTGTAATTATCGTACACCATTGATAGCTAAGATATTATCTGATATATCATCATCATTAGAGAGAATACGAGAGATTTTTGGGGAAACCGCTGCCTCTTTTTTTGTTTTTAGGTTAGATTGACTGCTCAATTTGTTAACCGAAATCACTTGAAAAAATTTTTTTGCACATTTTAAGACTATATATATTCGAAAATTGAAATATGCATTATTCTTTCTAGGAAATAATTTTATATAAATTTTTATCATGAGAAAATAAGTTGTCAGAAAAACCAATTTTAGATGTTATCATCAAAAATTAAAAACAAAAAATTCAGTTGAATTACAGTTAATTTCTGTGTATTGCATAATATAAAAAAGTAAAATGTATAAAATTTAAGGAGGAAGAAGATGAATATTCTTCATATTAATTTTGCGCCAGAGCCTAACGTTTTGAAAGTTTATTGAATCATGATCAGACTGTTTGAGGAGCAGTCTGAAAAATCTATATCATTATCACTATCAAAAATAAAATCTTTCAGAATCTGATGAATCATCAGGAATATACTCTCTGTCAAAAGCTAAATGTTTTCTAGCAGACATTTTTCTAAGGGAAAAAAAAAGAACCCATAAAAAGTGAAATTTTAGCGCTAATAACACGTGTTTTCAAATGCCGCAATTTAATGACCACTAACGACATCTGTTGACCAAAACTTAAACGAAACGTCTAATCTATATAAATAGAAATGAATGCTTGTTTTGTAGGTCTCATACTTTTCCCTAAACTGTTCATCCGATTAAGACGAAACTTGGTCAACTTATTGTTTACACCAACGGGAGGGTTATAGAGATAGTATAACTATCTAAAATTGTTAAAAATTTTCGAATCTCTACTGCGTCTTTTTACCAAGGATTAACTCGCCGAGGAAACAATAGATTCTGTAGAAATGCTGAATCTAAGTGAAAGGTTAATATTTTGTGGCTATAGTACGCAAACGTCATACAAGTCATTCTTAGAAGTAACAACTTTATTGTAGATTATGCGAGAAAGTTTTGGGAAACCAACCCTAGGTGTTTTTAATCTGTTGGATACCCTCTCATGTAGGAATTCTGGGCAATGAGGAGGCAGACAAGGCCGCTAAATTGGCAAGCATTCCGGTGATCTCATCTATTTCTCTGGGTGACATAAATAAGCACATTAAAAACCTCCTCTATTCAGAATGGCAAGCTCAGTGGGACCTTGAAACTAACAATAAACTGCATATTATCAAACCTCATATACAACCATGGACTTCATTACCGAATCGAAAAGCAGATACAGTATTTACCCGTTTACGTATTGGGCACACTAGATTCACCCATCTCCACTTGTTGCTTGGCGAACAACCACCTCAGTGTTCTCAATGTAATTGTCAAATGTCTGTCCAACATATATTGTCAGAATGTCCAAATTTCAATGCTCAGCGTTTGCATTTTTTTCAAAACACGAACACTCCATTACCTTTCTTACTTGGCAAGACCCCACATGCTCAATTTTTCGCCTTTTTGAAATCAATAGGTTTTTATCCACATATTTAAGTATTCTTCAGCTTTTTCTTAAAAAAAAGTTTTTGCTTTTTTTTATATAAAATTTTACATTTGAATCCTGAAAAAAAAACATAGTTTGGCGCAGCATAGTCAACATCATGGCTCTTGTGCCAATAAAACCTAAAAAAAATCCAAAAAATCCAAATGTAATTTAAATTTGTATTTGTGCTAATGTATATTGATGCAATGTCAAGCTTTTTCTGAGGAAATAGTTTTATTAGAGAGAGGGCAAGAAAATTTTAGGGGAACCAATGCTATAGGTTTGAAATTTTATTTAAACATTTGTTTAAATTTTAGCGTTTTTCGTAGTAACTACCAAAAATATTGCAGTACAAACAATTTTGCACCATCTAAATTTTCAAAAATTATCTTTTCAACTACATTAACGATTTTATGGTATAAATATATTTTCTATATTTAATCAATTTTGAAAGAAAATATTCTAATCTCATTTTCTAAAATTAAATTTGAGAATTCTGAACGAATATTAAACGAACCAGAATACGTTTCATTCATTACAATTCTGAAAGAACACCAAGTTTTATAATTCTTAAAAAATACACAAATCTAATATATAAAAATGAATATTTGTTTGTTCGTATTTTATAAACTGTCGTACCGTTAATCCTATTTCGATAAAAAATTGACGAATTATTGATTGATTTCACTTAATATTTTTTTCGATGACAGCAACGCGTCGGGTACCAGTTGATGCTGTATATAATTTATTTCAATGGTTAAACAAGGAAAAATAGGATGCGCTCCCCAATAAAGGAAGAAAGTTCGTCGTGGAAATCGTGGGATGAGCAGCCATTGGGTTATATTATATATATTTTTATTATTATTATTTCACTACATTTTTATTAAATATATTTACCCTTTCTCAGTACTTTAGCAAGCGTATTAAATTTAAAGCGCATATAAATACACGTACCTATTTTTTTTTTCCTATTTATATTCCAAACTTATTAGTATAGGTATGAAATAAAATATTTTGAGCTGCCCCACCCTTTATTGGAAGTGTAATAAAATAAAAGCAGATGCATCCTGTTGCGATCAAAGTCCTCCGCAGGTGGATGTATGACTTCCGTTTTTCGATACCAGATGAGACTCCGCCCCCACTTCATCCAGCACTTGATGCCAACCACCTGTCAGCCGATGTCAACTCGAGATTGCGTTGACTGACAATGGATCACGTTTCATAGTTTGTAAATGTTGTCATATTGTGTCAGCGCCAAGGAATTCGACCTCTGAGTTTACGTGTTTAGTGGAACAACTGTTCCGACGAAAGATGTTCTCAGTGCTCGTATCAACAAGAAAATAGAATTTCGGAAGGGTAGGGGAAAAGGAAAATAATTTCAGATGAGCCAGAGACTATCTTGATATCGGTTTTATATTATTTGTAAAATATCATTAATTAATATGTTTCAGCATATGGATCGGTGATTTTTTTTTCTTTTCAAAAAGAAAAAATCCGATTGCGTAAATTAGAAACAATATACCTGAAGTCAAATTTCGATATATCGTATATAAACAATGTCTAATCTTTATATATTGTACGTCGACAATGTCAAATTTCTATATATTGAATACAAGCCATGTCAAATTTGCATATATCGAATACAACAAAAGACAAATATTGAATATATTGAATACAACTAAAGACAAATTTTTATATGTCGAATGTAACAAAAGAACAAAATTTCTATCTATCGAACTTCGATGTACCTGAAAAATTCGATAAACATGAATTTCAACACAAAAAAATATCTAATTTTTTCATTTTTAGTTTTTTTTAAAACTATGTATGGTTAATTTTTTTAGAAAAAAAAAAACGATAAAATATTAAAGTACCAAACAAATTGTTGAAATAAATAAATGTATAATTTACAAATTTATTTACAATGTACTAAAAATTTGCATAGGGAAGGAACTGTTTTTTGGATAAAAGAATCACTAATTACTTTGTGAATTATCCTTTTCTGTTGACTTCCTTACAGAGAGATAAATATTTTTTCAGCATCATTAGAAATAAATAGTAAAAAAAAAAAGATTTGAAGAAGCTTCTAGAGGATGGAGTATTAGATGTATTTCAAATTTAAAAAAAAGTTTTCATTTTATTCTTTTTCTTTCTTTACTTCAATTTACATTCAATAAAAAATAAATTTATTACTAAAATAAAAAAATTATAGGATTCGTTAAAATGATCCTATTAACTTCAAAAGAAAAGCTCTTGTGGATTAAATTTAGAATTTGGATTTGAGTATCGAAGGTTATTTTTAAAATTTAGAGGACAAATAACAGTAATTAATAAAGATTCGTTTTTTTCCCTTTTAAATTATTACAACAAACAATTTTAATATGAAAATAAAAGTCATAGTGCTCACATATTTTGATTAATTATTCTTATTTTAAAATAAGAATCTTTTTTATACTTTATAAGAAGACTTGGACTCCTATCTATTTCACATACTCTATAAGGGCTTTCTATAAGAAATTCTATTATTCTATTATCAGCAATAAAAATTGTTTCATAATAGAAAAAAGTAAACTGTATCGGTAGATAATTTACTAATACATTTTAAAGTAATATTTTGAACTGTGGAATCATTGAATTTTTAAAAAAATGCTGAGTTGTTTTTAAAAAAATGCATTTTCAAATACCAACGTTTTTGACAAAAAGAAAAATTATTACAGTTAAATAATTTTCTATTACTGAATAATGATATTTGTTTACAAAATTACACACTGCAATTAATCCTTATGATAATTTATTTAGGTTTTATTGTCCAAAATCAATTTCACAAAAAATAAATTCAGATTTTAATTTTTTTTTCCCTATTACAAATTTTGGCGAGAATACTACCCCATTCCAAGAATACAATTCACATTACTTATTACGACAATGGACTCAATCTACAGATCAGTATAGGATGCAAGATTTTCATGCTTTCTCAGTCTACAGATTTATTTATTAAGTTGATCAAATTTCAAATGAAATATTAAGTATTTTTGATTTTTATGCAGTATAGGCAGTACTACATAAGTTTTAAGCAGTTCTACCTATTTTTAAAAATTTAATATCCATACTGCAGTTACATATCAATATGAAAAATATTCTTGGCTCGATGCTTTCATGGGCAAACAACACAGCAAGAGTAGTTTCCCCTAAACTTTAACACATACACCAATAAAGGTGTTATTCCAGGGAATAACATAACTAGTATAACATTCGCCTACAATAATTACAGGATGATAGCCTTTGGCGTGGATTTAGCTCTTTTACTGAATCTGTCTATCATGCTTGGCGACTTTTTTGGCGATTAAATACTGGCGTGCAGTTAACAGCATCCGAAAATCGAATCGGCGTTTGAGATCCATTTTTTCCCATTCAATTAAAAAATTCATTAAATAATAAATTTGTAGTAACAAAAATCCGATAATAAATTAAATATATTTAACTCGTTACGTTTTTTAGTTATCGCGTTTATATATTTCGAAAGTAAAAACTGAGAGGAGGTCAATTTGTAGTTTGATTTAACACAAATTTTAAAAATTAACAGGTGCCTACACTACAGACGATAAATTTATGCATCGAATCTTATCAATCTAACTCTTTCTTTTGTATTTATTGTGTTAACTTATAGTCGAACAGCCGTACAGACAGACATCCACTCACCGAATTTTGCTCAATTTTGAGAGAACGTAGAAATTTAGTGTAAATACTATATGCCAAACTTCAAAAATCTAGCTCAAAAGTGCTTGAGTTATTTTTGTCACAGACAGCTGACGAACATCTCAAAAAGATGTAGAGTCGTCTAAAACATCTTGAGTTCGAATTTTTTTTACGGTTACTATACTTTTTCTATACAATGAATAAGTAAAAATAATTTTAAAAAACTAAATCGATTTCTTTTATCTCTCTCTCTCTCTCAGATACCACCACTATCCACTTCCAACAGTTCATTAATTTTTGTTGCGAAAAAAATCACATTTTTGTGTTTTCTAATGACATTCTTTTTCTTTCAAATTACAACATACATTCCAGTTCTAAAAACCATTGTCCAGTAAAAAACTCCACATTAAGATCCATTTTATCATTTTTTTAAAAAAAAGTTATTTTTGAAACACCTTTTCACTCTTAAAAAAATTGATCAAATTTCAAAACACAGGCGTACCTTTCTTCTAGACTCAGAGGCCAGGTATTAGGAGGCCTTTAATGGGTAACACAGCAACGCTTTCTATCGTGACCAAAAGGAATCATGACCTTTTACACCCAAACACACCTCCGACTAATGCCTTCAACCAAAACTGCACGTGTCGAAGTTCAACGATGGTTACCATACATCTTGCGAAACTTTTCACCCGTGACATTCTCTCTCTACGTCTGATGGAGCCGTGCTTTCTGGCTTACGTAATCCATGAATGAAAATTCTGGTAATTACACACGCCGAAGATCTCATAGGTGTAGATGAAACTTTTCGCGCAAAGCATACTGGGATTGGTGTTGTTTGTTATTTGAATCATCTTTGTGTTTCGAAAATAGGAATATTTACATAGATCTCGTAACAAACCCAGAAAATAAACTCGAAGACAATACAAGATGATGTCATGATTCAGTGATGAGTTAGCTTGTTGAGGCAAACTCGTGTAACTGCATTTTGATGAATGAATATTAATGTGTTGTGCTGTATTTTACGAAGCTTTGTTATGCTAGTTATGCGTTAGCACAATTTTCCGCCTAGTGTTAAACCTGATATTATCTTGGGTAGAGATTAGTTGAAGAGTTGTTGCCAAATAAAAGCTATTAAAAATTTATATATCGGTAAAAGAAATTTCGAACATATATGTTGTTGTCGCTTATCCTCCTTGGACTGAAAACCAATGTAAATAGATCGGTGGAAGATGAGTGCAGTAGCTTCTGAGGGTAAGGAGACTCCTAAAAACCTGAAGACAGAAGTTTGATTTCTAGTTCAAATGATGATACTCACACAATCGCTTGCACAACCCCTTATTACAGGAATGATTCTTCATACTCCTCACGTTAAAATACAAAACCCATTCGACTTTTTCTATTTAATTAATGTAATAGAAAATTCTGCAAAAAGGCTTTCGTCAGCGATATCCACCCTCCGTGTGAAGGAATAAAAAAAAAAAGGCTGACCTAAGCAAATTCTTCTAAAAGATCCCTTACCTAATTCGACATGTGTAAAGAAATCCCTATCAGAACCTCAAATCATATAAGTACTGGAAAGTATTTTCCCTATCTTTAAAGCTTTTTCTCGTTTCGCTCTGTGTACATGTGCTCGCCGGTTATGCTTGTAAATAAATCATGCTTTCCAGGATAAATTAAAGCGAAGTTAAAAATTCAAAATGTTTTTCCTATCTTCGGCCACGACTCACTTTAAAAAGATTATGCTTGTATTATATTATGTGTGTGTGTGCGCGTAAGGATTTAAAAGTCATTGGAAGCAAATGACAGGTTAGAAGACATTAAAGAATACTTGAGACTTTTCATTTTGAAGTTCGCTTTATTCCATCTCCGGAGAAAGGCCGGCGTATTTACAAGCAGCGTGGACAAGCAGAAGGGACAGAAAAGGACGGAAATTAATTTTTCCTCGTTTCATATGACATACCTTGATAGGGAAAATATTGTTTAGACTTCCAATATATTATTAAGATTCTCATAGGGATTTCTGAGCATGTGACTCTCAAAGCAGGGGAAACACTGGGATCTTTAAAAAAGAATGTGCTTATTGGACATTTTTATAGCCCTTCACGCTGAGTGTGTGAAAGTTGGCTTTTAGCTGATTCTACAATTTCATAAAGCTTCTCTTGAATTAATCAAGTAGATACATGGAATCGGATCAGGAAATAAGAGAATATTTTAGAATGAAGTTACTATGGGCTAAATTAAGATAAAGCTTTAAATTAATTAATTAAATTAATATGAATTTAAATTAGATGATAAAATATCATTGTATGTATGTATATCATTCATACACACACACACACACATATTATATATATATATATATATATATATATATATATATACACATATATATATCTTATATATATACACCGAAATTTGAGGCTTAAAATATTTTGTTGTAGAAATCAATAAAACCAAATATTACAAAATATCAAGTTACAAATAGATCTAATAGCGAACAAACAAGCCGCCAAAGACGGCTGGTTAAAACATATCTTGCAAGAATCATATTTCATAAAATCCACACATGCAAGGAAGGAAGCATTTCGATGAGGAGTTTCCTCTATCGCCAATGATAAGAGAAAAAAATGGAAGGGCGTCAGTAGTCAGCGATAACGAAATTTGTATTTCATTAACCAAGAAAACGGTACTCTTTATCATTTTTCAAGTATTTATTCTAAAACTTACCGTGCGTAGGAGCACAAATAGGTGTGCATTTTTTAGTCTCTTTCTAAGTAAACAGATAGCTTAGATAACGGGGAAATCAGCGATAGAGATTGCTTATCACTAAACTATGAAATAGATTTTTTGCATGAGGAGATCTTGTGTTCCTTTTGAAAGTAAGTGTCTAAAGTCCTTTCTACTATAAATAATACGAAATATAGAGATCAAATGGTTGGCCTACTTACTCCCTTCGAAATTTTGCAAACTCTCATCAAAAAATGTAATGTTATTCAAACCGCAAGAAAGCCATCTTTTCATGTTCTCATATTTTTAGTATAAAGTAAGTTAGTAGTAGTTAGTAATCATTTATTACTGTACATGCCAGACAGAAATATTCGGAGTTCTCCACAGGAATCCAACAAATCACGAATTTCGAAGTTAATTTCAGAAGAAAACAGTTTAATTAAAAAAAAAATTAAATTACAACACTGGTAGAAGCAGGAAATTGAGTGGTTCGAAACAATGAAATTATTTTTAATTTGATCATAGAATGCATTTAATCATGCTAAATTAAATTTAAATAAAGTAATTAAAACTAAATTGTAGTGAAATTAAATTAATATCGTTAAAATGGTAATTTTCGGCGTTTTGAGATTGTGTAAAAATCCTCTTAATGGCAAAATATTTTCAGAAAATAGAGCTGAAAACCATCGGAAAATGATTAATTTTTTTTTAATTAACTGTTATTTACATTAAAAGTAAACTTCGCAGATTCGACAGAACTCCGTCTTTCTTCGAAGACCATACGTACAAAGTTTCAAAAAAATCGAGCGAAAATTGACGATTTGTGTAAAAGTTTTTTTACAAACTTTTATCCATGTATATGAAATAAAATAATTTTCTGTCTACTTTAATCATTAAACGCAGGCTATGCTATTAAAATCACTTTGATTTTAGCTTTTAACTGCCTCATATACATAATATAGAGAAAGTATAGTAAATAGTTCAGAAAATATAGCTGAATCATCGGAAACATGATGAATTTTTCCGAAGAACATGATTAACTGCCAAACGATTCGAATTCTAGATTTTAAGGAACCTTCACGTTTTAGATATCCTTGACTTCGAAAAAACACATTGATTGGGAAATGTATGCATGGATGTGACAAACACAAAAAATATTTCACCTAAATGGATGAAATTTGGTATGGAGTCTTTGCACTCAATTTGCAGATTTATATTGAATTCTAGATAAAATCTATTCACAGGAAGTTCGTCTGTCTCTTCGAATATAGATTAATAAGATAATTACAAAATGAAGAGAACGAGATAGATAAAATTCGGTATAAAGATTTAACATCTGTAGTATAGAAACCAGTCAAAATTTGTGCTAAATCCAATTAATAGCTGGACATCTGTCGGTATGTACTTTCAGAAATAAATTCACGCAATAGTTAAAAAAAATGCAATGATAAGTATATCAAATTAGTCCAGTTTTGTTTCAAGTTTTTGTTTCAATCGGTTTTGAAAACTACATTTGAAACACAAATCCGATTTTTGGTTAGTAATTCTATATGCCATGCATCGATCATCAAAAAATCGAGTCTAAGATGACCCGATCCATTCAGAAAAAATGCTCAATTAGCGCCAAAAGTTAATATTTTTAAATTATTGTACGCCAGGGCAATATGAGGTTCTATTTGTTATGATAAGTTTATTCTCTAATAAACGAGGAAATTTGGGAAAGACCACTCTCTGGTTTTTATACAAAATAAGTTTTTATTAATCCAGTTCTTTCGTTTTTCTGGCAGCCTTCTGATCCATTACTAAATGCATTTTGAAGATGATTCATTAAAAAATAGCAAACAATTTAATATTTTGCAGAATTATAGTATTTTATCAAATTAATACTTCACAAACGATATTTTTCCATTCTCAACTGAGTACTTTTTTTTTCGAATGCAATATTTTCGCTATCTTCAGACATCAAATGATATGGAAATCTATCCGCATTCCACAGATAAAATATTCGACAACATGTGGTACATGTCGCATCGTGGGACAATACACTTACTTCTACAGTTACAGCTCAAAGTTTTTCCCAAAGAAAATAAATAAAAATCTGGAAATTGAAAAAAAAAAATGTTTACAAGGCTTCGTAATGAAAGGATTTTTTTGATTGAAAGGTTACGTCACTCATTTACGATTCGCTGCGTTTAATTAACTGTTTTTGAAAATGAATTGTATAAAATGTGAATTGTTTTCAATTCATTCAAAGATAGAGAAAAAAATTGAATGTTCCTGAGAAAATTTTTCTGCCATTTTCGATGGCAAATTATAATACAATTATGGGCTATAAATTTTTGTAAAGTAAATTCAATTTATTTTTTATACTAAGAAAAGAATTTGAAAAAAAGCACGTTAAAGAAAATTCTGAATTCAATTATTTGATAAATCCATCGTAATTTCATAGAAATAAAATAATTGAAAAATCTTTTTACATGTAGCTATTTAAGCATACGATCTCTGATAGATTAATAATACTCAACAAATTTTTTCTCTCAAAATTCTTTTTAGAGTAAGATACAAAATTTCAGAATGAATTTATTACACACATCGACAGTGAAAGGAATTTAAAAGTACTACTAAAGGAAAAATTGAGATTGAATCGATTAACTATTTTAATGATGACAGAAAAATCCAATTTTTTAATCCGCAGAAAGTCGTTTCCATACATATTTTTGTAAGCATGTGACAAAGTTTCACATCTTAAAAGGTAATCAATTAAAAATGTTTGCTAAACAAGCAAAGATATGGCAACTTCAGCTAAAAGTTTCTCTGATATAGAGAATTATTTACAAATGGAATAGCAGAAAAAAATATGAAGCCTCTTATCAAAACTGTGGTGGAATGAAGATCATTATGATTCGTGCATTGGAAGCAAGATGACCCATGTTTTCGGAGACATTTATTTAATGATCGCATTTCACACAGAACAAGACATTTACTCTTTCATACCTTAACAGAACAGCATCACATTTCATTATTTACAATCTCAAAGCATTATGGGGCTAAATCAGGCATCGCCAACTATTATCCAAAAGAGAAAGTAGAGTAATGCAACAGCTACAAGGCATTTTAGCATAATAACTGTTCAGACTTATTCGTCTATTTTATTGAATTTACATTTAAATATATAGCAGTAACAGCGTGCACCCAAAAATACATTTAATAATATGAATGAATTAGTATTTACTCTTATATACAATGAACATTTATATCAACGTAATTAGGCAGATGACAAGCATTGCTACAAAATATATAAGAAATATTTTTAGAGAAGTGTTAAAATTAAAGAAGACATTGCACAAAAAAAATATTGATATTACCTAAAAGTACTTATTCGTCTATCTTTATTTTCTTTTTAAAATTTTCTTTTAATTATATAGCAGCAATAGTCTGTACCCAATGGACTAGTATCAACGTTTATATACAATGAAGATTTGTATCAAGGTAATTAAGCAATGAAAAACATTGTTACAAAATATACAAGAAATACTTTTAGAAAAGTATTATTAAAATTAAAGTAGATATTGCACAAAAATAACATTATATTACCTAAAGGCAAATATTTTAAATTTTAATTGGCATAAAAATGTTTAAATATAAATTAGTTATACTACAGCAATATAAATGACCAATTTGATGTAGTATTAGAGTCATTTTGAGAAGAATCCTGCTGTCTTGAAAGTATGATTACTTGATTAGTAGAACAGCTGAATCAATATCAGCCTTATCAGGAGGACATTCGACTTCGACAGATTTAAAATTCCCAATCCACATATCAGACAGCTTTGCAGTAAAATCGAGTTTTGAACCTAGAACCTTCCTACCACAGATCTTGCCATTAGACTACCACAGCCCAAATCTAGTTTTAGGGTTATAATATAATCCAAAATTATAAAGACAAATTAAATTTCAATGAATTTTTAATAAAAATTTTGGAAAATCCTATGATGGGTGTATTGTTCAAGAAATAATAACCATCCAAATTAGTAGTTTTAGTCCCACAATCAATCATATTGAATGATTTTTGCATCAAACATGTCGCTGTTTTTATATAGTGTCCAACTTTAAAATCATTACCCTATTTGAAAAGTTGAAAGGTAAAGTAGTTGATAATAAGCTAGTATTGCGTACAACCTTTAAGCAATAACCCATTTGCATCGAATGAAAGGAGTGAAACGTTTCTGTCAACGAAAAGTGAATAATAAACAGCTTGTTGTGCGTAATCACCATTTCGTACTAGAAATCTGTGAATCGTTCATTGGGTTGAATACAAAGTGACCAGACATGCTGGGATAATAAGGACAGTCTAGAATTTTGTATTTCTGTTGAGGATTGAAAGTCTCCCCGATTTGCTTTTAATTTGATTTAAATGTTCCAGATTTGCTTCGAAATTTACGTATGAATAAATACTTCATATTTAAAAAGGATTCTTGTTTTATTAAATGTCGGTTTAAAATAAAAATAAAAGCAAATTTGCTTTCATAACTTTCGCTAAAAAGTATTAAATGATGATATCTCAAGTTGGCTAGAATAAAGGCCTTATCACACGGTGAAATTTCGTCAGCACTTTTCCGTTTCTACCCTATAAAGCTGGTCAAGCAAGTTTCATAAATCGACAACTTTTTCGAACCAGCTAGAAAATGCCGTTGGAAATATTGTCCGCAAACGAAATTCCACCAATCATGTAAAACTTTGAAATAACGTCACTTTCGTTGTCGTTTGTTGACAGAAGGTGCCGACGATATTTTGCCATGTGATAAAGCCTTTATGCCGATTTTCAATTCTAGAGGACAATGTAATTTTTTTTTATTCTTACGTTAAAATTTATGAGGTGGCGTCCTGGCATAGGAATAGAGGGTCTTCATCGTGATCTGGGTTTCCTGGGTTCGAGTCTCGGTTCGGGTATGGTTGTTCTTCCTCTGTCGTATTTGTGAGAAATGTGATATGTCCTTCTGTTGAAAGGGGTTGTGCAAGAGAGGGAGTGATGCGTGAGGGGCAAAATCGTACGCTTGGTCCCAGTTGGCGCTACTAAAACAAGAGACGTACCCTATCAACTTAAATCGCTGTCTTCGCAACAGAGGGCTTGTCCAATGGCAAGTGCCATGAGAAACAAAAACAGATTCAATGCTCTCATTTTGCTGTTGCTTATCATCTTTGGGTTGAACTCCAATTCAAACCAAGTCCAAGAGATGGGGGAAAGAAAGGTGCAGTAGCTTCTGAGGATAAGGAGGCCTGTGCACCCGAGGACAGAAGTTTAACTTCTAGCTTATATGATGATGATATTCACACCCTCACCTGCATAACTCCTTTCTGTGGGAAGGAGAGGGTATCTTTCAAATATCTCACAGATAGAAAACAACCCATCTCGAGCTAGGTCCGAACCCGGGGCACCCAAATCGCGGGGTAGACGCGCTATCCATAGCCCAGGACGCCGGCAATTACATTGAAGTTTCCTTCTGAAGACAACACATCCACCTCGTAATTTTGAACTCCGGTTAGACAATGAGAATGGTGATTCACAGAAGCAGAACATTTGGCTCACGATATTGGATTTGACATAGAGGTAAAATCCTAGTTTAGGGTGGTCTTTATTTCGCCAAGGATGACAACAGTAAAAAATCGCCAATCCAAACAGCTGGCAATATAAATAATAGTATGAAACAGAAACAGTTACATACTATTTTTATTAAAATTATGAGGCTTATGGTAATCGATTGTTTTATCTATCTTTTGGAACCTTTATGGATCACAATTGTTGCATCATCTTTGAATTCTGAAAGAACGAACTTTTGCGAAACGGCTGCACTGATCTGTGTGTTAGAAAACAAAATTCGGACAAGCGATGCTTTCTGCATCTAACAGACGGCAGCGGGCATAATTTTTAATAGTAAAAAATATCCCATGGCATCGCTAGCACCGGGAGCTGGAATCTAGTAACTTCGCTAGATCAACAAACTTGGGGTTTTTGAGAATAACAAGAAATAGAAATAAAAATGAAATGTAGAAGAATAATGTAGAAGGAAAAATGAAAGCACCTGTTCCTAATAGATTCGTTATTAGACACAAGAAATTTGAAGGAATAAACGCACTTACACGGTCCAACTAATATTCTTCATTTGAGCGCGGAGTGATAATAGGAATTCCCATTAAAAAACAAACAGTGGAATTTTTTTGTTATGCAAATATTCTATCGGTGCCATATATTTTACGAAATGCAGACATCGAATTCTCAAATGCAATATATCTTTCATAATATTTGTGACCATAATATTTTTAATTATCCCAACTATCAAACAACGGATTATTGAACATTCAAGAAATTATTTGATAATCACAGGAAATCTGTGAGAAAAATAACAAATCGCAAAGAATTCCGGTAGAATGACAAGATAATATTAAAATGAAAAACTGAGAAATAAATGCAAACGATTCCAAAAGTTAAAGCAGAAGGTTTTTTTTTTTTTTCCTGTTTTAAAAAAAATTGTAAAAAACGATTTTAATTAGAATAAAATATTTCGGTCAGAATTGAAAAAGCATAAATTTTATCTATTTTTTTAAATCTAAAAATAACATCAATCTTTTATTAGCTTTAATAATACTTTCAATTATAAAATATAATTTAGGCATACTCTTTAATGCAGAGTTATTTGTCGATTTTTAATTACCCTTTCTTACGAAACTATTGTAGTAGACGTACAACTCAACAACTGAAAAAAGTGGTAAACAAATCAGTATTAGAATTACTAAGAAGATTGTTCCATTTGCTTTTTTTGTGTTAACATATTGGCAGCAAACTTCGGGGGGCACATTAAACTTAGATTCACCTGGCATATATTGCAAAATGTAACGATTCGGTGAAATTAATAGCATGCCATGATTTGTCAGAAATAATGAAATAAGCAAAAATCTCGTTTTTGTTACATAAAAAGATTTCTATAAAAAATATAAACAAAATTCTTTCATCAAACAGACAATGACGATAATATCGCTATTATAAAAGAAAGCAATCATACAATTCAAGCTTTCAAAGAACGCGAACTTCATAGCCTTACCCATTATGAAATATAATTTTAGTTTTAGAAGCCATAATAATAAGGAAAGATTTTGTCGAAAACAACTTACATAAAATTCTACTTCTTTTTTTCGAAATATTGTTAATATTTCATCATTATTATTCAATACAATTGCTAGTCATCCTAATGCAAAGCATTTGTTAGGCAATTTCAATGCAAATACCCTTTTCTTTGTTCTGCCTGTGACCCATCCCTCAAGCCGGCAATTGTATTTGACATGAATCAGACCTGTATACACGGCCGAGTTTTAGTTGAATCGAGTTTCGAACCTGAAGTCCACCGGCTCCGAGTCGATTTTTTTTCAACTAGACCAGTCTATGCAGAATAAAAGATAAAAATTCTGCGTACCTAAATTGGAAAACTGGGTGTTTTTAAAATGATAGGTAGTTAATCGTAATCGTAATCTGAATTTTTACCTCCCAAACAAACGGAACAATCCAGAGCAAGAGTTATAACCATTGTCATGTCTATTTTAATACAATGGATAACAAAATCTCAGTACCAAATTCTGAATAAAATTCAAACATGCAACATCTTGAAATAAGTTAAATTTTAAAAAAAATAACAAATAGGGTAAAATATTTATCTACAAAATACTTCAGAATTTTTTCAGCTGCCTTGAAAACATTTTTGGAAAGAGTTCCAGTTTTATCTTTACAAAAACAAGCTAAAGTTGAAGCAGACAAATAGTCTGTTAGTTTCCCGAACCCACTTGTGAAAACGAAAAACTCATAAAAACAAACTTCCGCGTTTCGGAGAGAACGGTGCTGTCTCTAAATATAGAGACACGTCTTAACTATTAATAGTTTGTTTGCTAACAAACAATTCACTTCCCAGAAATGTTTCATCGGCGACATTTTCGAATCCGATTCAAGCGATACGGACTCAGTCGCTTGAACTTAAATTTATTCAACGAAAAGATGATTAAGATGGTTTTATCATAACAGAATTTTAGTTAATCAATTATTTGACAGCTTTCATAAATAACATGAAGAAATAAAATTTAATGAATTATTTTTAATGTAGTTACAAAACAAACCAATGAAAGAAAACCCAATTGTCTAGCTAACCATTAAAAGAAGAAACAAAAATGTTAAGAAATTGAAAATATTAAGAAAAATAGTAAAATAATTTGAAAGTTATGATATTTCGACTTATTTTATGCTGACAATCGAATTGTACAACGTTTTCTTTAATTTTGTTCACCACGTTAAAAATAATAATTCCAGAAATATTGATAAATTATTTTGTTTTATACTATATTTTATTTGATTATGTATATATATATTTTTTTTAAATCAAGATACAGAACAATTTTACGAAAATTCAAATATACATGAAAATCAAATGACTCAAACTTTAATTCAAATTTTTCCGAAAACAAAATATTAAAACAATAAAAGTTTGCATAGCTTATAGACAAAGAACAAACAAATTTTTCATAATTATTTGTGTTTAATGTATTAAAATTCACGTTATTTGTTTATTTACAATAAAAAATTACTTTCATTTTCATGTTTATTTATAAATAACCGCCAAATTGAGTGTGTATTGTATGATTCACCAGTTGCCAAAATTTAAAACTTTTAAATTATAAAAATTTTATTTATTTACTTTTGCGACATTTTTTATTTTTACTTTTTGTCCCATTTTTATAAAATTATATAATAAAAATTCAACATTGATAGTCGCTATTTAAAATGCACAATTAAAATCCACACAAGGAAAAACCACAACTTTTAAAAATAAAATATCAAAGCAAAAACGAATCGATAAAAAGAACCTCCCATACCTATAAAAACAGGAACGTAGATCCTTCTTCAATTGATCACTGCGGACAGTGGAAATATTAGCTCCACAATTCTTTCTTAAAAGATTTGACAATCAACAGACTACCACCACACCTTCTGATGACGTAGCGAGCGCTTGCAGCTCAAAAGTTTTTAATTGGTTGAGATTAGATAAAAGACTCAGCAAAGCAAGCGTGGGAGAAACACCGGAAGTGATGAAAGCTAACTTTTCTTTTTTTTTCCTTGCAGGTAGAACTCCAACTGAGAAGTTCCATGTTGATGGTTTTGTTTCTTTGCCCCAAATAAGCCTCTTGTAGCTTACGGCCATAAACACAGATGTGTTCAACTATTATTTTTTTTCCCTCCGTGATAAATGATCGAAGTCGTTGCAAAATGTTTCCTTTGAAAGAATTAAATAACGCTCTAAGCGAAACAATTGTTTCTTTTTCTTTTAGGAGTGGACAATTAAATGATTTCGAATGACCGAGTCATGTGTGGCTGAAGATAGAAATAACCCGTGTTTATGAATGGACACGTGAATGATATTTGGAACACGAAAGCACAGGCGGTTTATATAACTCTTTTTTGTAAATTTGTTCTGTAGTTATTGGCTTATTCGTGTTGATAGTACCAAATTGATGAACTGCGTCATTCTTGAGCTTTTAGGTACATTTGACGTTCCGTATTTGTTTGGATTTTATCTCTCTCTCTCTCTCTATATATATATATATATATATATATTCAGTCATAAAATTATTAACACAATTAAAACCCATTTTCTGGTCAACAAAAATTAAAACGAAACCAACTAGGTCGAAATCGAAATTGAAACTCAATTCGGAATTAAACGCTAAAAGTTCACAAAATGAAAGGTAAATGAAATAGATCCAATTAATGAAATAAATCCAATCTTTTTCTATTGGTTATAGTTTTGATTCAGTTGTGTCCCTTTTTGCTTGGTTTCTTTAGTTTATATATGTATATATATATATGAAATTCTAATTAGCTTAATATTTTCAACTCTACCGATGAGAACGATTAAAAAAATCCATCAAAATACAAATATAAATTCTTCCGGTTGTTGACATTTTTTTTATACAAAAAAAAAAGAAAAAACTGAATGAAAAAAAAGTACAGATATTTTTTAAATATGTATTAGAAAGCTTAATCAATTTAAACTGGTCTAAGAGACACACACAAACCTGTCATTAGTCCACAGAAACCTGTCATTGGAAGTATCTGAGAGACGAGATATCTCGTCGGTAGCGTTGAAAGTGTTAAATTATTTCAATATTCTGTAGCAGTATATTTTACAAATAATAAGAAGTAAAAAAAAAAAAATTCTTACGCAAAAGATACTGCCTTCACATGTTTAAAAACTAAATACGATTCAAATGCAAAAGTCTTTTCAAATATATGTGAACTCAAAAGGTTAATGTTGCAATCTTACAATACTTCTACAAGAAAATCTCAATACGTCTCTTTGAAAAAAATCAACAAAATCCATAACACTGTTATTAAAAAATTTTTAGATTAGGAGCCTTCACTTCCAAAAAATGCTAAACGACCTCGTCATTTTCTGCATGTACAGGACATCACCATAGTTTTACCACTGATTAGAATCTGGACCGATTTTTCCGCAATTCATTATTTTTTTCGCTAGTTTATTAGTTAATTGTTATCTAATAAGGAAATCCTAGATTTATCTTGCACACAACCAATTACGAAATAATCTCAATGCCGTGCCTTTGCTCTATTCACTTGTTATCCCCAGAAGTTACGAACTCTGAGTTCAAATTCTCTAAGACATTCCCCTCAAATCGGCAAATGGAATTTCGTCACGTCAAACCAAACGGAAATATTATTTTAAATTGTACTTTTGTAGTAAATATAAAACATTCAGATTTTCATTAATTATTTGAAATCAATTTTCAAAGTCCATTAAGTGTTGAAAGAATAGTGGCTTTATCAAGGTTTTATTTTGTGATATTTCTCGAAAATGGGACTGATTGGTCTCTAATGACGTATCCAGAGGGCACGAGTTTTCAATAATCAATTTGGCGATGTTAAGTATAAACCACTCCTACCTGCTGGTATGGTTAAATCTGATTGACCGGACTGCTGCAACAGCAACACTGGCGGGAACTATGGTTAAGTCCTTAGGGCCATTATTGGCCACGGAATAATCTTCCCCGAAGGATGCACGTCCCGTCATCGGTAGGAGGTAGTTGATCATTACCGTTTCTGTGGGCCGCGTTAGCCTGGTTGGTGAAGCGTCAGTCTCGTAACCGAAAGTTAGCGAGTTCTGTCCTCATCTCGGCCGAAGACCGCCGTGTTGGCTAGTGGCAGTTGGGGCACGTTAAATAAGTCGTGACTGCAAAGTCCTCCAAGTTCCTATAACAAATGATACCTCTGGCGGTACTGAATTAGAGATGAGCCAGTCACAGATTTGGATCTAAATTCTGACTTGCGGATAGATGAATGAGTTCGACCACCCCCTAAAAAGGGTCGTGTCGTGTGTGTTCGAGCAAAGTCGTACTTTCACCTTAACAGTGCTCGTTAACAACAAAAGGCATACACCTTTGCCTTCATTTGAAAGAGCTCCGTTCATTCAGGCTTGGTATGACCAAGTGGCATTAGACCTACTACCACCACCATTTCTGTACCCTTCTTTTTCTTGCATCCAGCCGACCACCCCGCTACCACTGAACGTAGCAGTACCAACAGGATTTGTTATGGTCGACTGTTGAATAAGTATTGTCCAACCTTACAGCCATTTCTGAATCCTATCGGGAGATGAGAACAACTTCCTTATTAAAAGATTCTCATACTTATTTATATTCTTCTGGTCGGTGAGCGAAATAGTTAAAATTGGTTCAATTGAGAAAATTTTATTTCTTTTTTATAGGAATATGCTATGAAACTGTATTTTAGGAAATTAAGGTATATAATCACTAGATATGCTAATACCATAATAATTAATATACTATAATTGGTGATAAAATTATAATATAAATAAAAATTGGTGAAATCAGATAGGTGATTATAACTGAGGATTGATTCCTTGATATTCTGAATTACTGTAACAATATGGATAAATATTGCGCAAAGAATAAATAGCGAAGTTTCGCAATAATAACGAGTATAAGTCAGATTCTAATTTAACATTTAATCATCACACATTAATTTTGGCAAAAAAATGTCAGAGCAAGGCAAACTTGTGTGGAACCAAAATAAATAGCAAAGAATCTAATTTCGTGAGAGTCGATCAAAACAAAGCAAATCAGTGTAAAAGTATTGCATTGTTCAACTGACACGATGGTTACTTAATACTTGGCAGACGACTCAATGGCATTTCTTCCCGAGTAAGATTTTTGGAAAACACCTTCTTAGCGAGTTGCTTTTATGATTTAAATTCGTATTTAGGAACATCTTTTTTATTTGCGAATTTCGGATTCACATCGAATTCTAAAATGGGAAATGTTGAAAACTGGACACGAAGGGGGGGGGTGATAAGGAATCACAGCGTTTTTGTTTTCGCAAAGGGGGATTAATTTACCACAATAATTGCAACACGCGTTACCTGTGATTCACCTACTATTTAAGGTATCCGACTACCTTCGAAAAAAAGTTTTTGAAAATTTTGATTTTTTTAAAACTATTTTAAGCTATGGTTTTTAGATATATTGTCAATTATAATACAAAATGCTATAAATACAAAAAAATTATTTGAAAAATATTACATATTTTGAGAAATAGGAAAATGTGAAGTAAATTTTAATGAGATTTAACTAAAACGGTTAACACTCTATACAAAAATGTAATGCAGCAATCCTATTTTTCTTTGCACACAAGTAATAAAATACAATGATGAATGAAATGAACCAAAATCTAAGAAAAATTTTGAGATGCAAAGAAGTGAAGGGTAAAAATATACGCATATATGCATTTTTTGCACAAATTTACAGCTTAATTTTCCTAAAAACACCTATAAATAAAAAAAGTATTTCACCAAAAATAAAACTTTTGGTTCATTTCATTGTCATAATATTTAAAACACACGCTGAAATTCTTCAGTAAATACCTCGATTAGTTTTTGAGATATTGTGATGACGGTGGGGAATTTTTATGAAAATTAAATTTTCGACAAAATTGATATTAAAGACAGATTTTAGCTGAAAAATATGAGAACCTGGATGATAGACCAGGCCTTCCTTTTCCTAGAAAAGATAAACTGTTTTGGAATGAGGAAAGTCTGAACTACAAGAAATAGCAATTAAAAAATAATTCTTCAATGTGGTCGATAACCAGTATTTTTAACGTAGTCAGATACCTTAATTGCACGGAAATATCTGCCCACAAGCACCACAAAAATTTACAAGATGACCCTGTATTACATAGTTTAGCATGAGAGAAGATAGAAAAAGGCTCATATAGTTAGTTATAATACTTTTTCTTTCCAAAATTATGGTTTTTTTTTTTAAAAAAAAAAGACATCTATATAGATAAATTAAAAAAACCGTATCAAAGTATAAAAATTGATTCAAATCATTACTACAGTTTCCGATTTTTATAAAAATAAATTTACATATAAACAAAAATTGCTCATTTAAATTTATAAGATTAATTAAAATAAAAAAAAACATTTTGAGGTCTATAATCTTATTGTCTAAAGTATTTAATGCCAAATTGATAGTTCTAAATCAAACGTTCTTATATGTTGAGCCTTAATATACATTCGCATGTTTATATACAGACACACTTTATTAATTGTAGAGATTTCTGTATCTAATTGAATAATATATTTTATTTGTGTTCCTTGATAAATTTAAAAGAATTGGGTGAATTTTAAACTCTTTTTCAGTCATCCAATTCTGAGCAAAAAAACTTCATTGGTAGAAATCGTCTGCTCAGTTATTTACGTAATCCAATAGCAAAAAAACTTCATTGGTAGAAATCGTCTGCACAGTTATTACGTAATGCAATTCGATCATGTGATTCGGTGATCACGAGACTGTCAAAGAGACAGGTTGATGTCAGAAGTGCGGAATTGTAACGTATAAAATTTTCACAAGCAGCTGGGAAAAAATTGACCGAAATCTCAATAATTAGATTGGCTGAAGGTTAAGAAAGTGATAAAACGTAGTGTCAGCAAGCGTCGTGAATACTAAACATAAAAGTCGTTTTAGAAATTCTCTTAAAGAGTTTGAAAACACTATAAGAATCATGGTGATTTTGCTCTTAAAATTAAAGAAAGAAAAATTATTTTTTAACTAGTTACATATTAAATTTGCACTTAAATTCTTAAAGTAAATTCTGCTATGTTTTACCAAAAAATGATTGCTAATAAAAGTCAGAAAAATAAATTATCGAATTTTTAGCAACTTTAAATAAATGTATTAAAATTTATGGTTAGCCAATCTACATTAGACATGTTTTTTTTCCTCCCCTTTTCTGATAAATTAAAATGCGTTATGTGATAAATTTTTTGATATTCAGTATTGGATAAATCGATATTAACTAAGCCTTTTTTCAATGAAAAGAGAGACTGAGCACAAAACTTAGGTAAATCTTTTTATTTAATGTATAAAAAGGAATAATTAAAAGATATATCAAAATTGTAATTATGTTATTTTTAATGTATATAATTAATTTTATAATTTAAAACTAGAATTCATTTCATATTAAATTGTTAACTTAGGATAAGAATTACTGTTTGGTTTGGCAGTTTAAACTATATTAAAATTAAAATATTTATATAAAAAATAATTTAATATTATAGTACAGTTTTTACTTTCTTGTATACCTAGTACAGAGATTGTATAACAGCTGTCAAAAAATTCACATTCAAGATTTTGATGAATCTACACATTTTAGACCTTCTTGAATTCGAAAAACGCATTTTTGGAAAATGTTCGGCTGTCTGTCTGTGGCAAAGATGACTCAAAAGCGCTTTGATCTAGATGGTTGTAATTTGACATGCAATCTTTAACCAAATTTGCATATTTCTATCAAATTTTGAGTAAAGTTTGTTGAGAGGAAATTCGTCTGATTGGCTGTTAGATTATAGGTTACCACGATGATTGCAAAATTAAGAGAACTAGATATTTAAAACTAAGCACACAGATTTAACGACTGTAGTGTAGACATCTGTTAAAATTTGAGCTAAATTCAATTATGGATTGACTATCTGTCAGTATGTACTTTCAGAAACATATAGACTCGATAGTTCAAAAATGTAATGACTTAAATATATCAAATTGGGTATGGGATTTTGTGACTACAAGTGCAATTTTGTGTCAAGTCGTTATTTCAATCAGTTGGGGAAAATGCGTCTGAAACTCAAATTAGATTTTCGGATATTATTAATGTATACCAAGGTTTAATCCCCAAATACCTCTCCAAAGATGACACTATTGGTTCAGTTCAAACGCTAAATTCGGTAGAAGTATATTTATGAGTATATTTTGTATATTTTGTAACTATTGTACGCCAATGCTATGTAAGGAGTTCTCTTCAAATTTAATAGAGAGATTGCGAGAAAGTTTTGATGAGACCACTCCTGCCAGTCTATTTTTTATATGCTATCCATGAGATAATTAAATTCCTGTAATAATAGATACAGAAACAGAAATAAATGTTTTAATTTACTTTGTTGTATTATATTCGTATTGAAAACAGTGCAGAATATTTCTTCAGGTCACCTGAATAAAGATGAATATTCAGGTTACATCTTTATCTGGGGTATCACTTTATTATTTACCCTTCACAAATATAGGGTGTTTCATAAGTTTGCTTCCTATTTCTAATACAAAACGAATACCCAATATTTACTATTTAAGTTATTATTTATTTTTTATATAAAAATTCTTTTGCTCTATAACCACCTTAAATTTCCCAGGACACCTTATAATGCCTTCTTTACAAAATTGTTGCGTTTTAGAAAGAGAAATAATCCTCGAGTTGCACTTTGATTTCACTGATGGATTTAAAAACAGCGGAGGGAATTTTTTAAAGTCTGAAAGAAGTACTAATCAGATGGGACTAGATATAGAGAGTATGTTGTATATGCAGTAAAACATCCCAATCAAAATGCTAGAGCTAATTTCTTTCAACTAATGCAATATGTAGCCTCACGTTGTCACGATGAAACGCAACGTCTCGTCTGTTCATTAATTCTGGCCGTATTTTTTCCGATCAATTGATTCTGTTGATGAAAGTATTTCTTAGAATTTACTGTTTCACTAGGAGCTAGAAGTAAATTACGCTTTTCCAATTCCACCAAATGGACAAAATAACTTTTTGTGGGGTGTAGTCCCTTCTTGGGGAATAGCAGAGCTTTGGTAGGCCTGAAACCGATGACCTAGACGTCTAATACATAAGTGTTCGGTAAATGCCATAATCTGTTAACAGACACTTAGCAGACGATTCCTTTTTAGATATTTTATAACTGCTGCAAATTTTATTTCTGTTAAAATAATATTAAAAGTAAAAGCAAACGAATTTTCTCTTTGATAAACGTATTTTATTAATATTATTTTGTATAATAACTGATGATCAATTGTAAAACTTTTGAAATCTGGCAATAGTTTGCAAATTATGAGGTGAAGTGAAGAGAATAAACGAAACCGATGGTATTCCGAAACGCTTGGAGTCTGGTTTTGATTTTTTAAGTATATAAGATGATCTGCAAGCTACAGAAATATATATTTAACACTTTAACATTTACCACCACACCACACCTCCGTTTCTAGAGCTCATGTGGTCCCTTTCCGGTTTGGTATAGATGTAGGTGGACTTTATTAACAAAAAAAAGTACACAACAATGAATTTGAAAGATACAGAGAAATGACAAAGTACATGAAAATACAACCTAACAAGTGATGATAAATGCTAGACTGAACTTCTTGAGTACAAGATACTGGATGAATGAGCATAGTAATATACAGTATGAATGCCCAAAAGAGTTTAAAATATTGAGAGAGGGATGAAAAACAAGTTACGGATAAAGTGCGAGCTGTATTAAATGGTGTCCTAAGAGATAGTAGAGTTACTCTAATTGAAGCAGCTCTTCCTGATTTATTAGGAATCTAGCCATGTTTATGATTCCACATTTGGAAGAAGGATTACTAAGGACTCTTTTGTACCACAGATTTTCTAGCGATGATGTGGGTTTTCTGAGGTGCCATGAAAGAGTAAAAGGGCAAGAAGTCGAAAAGTGAATGGGATTGTCGATTTCTCCTCAAGAGCAGTAGGCATTTGCTGAAAAATGGAAGCGGTGAAGAAAAGACGGGAAAAGGTCATGTATATATAATTTGAAGCTTAAGAAAACGGTTAGTTTTCTAGCAAGCATTCTAAAATAAGCCTGAATGTTTGCACAAGCAGAGCCAGATAAGACCATTCATAACACGATGAAAACGAAAATTTTGAGACACCCTAATAGTTATGTCAAGCAGTTTCTTCGAGTTAAAGACAAATTAGTAGTAAAAATGAAATTTATCATGAAAGAGTTCATTCTATGTAATAAGAATTAAAAGAAATTGAATATCACTATTTTTGCTGTCTTACATTCATATAGGAAAATATCCTGGATATTTCAACAAACTG
>JAPMOQ010001131.1:2991636-3005850 GCA_026543055.1 Argiope trifasciata | reverse complement strand
ATATAACTTCATTGTTTACCCTTCGTTAACATAGTTTAATCAAAAAATGATGTTGAATTAAAAGAATATTCTTGCATTTAATTCTCTGAAATTTACTTTGAGATAGAGAAATATTTCATTCCCCGCAATTTCAGCTGAAGAAATCAATTTACTTCTTCGAAATCACCTGTTGATATCATGCTATCTTATAATTCACAAAGCATCCGACTGCAGATAGCAAATGACTGCCATTTTATCAGTGGCACTGAAATGACGAGCTGTTTCAGACGGACTTTATTACTCCTGATAAAGTAGCAGGATGATTCATTTTTAGAAAGTATAATGCATCTCGATCTCCGTCTATTAAAAGAACTTTGATGAAAAAGAGAGAGATGAAGTCATAGCTTCCGCGTGGAAACAAAAGACTAGCGAAAACATATTTCCGCGTTCTTTGCTATTAGTCTTGTGATTCGTCTTGCTTAATGAGTCAATGTTCAGTTTCGCTTAAAGCGACCAGTCATCCTGGATTATCAGGAACACAGCAATATAAGATTCTTAATACCGTTAATTTAACTCGAAATTTTGATTCCTTTTCCTGTATTAAAAATTAACCCTGATTTATCTTGAATTTTACTTATATAGAGTGTTAACTCCACACACAAAAGATCGACAGACCATATTAGTTACTCCTCACAATACATTCATTTTGATAATGATTTCTAAAATATTTCTCTACAAAATAATCACGCCATGTTAAAAACAAGCTTTTATTAGAACACAATACTAACAGAATAGAACAAAGCAGTAATAAATACATCAACAGCTAGCGTGATTGCATTGAGTCACGTGATTACATGGAATCAGGTGATTGGGTGGGATGGAGAAGTGCGCACGAGCATAGAGCTTATATCAAAGTCCAGGGTGGTTATAATTAAAGTTCCACTTTGAAATGGACATGACAGGAAAATTACTGGACCAAATGCGATCAAAATTGGTAAAAGTTTAAAGAAGGTCGAGGGAATTTTTTTATATCGAAAAAAGGTCAAAAACTCACCACCATGTATGAAACAACGCTGTATGCAATATTGTTAAGAGAAATAGGATATGAAGTAAGACATTGGTTTCAAATATGTTTAATTGTTTCTAAAAAGTGTTAAAAAGCATGTTCAATGTGGCGTCCACCATTTTCTGAAGCCAAATTAAATCGCATTACTGCTTTCTCAACAGTAGCTCTTAGCATATCATGAAGAAAGTTACGCGCATGTCGGTGTATCGCATACAGTAAAAACTCCTTGTTCGCGCTTCCTTCATTCGCTTTTCCACTATTCGCGGATTAAAAAATAGCGACCCAATTCCTCTATTCGCGGCTGAAAATTTCTTTATTTGCGGATCTAATAAGTACATACATATTAATAAAAGGATTCCAATAGGTATTCAACCCAATATCCTTTGTAAATGCGGTCCAATGAACGAGTAAAAAATTAAAATAGATCTTATTACAACGTTGTCTAAAGTATGTTGTTAAATGCAAACTGCAAACATAGTTGAAATCGCGAATGGAATAGGACGAGATGGGTTCGAACAGATAGAATCAAGTGACATTCAGGAATGGCTTGAATCGCAAGATGAAGATCTGACTGAAACCGACTTGGAGGAAATGTTAAATTCACAGCCCATTGAAGAAGAGGCTTCAACAAGCACTGGAAACGTGGCATTTAATTTGAAAAATCTTAGTGAAGGTTTAAGAATGGCAAATGAAAATCAATTTCTTTATGAACACTGATCCGTCTATGGAACGAAATCTTATTTTTAAGAGATAAATTGCTCATGCGACTGCTACGTATCCGTCTGAATGGAAGGAGCTTTTAAAAACTGCCAAGCAAGAGAAAATTACAAAAGTCTTCAAACTTTTGCCTATGCCTTAAGTAATTTATCAAAATGTACAAAAACTTCAATTAAATTGATTTTTTATGTATTTGTTTTTTATATTTTGTCACCTCGGAACGTATCCCCTATAATCCCTTATAAATGACCATTACATATTCACGGTTTTTGTATTCGCAGCATATTTATGGAACATATACACCGCGGATAAAGAGCTTTTACTGTATTTTATTTCCTTCAAATTGTTCGGAGTATCACCGTAAAACGTAGGGGCCGCGGTAGCCTGGTTGGTAGAGCTTCAGTCTCGTAGCCCAAAGGTAGAGAATTCTGTCGTCGTCTCGATCAAAGACCGCCGTGTTGGCTAATGTCAGTTGGGGCAAGTTAAACAGGTCGTGACTTGCAAGTTCTTCAAGTTCCCATAACAAATGATACATCTTGGGGGGGGGGATACTGAATCAAGGATGAGTCGGTCTCTGATTAGGATCTAAATTCTGACTCGCGGATGGATGAATGAGTTCGACCTGCCCCCTAAAAAGGGTTGTTTCGTGTTTGTTCGAGCAAAGTCGTACTTCACCTTCACAGTGCTCTTTAACAACGAAAGGCGCCCACTTCTGCCTTAATTCGAAAGAGCTCTCTCATTCGGCTTGGTATGACCAAGTAGCGTTAGTATAAAGTGTAAAAAGTGCTTTTTGAGATAAAACACACTAAACATGCTATGCAAACACGTTTCTTAAATGAATCAACACATTTTATCTTTTCATGTCCTAATTTATTTATCAATATTGCCTGCAGTGCCATTTTCCCCTGGTTGTGAGTTTTTGAACTTTTTTCGGCGGAAAAGAAATTGCCAGGACCTCCTTTAAACCATTACCAAGTTTGATAACTTTTGGTCCAGTAGTTTCCCTTTTATGGGCATTTTAAACTGGAACTTTAACTATAATTACCCTGTATATTAAGTAATAGGGATTTTTTAAAATGTTGAAAATGGTTGCTTTCCTATTCCAAGAAATAAACCTTTATTTAAATTGCAATTCATTATTTTAATAAAATTTTGCCTTCAGCTCTGTCAGTTAGTAATAAATTAGAGCTAAGAATTAGTTATCTGATGTTTTTAAAAATCCTTTGGAATAGGTCATAAATTTTCTGTGATTTAAGAGTTATTATAAATTTTTTGATTTACAGAGCCTCTTGTTGTAATTGAAGATAAAGTTGCAGATGTTAGGAAGATTTTGTGTATTGTAATACTTATTATATTATAATGTTTTGCTTTGAAAATAAGTTCTCTCAAAAGCGAATGTTTACAGGTGCATTTGGAATACATCTGTGTCAATATTGAATACATTTTTACTTTCTCATATATTATCATGTAGTTTTCAACATCTGATTTGTTATTCTATATCTAGATTTCTGTTACAGATATTTTTTATAAATGTTTTAGATTTTGTTCTCAAATATTGAAATATGAACGAATAAAACTTCGATAAAATGTTATTATAATTAAATAAACAGTTAACATTGTATTAAAAGTCAGCATTAAAATTTTATTCTGAACATAGCTTGAATAATAAGTCAGCATATATTGAAATATGAACGAATAAAACTTCGATAAAATGTTATTATAATTAATTAAACAGTTAACATTGTATTAAAAGTCAGCATTAAAATTTTATTCTGAACATAGCTTGATATATCAGCTAAATTTAAATTCAAAAAAGAGAAAAATTAATTATAGCTTTAAAGCTAAAATTGTTTTCAATTGGTAAAGTGATTCAGCTTCTGATTTGTTTTATCCTATACAGCTACGACTTCTTAATTATTTTACTTAAATATTATACTTATAACATTTTACTTTAAATATTATAAAAGGTTTCATAATATTTAAAGTATATACTTTAAATATTATATATAAAATATATAAAGTATTAAACATAATTATTAAATATTATCTTAATAATACAATATTATATTAAATATAAAATATTATATATAAAGTATATACTTTAAATATTATATGGGCCGAGGTGGCCTGGTGGCAAGGTCTCGGTTTCGGAACCGGTGGATTTCAGGTTCGAGACTCGATTTCACGGAATAATCGTTGTGTGAGGGGGTCTCTTGCACGTTAAATCTGTCAGGCCAAACGTCGTCCCACTGGTGTGATGTGGAGAGGTGGGTGCCAGATCAGGTGTCGTCCTCGTCATGTGACCGTGGTTAAAAATTACGAGGTCCGTCCCAAAATAGGCCTTGTGTTGCTTTAAAACGGGACGTTGATATAATTAAACTAAACTAAATTAAATATTAAATGCTTAATTTATTATAAAAGACTCTTCAATTTAAGTTATGTTGACCCAATATAGATATTAGTAGCGATTTACTAATATCTATATTGGGTAATATCTATCTAATTCATATCCATAAACATTACTTTATAATACATATATTCTCGAGCAAAATATTCAAAATATATATCGAAGGTCATAGAAACCTCCGAAGTGTCCATTAATAATTTTTTAAAAAAAGAACTAAAAATGTAAAGGATAGGAAGAAGCAAATTTTTAAGATAACTTATTATTATACACATTACATTATAAAATTGTAGGGATATTTTTATTAGTAAAAGTCATATATTCTATATAAAGTCATTATTCATTTTAGTAAAAGTTATATCATAGTTAAAGTCATTGATAGAAACAACAGAAAAATACGAATAGTAGGCGTCGCCGGGAATATAATTTGGATACTTTCAGCCTTCTTGGGGAGTTATGTCTGGCACAAAACAGTTGATCTAGTTAATATTTCCTAATAAGTTGCAATAAACGGCACGTCTTTAATATAAAAATTTCTGTCTTTCTTTAATGCGACAATTGGCTGCAGCCTCAGACACAATGCCGTCTAGTTTGAGAAAATTTGTCTAGGCCACAATTGTTAAGAGGAAGCAACTTATTATGGAGCGATTATTTCTTTGTGTTTTCGGTCTGTGTCTTTTCCGTTTAGGGTTATTTTTTGTGGAAAAAAAGTGAGTGACCTTGTTTACGACAACAAATTCTGCTGAATCTTCATTATTGGAAAAACAATAAAAAACTGAGATATTGATGTAATACAGATGAATGAAAATTCTGTCAAAAATAATTAGTTAAAAATTTCAATGAAATATATATTTTAAGTCAATATTATTATTAACTAGCCGCCTTTGGCGACCAGCTGGCTCGCCATGAGTAAAGCGTTCTAAAATTTTCAATTAAATCACGTATTCATTAGCCTTGAAGTAATTCCGGGCGTTGATTGACCTGAAATTAGTATTTTCTTTAAAATGATGGACGGAAAGTTCTAAAAGTACACCTTTTCCTAATAATATTCTTTAATTTTATAAATCAGTCAGTTTTAACTATCGGTTATGCTTCCAAAATATTAAAAAAAATTTCGATGATGTTGCCAAAATATTAAATATGTTTTTTTAAAGAAAACGAGAAAGGGAAAAAAGTATTAAATTAATGATACAGATATTGCAAACGATTACATAAATATGCCATTAAGTCGGGATTTCAATGCATATCCTGTCTAAATTCAATCAGGTTTACCGTAAATAAAGAAGATTTATTGAGTTAATGATATAGATATTGCAAATGATTATAGAAACCTTTGCTTTGCATTTATTTTTTAAAGAAAATATCACATTTTATATTTATTTTATTTTATCCAGTCACGTGCTGAAAGTTGCATTTCTGTAGATTTATTTTGCGATGATAATTTTTTTTATTTGAACTTCCGGCATTCTTTTATTTTATCCAGTCACGTGATAAAAACATGGTTAAAATATTTCTTTAAAAATTCATTAAAAATAGAAGTTTACATTATAAATTAAAAAAAACTGATACCGTTAGAAAGTTAATTTTTTTATCTTTAAATTGATATAAAAATCCTGTTTGTGCGATAATATTTTCGGAAGTTATAGCGGAAAAACGTCGAAATTTTGCTTAAATTTTAATTAATTCAAATTCTAATTAAAACTTCGAAAAAAGGGCTCCGAGGTGCACATTCCGGACCTCCAAGGTATACATGTACCAAATTTGGTAGCTGTAGGTCCAACGGTCTGGCCTGTAGAGCGCCAACACACACACACACACACACACACACACACACACACACACACACATTGAGCTTTATTATAAGTATAGATAATTATTAGTGGCTTCTGGTGACTAGTTGGATCATTACTAATGTTTGTTATATTAAATATGTTTGATTCTATGGTCATAATTTCACCAATAAATTAATTTTAAGTATGAATCTTCTATGAAAATAGATATTAAGGTATCCGATTACGTTAAAAAAACTGTTTATCGACCACATTGGCAAATTTATTTTAATATTGTTACTTCTTGTTGTTCAGACTTTCCTCTTTCCAAAACAGTTTATCTTTTCTAGGAAAAGGAAGGCCTAACCTATCATACAGTCACATATTTTTTCAGTTAAAATTTGTCTTACACTTCAATTTTCTCAAAACTTTAATTCTCCACCGTTAACACGATATATCAAAAACTAATAGAGGTATCTGCACAAAATTTTTAACGTTTATTTTAAATAATATGGACAATGAAATGAATCAAAAGTTTTATAGTTAGTGAAATGCCTTTTCATTTATAGGTTTTGGTTAAATTTCATTAAAATTTACAACAAATTTTCCTATTTCTCAAAATATGTTATATTTGAAAAAAAAATTTGTATTTATAATTGACAATACGTTTAAAAACCATAAATAGTTTTTTAAAAATTCCAATTTTACAAAAAAGTTTCCTTCGAACGTAGTCAGATACTTTAAAGCCATGTTATTTTAATACTATTATTATAGCCATTGTTTAAATGAATTATCCTAAATTGTATCAAATCCCATGATACATTGCGGTACTAAATACTAACTGTCTAATTCGTCTATTTTCTTATGAGCTTTATCTTTAACCGTACTGAAATTTTTATTTCTTATACCGCTAGTAAACTGATCAGATATTCAAAAGAATGTTTCAGCTTTAGATTTCAAAAATAGAAGAAAATTACGGGATCAAATACTTGATAAAATAATAAAAAAATTCTGTGAACTAATAAAAGTTATCGCAATAAATAAAAAAAACCATTTATGTTTCAAAAATTGACAAAAATCCAGAAAAAATGTGCAAAACAATTAATTTTAAATGTTTACAAAATTTTAAAATTTGGAGTAAATCCGATTTTTTGCAATCATATTTTTGGACTTCATTGTAAACTCCAGCATACTTCTCTTAATTTTTAATTAATTAAAATTTACAAAAATCTCTCCGATATGCTCATTTTCATTCTCCAAAATATATCTTTCAGATATTTGATCCGAGCCCAAAAAGTCTAATTTATAGAGAACAAACTCTTAAGTATTCTCCTTTATTAGTATTGCAGAATAATGTTTAAACATGTTGAGAAAGATCTATGATGAAAACAAAGGACCGTTTGTGAAATTTTCATTTAAATATAATTTTTTAATCATTTCTTTAGAAAAATATTGCTAAATATTCTTAATAATTGATTTTTTATTGTAATTTAACACTGTATTTTAAATTCTGCTTAATATTAATGAAATTAACAACTTTAATAAAAGAATAGTAATTTTAAAAAAATTGCAAACTAGCAAAAGGATTCTTAAAATTTATTTAAAAAAATCATTGTTTTAAATTTTTGAAACTTGATGTATCCTAATATCATCGAAATACGATACGCTTATGAGTCATATATCAATGTATTCCAATATTTAATAACTTATAAATACGGAAATTATATAATAAGAATCAATTTAAAGACAATGATTTCGTCTTTAAAAAAATTCCACATGCGAAATCAATTACTAATCGATATATTAAAGCTATAGCTTAAAAGTCCAATTTTGTGTAAAGTGGAGTTGTTTACTTTCTCGTATATTTAGCATAGAAAAAGTATGATGATCGTCAAATAATTCGAACTCTATATTTTGACGAACGTTTCAGACCTCCCTAAGATCGAAAAACCTATTCTTTAGAAAATATTCATCTCTCTAATTGTGGCAAAAATGCTTTCAGGTATACGGATGACCTTTACAAAATTACGAAATTTTCTTTCTGTCAAATTTTGAATAAAATCTGTCCAAAGTAGATTCGAATTACGCATTACTAATTACAAAACGAAGAGAGGTTTATGGATAAAATTCGATACACAGATTTAACATCCATAAAGTAAATAGATGTCTGTCAAATTTGTAGCGAGATCCAACAGCAAGTTAACTATCTATAGGTCTGTACTTTCAGAAATATATAATTGCAATAACTCAAAAACGCAATGATTTAAATATATCTAATTTGGTATGAGATTTTGCAATTATAAGTATGCTTTCTTATTTCTGCTTAATTATATGTCTTGTATCAAATTTTTAATTCTGTTTAATAAAAAGAATATGTCTGAAACTTAAATTTGAATACTATTAACATGCAAGGGATTAATAAACAAATAACTCGCCAAAAGATGCAAAATAAATCCAGGAAAACGTGTTAAATTTACGCCAAAAGTTCTCTGACATAACGAATTCACCAAGAGCATTCGAGAAAGACCATTGCCATTTGGGAGAGATTTTTTTCACTGGTTGAACCCTTTTTTGTCGTCGAAGGTTTTAATAGTATAATTTGTAAAAATGTTTCCCAACTAAAATCAAATCTTTTTAATGCAAAACAAATTTTAATATTTCTTTTTACGTTTCATATCTTCTTTTTGAAAAGGACAAACAATTTTTATTTATCTTAATGAACAAAACTGTTGTTACTTTTTAGCATTTCTTTCCAGAGTTTAATATTAATATAATGAAATTAATTTTCAAAAAATCTGTTTTGAAACAAAATTAATTAAAGTAAAATTTATGAAAATAATAGTTATTTTTTATAATAATTACTTACTATACATATTGACACAATATTTAACGCAGGACTATTGATTAGTGTAAAATACACAAAGAAAAAAATATTCTTTAGAAGATAATAATTCAAAAATAAATAGCATATAATCATTTATTCCTTTTTTTAATATTGACAAATATAAACGATAATAAAAGTAAACTTATCATATATGAGTAAAATTTGTGATTGTTTACAAAATGTATTTACTTTTAAAATTCTTTTTTTTAAATCCAAGTTATGTATGCATCTTTGTGAAACATTTTTAATAAAATTTTTAATGTAATTTTAATAAATTACATTATACTAAACAAATCGTAATGCAAGCAAAAGTAATGAAAAACAAATTTACAAATTTCGTACATTCGAACTAAAAATGCGAATAGAACAAAATATAGTATATCTATATGAATTATGTATAAAAATTCATTATGTATTCATTGTAATTATGCATAAAACATCCAATTTATATGTAGGTTAATTTGATCGTTTGAAATATATTAACATGAGAAAAGACGTACCAAACAGCTGACAATGTTATCTTTAATTCCCCCCCCCCAATTTTGACGTCTTCTTATTTCTGCTCCAAAATTAAATCGAATAATAGAAATGTCAATTAAATGACCTCGGATAATTGACATTCATCTATATTATCCAGTTATAATTGAAATCTTAAGATTTCATAATTAAAAGTACTATCTTTAAATGATATCAATAAAAATGTTTTCGTTCCATCATTGAACTAACAACAATTGCAGGTAAACAAAAATAGTTGAACAAAATGTTAATAATGATATTACAAAATGCCTGCTTAGACCTTCATCAGCAGAATCAATATTTTCTGTGGAGCCGTCAGCAATCTAAAGGCTTTATCACACGGCTAAATATTGTCTGCACTTTCAGTCAGCTATTTTCCGTGTCTACCCTCAGAACCGGTCAAACAAGTTTTTCATAATCGACAACTTTTTCTAACCGGCTAGAAAATACCGACGATAGTGATGTAAACATTGTCCACAAACGAAATTCAACCAGTCATGTGACACTTTGAAGTAACGCCATACAAGTGACGTCACAATGACGTCATTTTCGTTGTCCTTTGTTGACGGGAAGTGCCGTCGATACTTCACCGTGTGATAAGGCCTTAAGGGTTGATGGGAAAAAAAAACCCATTTCTGTATGCAGCAATAAGCAAATATTAAAAGCAAATAGAATAAAGACGAAGACCTATTTTTTATTTACTAATGAAGCATTAGATTCAAATGATTATCAAGACGATGAATAGTTGAATTGTTTATTCACTGTGTCTAAATCATTAAGCAGCCTTCCCAAGAGAATAACAATTACAGAAATATCCTGAGGTGAGGAAGGAAAGCCACGCCTATTCAAGAAAATCACGTGATGACAGTGGGAAATTGGCAAATAATTGTCTCGATGAGACAGTAGCTGGCCTCGTGTGAATGCTATTTACTCTTTCTTTATACAATTTTTTACTGCAAATCTAACCACAGAGTCCTTTTCCTTCGAGCATGTTTTTGGTGCATATCAAGGGAAACTGCGTAGCTTTGAGAAGAAAGTTCGTCAACCCCGAAAATGCCGGGCAGCACGCATCTAGGGGACAAAGCAGCACGTACCACCCGCAGAAGAAGTACCCCACGGGGTAACCGATGAAAATCAAGATGAAGAACCACATGATGGAAAAAAGTAAGCTGCACAGACACATCTTGGACCTGAAAAGATAAATAAACATGTTCATTTTTTTGAATGTATATAAATTATTTTTAACATATATTTGGTAAATAATTAAGTTCTGTATGGTTATTGGTCAATGCAAGTTTTAAAGACAACCCCCTTTTCTTACCTCAGTTTTTTTTTTTTTTCCATAAGTGTGCAAAGTTTAATCGTAATCGGTTGAGTGGTACAGCAGCGTATAAGGAATGGATTGGATTTGTGGATTTTTTTAGGCGCTAGAGCCAATTCTGGCCATACTGAGCCAACCTCATGGTATTTATTCAAAAATACTTTTGTAATAAAATTATGATTAAATATGAAATTGTATTAAGTTATCCGACTATGTTAAAAACACTGGTTAGCGACCACATTGGTGAATTTTCGTTGTATCTTGTAGCTCAGACTTTTCTCTCTCTCTCTGAAACAGTTTATCTTTTCTAGGAAAAGGAAAACCAGACCTATCCAGGAGAATTTTAAACAAAACATATTTTTCATCCAAAATCTGTCTTTAATTTTAGTTTTGATTTTGGTAAAAATTCTTCACCATTAACAAAATATCTCAAAAACTAATAGATGTATTTACATAAAAATTTCTAAATAATATGGGCAATGAAATGAACCAAAAATTTTATTGTCGGTGAAATATTTTTCATTTATAGGTGTTTCTAGAGCAAGAAAATTGGGAATTTGTGAAAACTATGCATATATACGTATATTTTTATCCATAACTTCTTCGCATCTCAAGATTGTACTTAGATTTTGGTTCATTTTATTCATCGTATTTTATAAATTGTGACCAAAGAAAAATAGGATGGCTGCATTACCATTTTATGTAAAATGTTAACCGTTTTGGTGCAAGTTCATTAAAACCAACAAAAAAAAAAAATCTTTTTTCTCAAAGTATATTATATTTTCCAACATTTTTTTTTTGTATTTATAATGTTTATAACTGACAGTACGTCAAAAATCAAAAATTGTCTTTAAAAAATCCTTTTTTCAAAATTTTTCCTTTGAACGTAGTCGGATACCTTAACATATGTTTAATGTAATAGTGTGTATGTTACAATAAAAAAGCAAGAAGTAAATGTTGCAAGGATATTTTAGTTCAAATACTTTAGATAAAATAAAATCCAGCAGCTTTTAAAAATTTAAAAAGATTTTGATGAGGATGTTCGCCTAACAGCATTTGTTTATCTAAAGATGAGCAATTAAACTAGCGCTTACGATGAAAGGTATAGTCGAGGCATTCGATTAAAATATGAGCAACAGGTAAAAGTTACTGAGCAACTTGAGCAAATAGGAGTTCTTTCGCGCAATAAAAGATTCCTATGAGCAGCGTATAAGAGACATACAGACAAACATTCATTTTTATTTTTATAGATTTATTGAAGATTAGGATCCCTAGATATGCCATCAGAGATCGCCAGCCCTTTCACCATTCTCCTGTTTCATGAGAAGTTAAAAAGATGAACACTAATTATCCATAGTTCCATTATAGGGAAAAATCTCGACAGAATTTCCAGCAGAAACATTGTACAAATTTTTATATTTTTCCTCATATGAATGCTTTGAATCCCTTGTGAAGACATGAACCACCGACAATATCCTTTATTTATGCTTCGAAAAATCTTGTAGACTAAAATTTCAACATTGCCTTTCAGTCTCAACCATTGAAAAAAGTTCACCAGTCTTCTTCGATAATTTGTCAATTTTGAAGTTTAGGTCACCAATCAGAATGTTCTTTTATTATTGTAACCCTTTATGGCATATCATTATATTTATAGTTTTACTATACTCTAGTGGTAAGACGTATTTTGGTGAAAGTTGACTGATATGATTAAATTAATCTTTTAAATATTAACCGTTTTCTGCAACCATATTAATCACATTAACATTGTCATCTCCACGAATTGTAATGAAATCTTATTAAAATACAAGAAAGAGCTATTTAAACTTATGATTGCATAATAATGATAAGGCATTTTAAATTATTAAATAGCCGGCGTCCTGGCATAGGGGTTCCGTGTCTTCCCCGTGATCTGGGCGTCCCGGTTGGAGGATGGTTTTTCTGTGCTCTATCTGTGAGATGTATGAATGTGCCCCTCTGTAAAAAGGGGTTGTGCAAGTGAATGTGTGTGTCACCTTCATTTGAGCTAGAAGTCAGACTTCTGCCCTCTGGGTGCTCAGGGGTCTTTACCTGCATCCCCTTTCCGTGGAAACACGGACACGACATCATCCTCATCAATTGTTAACTATGCTTGTAAAGTGGTAAATTTCATTTGAACAAACATTGGCAAAAACGGTCAAGCTGTTTTTCTTTTGGAGTATTGTTGAAGCTTTATTTCACAATACCTTAGAAAAATTGTGGTGGAATATATAGCCAACTCTTAATGATATATCTTAGAGTCTTGAGCTTTTATATCAAATAAAAATTGGGAAAAATCAGTATATTAAATATTTCACTCTTAATAACTGGCTAACTCTGTCAAAGTTTGTTTCCAAGAAGAATGTGAATAAAGTAACGCTTTTGAAATATTTAAATATCCCTCGTAAATAGACAGTGGGTGAGATAAGAGGTTGATTCGACATGAATTTCATATGACCTTAATAATGGCGCATTGAAACGAAACGTTACCGAGTCTGCATAGCAGAATGGTTATGACGCTGGACTCAGAGTTAGGATACCATGTGTTCGAATCCCAGTAAACTTAAAACTTGTTTAAATATTTTCCTTGATTTGTTTTTTCTTTATATTGTGTTCCAGAAGATTCTGGACCTTTTCTTTAATTTGCCAGATAAGTGCTCTGGACTTTTCTTACTGTCTCCAGAAAGGTATTTTGGAACTTTCCCTACTTGTATAAAAGCTGAAAATCTCTCAGGCACAGTGTTCTTAGTTCAGAGTTGAGTTAATAAATTGATTCAACTCTACTTCCTGTATCTTCTTGAGTTCTATCTGCGTTACAATATGAAAGGGGATTTCACTTTCATATAAAATAAACACTGATTTAATTAATACAGTGCTGATAGATTCGAAAATTTTCTTTAGTTTTGCCAATTATTTTAAATATATAGATGATAAGCAGACAGTTGGTCTTAGAAGGCGACTAGAAATTTATTTAATTTCGTATATAATAGAATTATGAAATGTATATTTGTATTGGGAAAATGTATAACACAAATATCCGTTAAAAACAAGTTCATTATAATATTTGTGTAAAATAATTCACTGTTATTTAATTTTGGGATTAAAATTACAAATTTATATCAAATTTCCCTCACAGTTACTTACAATTTGCGTATTATATATTATTTTGATAAAGTTATATACAAACTATAAGCATTACATTGTATCATTTTAGAATCATTGTATTATTTTAGAATATTTAACTGATAGCAACGAATGGGAGCCGATTCTTGTGAAGACATTTTTCGGTAAAATTGAATATATATTCCTAGAATTTATTATTCATTTCTCTTTTCTGATGCTTTCTGGATTGTCCCACCATTGATTTACGCTGAATTTTTTTTCATTCTATTGGCTATTTCTACTACTAATAAAAATGAATGTGCGTGTACTGTCCTATGAATGCATTTCTGGAATTGTGTATTGTCCTATGAATGCATGTCTGGAATTGTGTATCGTCCTATGAATGCATGTCTGGAATTGTGTATTGTCCTATGAATGCAT
>JAPMOQ010001131.1:2958158-2991626 GCA_026543055.1 Argiope trifasciata | reverse complement strand
CCTATGAATGCATGTCTTGAATTGTGTATTGTCCTATGAATGCATGTCTGGAATTGTGTATTGTCCAATGAATGCATGTCTTGAATTGTGTATTGTCCTATGAATGTATGTCTGGAATTGTGTATCGTCCTATGAATTGCAATGAATCCTATGAATTGCTATGACAATGAATGTAATCCAATGAGTTGCATTTATTGTCCTATGAATGTATGTCTGGGGCTTTATAGGCCAGATTATTTGACAGTTTAGTTACCCGATTTGAAAAATATGCATATCTTGGAGAATGGTGACCTGATAGAGATAAATTTTTTGAAATTTTAATTAATTAAAAATAAAGCTGAGTTTTGAAGTTCTTACATGATAACATTTAAAAACATCATTCCACAAAAATGAATTAAAATTTTTTAAAATATTCTGATTTTAATGATATTAATTTAATAATCATGTAAATATTCACCAAGTTTCGGCCTTTTTTATTTTTTTATTTATTTAATTTTTGCTGGATTTCAGAAGCTGGATGTGAACTTCAAGGCAGTAGATAACCCTGTTGCCTTGGAGTTCAAACCTTTTCCATTGTTTCGCCGATAATCTGATACCGTAATTTTCTTCTATTGTAAGTTAGAGAAGAAAGATGTGGTTATTATCTGTGTAGTTTAGAAGATGTATAAGAAAAACGAAGTTAGAATATTATGGAATTTATTAGTTGGATAAATAACCGCGAGCTAATACTTTTAGTAACGCCATTGTAAGACAATTAAAGTAAGATAGCATATGTAAGACAATAAACATTTTTAATGTATCTAATCTAACACATCTTTAATGTATAACAATTTCGTGGCTTCATGAATATAAAATTATATCTAAATGACTTAACTGAAATTAAAGATATCCAATATTTTTGGTGAATTAGTTGGTCCCAAAAGCGATTACATATAAAATAAATCGCCAAAAAATGGCATATATTGTTTAAAAATAAAATATTTGGATTTATATTTCAAAATACAAATATTTTAATATGATATTCATCATTCGGAGCCTCGTGGGTGTGTAACGCAGTTTTACATAATGTCACTGCCAAATATATCAAAATGTCGCATGCCATATGATGCAGAATGTCAAAATGTAGCCAAAAATCATACACGGTCAAACTAATATACTTTTTATGAAACAGGCGGTACTTTTTGTGATTATATGCGACATTCTGAGAATAAGTGTACTTTAACTTATTCAATTAAATCTTATGGTAACATTTTGATTCACTATTGACTATATGACAACACAGTCAGTTTATTTGCTTTTATATATATATATTTTGTGTCATCTGTGTGAATTTTAGATTTAACTGACAATAACTATTTTTAATCAAAGGGTCAGTTAAGAGAAATGTTATTGCATAATGAAGGAAAATATTTTCTTGAAATGTTAAAATAAAGCTTAAGAAAAATTTAAAATGAAATCTACTATCGCAAATTTCAAGTTATCATGTGAGAACATTTATTATTTTTAAAGTTATTATTTTTCTTAATTAATTTAAGTCATTAACCAGTTTAAACCGGTTTGAAACAATCACAAGACTTCTGTATTGGTCCCTATACATATCTCTCTTAATTTTTTAAAACTTTCATTTTCGTCAACAGCGAACGATAGATAATTCAAAAGCTATACAGTGAAAGCCGGCTTCAACGTAAAACTACAACAGCAGACGATAAATAAAGGAAAAACTATACAGTGAAAGCCGATTCCAAATTAAAACTACATTAGCAGGTGATAGATATTTCAAAAGTTATCCTGTGAAAGCCGACTCCAAAATAAAAAAAAGGGACAAATCGCCAATTCGTTGTTTACGCATTTTGAGGCTTCAACAATTTGTTGCCTCCAAGTCGCTTCACAACATCATGTTCTCAAATGATAATAAATAATATCGTATGCCAAAACCCAATAACAACTAAACAAATGAAATTTTAACCGATGTAACTTGTTACAGATGGAACTACAACAGATTTACGACATTTTGTGACTATATACGACAATCTGAAAATAAATGTACCTTATACATTCAATAAAATGGTTTGGCAACCTTGACATACCACACTTTGATTCAACAGTAACTAATAAGACAGTGTTGACAGTTTATCTATCCTTTATACATTTTTTGGCGTAGTTTTCAGATTTAATTGTATGTATGTATTTTAAACTAGGGATCAGTTACAAGAAATTAAAACTTTTCTTACCTTTTTAAAACAAAGACGGAACACTAAAAAAGCCTCAACCGATACAGAAATTCACTTATCAACCAGCTTCCAGGAGGAATAAAATCAACCTTAGCGAGTGCAAATGTCTCAGGTTAGCTTTTGAGTGACGTAAAAGTACACACACAAGATAAAAGTATCCAGATGAACGTGGGGAATGGAATGCTTTTGACTTTATCTACCGATTTTTCTTTGTTCAAAAATTATTCCTTACTAATAGTGGACTCATGGTGGATTTAATTGAGATTTTACATAAGTTGTTATGTATGAAAAAGAGTAACGAAATGTAATTTTTTATATTGTAAAATTGATTTAAATTTTAATTTCTAAATATTATCTATTCATCTACTTTTTCTGTGTCTTTTCCTTGATATGGGCGTGCCGGGTTCGAGTCCTAGTTCGGGCATGGTTGTTCTGCCTTTTGTCTGTGAGATGTATGAATGTGCTGCCCTGTAAAAAGGGGTTGTGCCAGCGAATGTGCTTACCATCTTCATATGAGCTAGAAGACAGACTTCTGCCCTCTGGTTGCTCAGGGGCCTTTACCCTTAGAAGCTACTGCACTCCCTTACAGTGGAAACACAGACCCGAAATCATCATCATGATACATGTAAGATGATGAATGAAAGATTGCGGGATTGATTTTTTTATGTTAATTATTTACGAATATATTCTTTTTGAGCACTCCCTAAACGGAAGTAGGGAACCCTCTGCACAATGAGAATGAAGATGAGATTCTTCCGGCATAATGGTTGGATCACGCCCCCTGGAGGGTGCACGAAAAGGTGGAAAGAGGGGGGGGGTTCTCAGTGACTACGGGACGTACTTCCTTAGGGGAGGGTTGTACCGTGGCTGGTGATAGTGTCGCATGAGCTAATTTGTCCTAGGCATTAACATAATTAGTCTAGACTTCATCTTGCATCGGAACTGACAGTAAAATAACGAGCGTTATATGAAAAAGGTTTGTGAATTAAATAATCAATAGACCTTTTTAGCCATGACGCAACTTCTTCCTTTTTTTATATTTTGGAATTCGAAGTTCTAAATTTAACAGATGATGATGTGGGTGAGCCTCAACACATCAAAATCAACAATAACAAAAATTGGCGTTGCCACCACTTTTTAAAATATTAATTTAACAAACATTATTTACAATTAAATACAATACTATTTAACAAATTAAATATATATGAAGCAATCAAAACTTTGAAAATAACAAAAGTTGGTGTTGCCACCACTTTTTAAAATATAAATTTACAATAATAAATAAAGGAACAAAGATAGAGCGTCAGTCTCGCAATCGAAAGGTCGCGAGTTCTGTCCTCGTCTCGACCAAAGACCGCCTTGTTGGCTAATGGCAGTTGGGGCACATTAACTGCAAAGTCCTCCAAGTTCCCATAACAAATGATGCCTCTGGGGGTACTGAATCAAGGATGAGTCGATCTCTGATTTAGCTCTAAATTCCTGACTTGAAGGTGTATGAATGAGTTGGACCGCCCACTAAAAAGGGTTGTGTCGTGTGTGTTCGAGCAAAGTTGTCCTTTCAGCTGAGCGGTGCTCGTTAACAACGAAAGGTGCACACCTCTGCCTTCATTCGAAAGAGCTCCGCTCATTCGGGCTTGGTATGACCAAATGGCATTAGACCCACCACCACCATAATTTTGTAAATAAAATAGTACTTTCATATAATATAGCTCATCAAAAATGGTTTTATTGACATTATTAAATAAATGTTATTAATATACTAAGCGAACTAGTCGAAGATGGGTATATAAATAAAACGAGATTTGTGATTTTGTATTATTTGATTAAATCTAACAGAGCATATGTAGGATGCTAATTGTATCATTATAGCCCCGACTTAACACCAAAGGACTTCACGTCTTAGTGAAATTTTTTTTATTACGACTGGCCAATGTGGCTTCCTTGATGGAGAATTCGTCGAAGAGTGGTGTCAGAAATTCCCAGAGTAGCTGTGTGTTTGCGAGCCGAACACCGAGGAGAACGCAAAACTACTGCCTCACTCTTTCGGCATTTTCCAGAGATCTGGTGGTTCGTTGATGTCCATTTCTGGGTTTAGCGACGCTCCCGAAATGAGTTAACCCACGATAGAATCGAATTATGGCCAGGGACGGGTCTTTGAGAAGGAATTTCAAAGCAAGTGCTGAAGGCGCGTTGCGTAGCAACAAGTGAGCAACCGTTAGCAAAGAAGCTTTTGATGGCGAAGGCCCGCTGTTCTCTAGACCAGAGCATGATGGCAACTGACTAGAGGGAGAAACACATTTGGGAACTTCCACCTATCACCCCTCTACCCATCCAACTCACCGCTCGGGAGTTTTTTCAAATAAGTAAATTTCTCTGGTGCACCCTGTATATGGCATCGTCGCCAAAATCGATTTTTCCAATGACAATAATTTATTAAATACGAACCAATTTATCTTTTGAATGCAACCCTAAAATTCCGTTTAACCCATTAATGTCTATTGTTCCATTTTTGGAACACCCCTCACATAAAAGTTATGCTTATTATATATATTTTTTTACCTAACATCTAGGTAATATATACAATATATTACCTATATGTAGAAATATAGAAATGTCGTGCAAAAATTCCATCTTTTTTAACCTTAGGCATAAATGGGTTAAGGCTGGAAAGGATAATTATTTCCTCTTAGGCTCTTCAGAGAAAATAATTCAAGCCACATGAACTTTTTAATTGTTTCTTTAATTTTTGATCAATGAATATGAATAAAGTTTTTCTTTTAAGTAAACACAAAAGAACCAAATTTCTTTATCATTTTCGCTACTTTAGTGCACGTGTTACAAACGTTACTTTGTTAATTTCCAGCAAAATAGAAAAATTTAATCTTATAAAAGAAGTGTACGGGAGATAAAACACTTATTTTCGAAACTTATCTTTAATTCATATCTTTTATTCAGAAGCAGAAGTGAGTAGTTTTTATCAATTGAATATTTTTTGTTCTTGGAAATGAAATCCGACATATCTTACGGATACATTTCAAAGGTCGTTTCAGAATTCTATAAACTAGCAAAGCGTAAAACTCTCACACTTCTAATAAATAAATATATAAATGTTAGTTATAGTAAACTTAGTCTTTTTAATTAATTTCATAAAGAAAATAAAAAATAGAATTCTTTTGAAAGTTTACTGGATGCCAAATTATTTTATTCAACTTAAGAGAATGCAACTTCTAAACAGTCTTAATTTGTCTAAAATCTAGCCATGTTCGAAAATCAGAGACTTGAAAGAAAATGGAATTTTTTATTTATTAAGGCTTTTCTATAGCATTAGATTTAATTCTGACACAGCTGCAGTATATGGGCTAGGTAGCTTTTATTCTTTAAAAGATTAACTGGTCTACATTTGTCTTATGTGGAAGTTTAGTTTAGTTTAGTTATATTAACGTCCCGTTCAAAGCAGCACGAGGGCGATTTTGGGACGGACCTCGTCATTTTGAAACACGGTCAGATGACGAGGATAAAAACCGAGCTGGAAGCCCCTCCTCTACACGCCACACCACACCAGCGGGAGGACGTTTGGCCTGACAGACTTAACGTGCAAGAAGCCCCCTCACACGACGGTTCTTCATTAGAATCGAGTCTTAAACCCTCCGGTTCCGAAGCCGAGACCTTACCACCAGGCCACCGCGGCCCATCTTACGCGGAAGAAAAGCCAATGTCATAGTAGCCTGATAATAAGGTCTTGTCTTCTGGGACAGATGGTTCTATGTTCAAGATTCAATTCTACAGAAGGAATGTGGTGTAAACGGGTTTGATGCTCATTAAATCACTGGTGTTAAATGTCCTTTCGCTGATATGGTGCGGAAATTCGGAAAAGGGGTTGTAGATTCAAGCATCGTCCTTGTCACTTGCTTGTTGTTCAAAATTACAAGGAACGTCCCAAAATAGCATTAGAGTTGTTTTTAAAACGTGTCGTTTACTGTAGCTAAACTTGAGAGAAAATCACAAACTATTTAGAATAGACACACCATAACGAGAAATTCATTTCTGAGCATCTTCGATCTACATTACAGTATTTTGTACAAATTTGGTAAGAAACTTAAAGAAAGGACGTGTATTCTTTTATTGCAGGGTAAATTCCTTAGCCATCTGCAAAATATATTCACCAGCCACATCAAATTTTAAATGATTTACCCACTAGCAGATCATTTCCAGCTTTGTATATTTTTGACCTAAAAATTTTGTTTCTGCTGAATTTAGCTTGTTTTAATTGGGTAGATGAAATAAGTCACATTTCTTCAAAAACTTTCATACTTTTTATGGAAACAGAATTAAAGTTGGTAGAATCAGCAAAACCTTATTATATTTTTTTTAAATTGACATTTTTATTAAGCCTTCATTTATTGGATTAGGAGCTGAAGAATTCATATATACAAAACTGAAAGAAATCGGGGAAGAAAATAATTTATCATGTAATAAACATCGAAAGGATGCCTTTTTATGCAGTAATTTATTATCGAAATCTTTATCAATAGGAAAATGGTTTTTCCGAATCTTTCACACAGATTTTATTTTATTTTCACAAACTGATTGTACTTTTTTTTTTGACAAAGTTTTTTTTACCTCAAAACTTTATAAATTTCAAATTTGCAATATTTTTTTTCAATTATAATATTTATTTTACAGCTGAGATAATATTTATTTCAAAGTACAATATGTGAAAGACTTTAAGGTTTTGACAATAATGGAAAATATTTGATATTTAAATATTAGATTTGATAGAAACACTTACATAAATGTTCATTAACTCACACAATTAACCCTCTGGCAGCATAATTCTTTAAAATCACTATTGTGATGTGATTTTTCCAAATAAAATCCAATATTTTTCAAAGAAAGTGAATTGATACTATATGTTACACAATCTATACTTATAATAAAGCTCTACCCATCTATACTTATAATAAAGCTCAATGCGTGTGTATGTGTGTTGGCGCTCCACAGGCCAGGCCGTTGGACCTACAGCTACAAAATTTGGTACATGTATACCTTGGAGGTCCGGAATGTGCACCTCGGACCCCTTTTTTCAAAATTTTAATTAGAATTTGAATTAATTAAAATTTAAGCGAAATTTCGACGTTTTTCCGCTATAACTTCCGAAAATATTATTGCACAAACATGATTTTTATATCAATTTAAAGATGAAAAAATTAGCTTTCTAACGGTATCAGTTTTTTAAATTTATAATGTAAACTTCTATTTTTAATGAATTTTTAAAGAAATATTTTAACCATGTTTTTAGCACGTGACTGGATAAAATAAAAGAATGCCGGAAGTTCAAATAAAAAAAATATCATCGCAAAATAAATCTACAGAAATGAAACTTTCAGCACGTGACTGGATAAAATAAAAGAAATATAAAATGTGATATTTTCTTTAAAAAATAAATGCAAAGCAAAGGTTTCTACAATCGTTTGCAATATGTATACCATTAACTCAATAAATCTTCTTCATTTACGGTAAACTTGATTGAATTTTGACAGGATATGCATTGAACTCCCGACTCAATGGCATATTTATGTAATCGTTTGCAATATCTGTATCATTAATTTAATACTTTTTTTCCCTTTCTCGCTTTCTTTAAAAAAACATATTTAATATTTTGGCAACATCATCGAAATTTTTTTTAATATTTTGGAAGCATAACCGATGGTTAAAACTGACTGATTTATAAAATTAAAGAATATTATTAGGCAAAGGTGTACTTTTAGAACTTTCCGTCCATCATCTTAAAGAAAATATTAATTTCAGGTCAATCAATGCCCGGAATTACTTTAAAGCTAATGAATATGAGATTTAATTGAACATTTTAGAACGCTCATGGTGAACTAGCTGGTCGCCAAAGGCGGCTAGTATACATATAAGAAAATGATCTCCACCATATGGGAAGAAGTTGATTGATCAATTTTGAAGGCAGATGATATCACCAAAATTTGAATAGAGTGGGCATTCTTGAATCTCTAATTTCAGTTCAGACTAACGGAATCTATTATTGAATGCTGTATTAAAACTATATTCATGATATTAGGACAAATTTTTCTTCTCTGGTAAATTAATTAGTGCTAGTGTTAATTTGGATGTTGATCAATTTTCATTATTAATTTAAAAAAAAACACCAACCTTATACAACTATTTTATTATGTTTAAAGATATACTATTTAGAATTCATGCTGATTAAGTTCCTCGTTATAATTGTTTAAATAGTTTTGATTACCACTTCTAATTTTTACTATGGGTTTGTTTGATTTAATGAAAAAAACACTCTCTTAGAATTCAGCATTTGATGATTAATTTAATTGGGAAAAAAACTTGCACTTAAGGACACAAAATTTAAGTGCATTAAAAATTGGGGCAAAGTTCAAGCATTGGGCAGCTTTAAAAGTATAATAAAAGATAAAAATATAATGCTTGGGTTCTTATTTTTAGTTAACTTATATTAACAAAAAAATCCTTCCATTTCTGTTCTGCAAATACAGACAAGCATTTCAAAAAAAAAAAAAAAAAACTATATTAGCTGTTATTATATTGTTACGAACGTGTAGTTTTGCTTTCCCGCTCTGATACTGACATCGTAAGGAAGAGAGTTTTACAGTAATGTGTATTGCATAGTGAATGGGTGTGACGTCAGAGGTCCCAAGGCTTGGCGACAAAATGGAAAGTACCCGAAACATCGAGAATTTTCCCGATCCATCCACTAGGAGCCGAGATCCAGCTAGAACGCTCCTGATTGGTCCAGAAGATGTTAGCCCCGCCCACCACTGGTATATATAAGGAAGAGGGCTCCAGTGTAAATCAATCGGGCGAAATCGAGTGAATCAATCGAGACGGATAAAGTCGAAGCGAAGCAGCGGAGAAAAGGAAAAGGAGGAAGAATCCAGTGGAGTCAAGCCGAAGTGCGGCAGTGGAGATAAGCCGAAGCTGTACGGCCTGGTGTTCAACGAGAACAAGAAGCGCTGTGGAATTAATTAATCGGGAAGACCTAAGAGAGAGAGGTCTTGAACTGTGGAGTCCTGAACGGAGGACTGCTAATCTCTGTGTGGCATATACTGACGAAGCCTGTGTCGTGTGTCGTAGCCCATTGTGTCGTCGTCGGGAACGGAGCTGTCCCGAACTAAGAGTAGTCCCATTGTGCGAAGTAGTAAGTCGACAGCAGAGGCAAGAAGAGACAAAGGAATAGATCAGCCTGTTCTGGAGAGACCCAGGAGGTGTAAAGCGAATCCCTTAAAGATTCCCTCTCCGGCTGAATCCTGTCTAGCCGCTCTGTGGACATTGTCACTACAGAATTTCTGCCCGTGGACTACTATCTGCAGTGTGTTGTCCTGTGTGTTCGTCTCGGCTGTAAATAGTTATCCTGTACATAGTTGTTGTGAATATTTGTCGTCTGTGTGCTGTCCTGTCCTGTTCCTGTAAATAAACGTCTGTGTTGTGTCCGTCAACTAAAAGACTGATCATTGTGTGTCATCATCATCTAACACCATACACAACCACTATATACGAGGTAAAAAGAACCCGACGGATTAATATAGGAAATCCGTAACAATATATATAGAATATAATTATTGGGGCAGATTTGTGGCCTTAGATAGGGAAGACAATTTGAATTTTTAACTTCATTTTGTTTCCATCCTGGGAGGTATGATTTCTGAAGACAGGCATGGACGAACTCGTGTCCGTTTACCAGCAATAAAAGAGCAAATAAGTGCAAGGGAGAGAAAAAAATTTCCAGTGCTTAAGTACTATGAGATTCTAATAAGGATTTCTTTGTATGTGTAGAATTAGGCAAGGGAAAAACCATAGGGATCCTTTAAAACGAATTCGCTTGGTTGACAATTTTTTATCCCTTTACTTGGAATGTCATAACTGCTGACCTAAGGCATTTTTACGGTTTTCTGTTGCCTTACTTAAATAGAAAAAGTGAAATGGGATCAGGAAATAAGAGAATATTTCAGAATAAAGTTAATATTGAGCTAAAAATTAGGAAATTAATTGTTTGGATTTAAAAATATCATTATACATATATAGACAAATTTTTTAACACAAAGTATGAATTTAAAAAAAAAACAACTATTGTGCATATGACAAATATAGAATCAATGTAACAAATACTAATTAAAATATGTGATGGACCAAAATTTATTTAAATTATTTAGCAACATTTTATAACATTTTCAAAGATCATTTTTTTTTTTTAATTATCTGATAATTGTCCCATAACTGAATCTGTATTTAAACTACGAGATGACACGGTTGTAATATCACTTAGAGAAGGTATCGATGAATCTGAATTATTGCGCTTGAGAGGCTTTTCAACATTAGGTGGATCACGTTTCGGTTGACTGTGTTTAATACTGGAAGACTTAGGACTTGACATACGAACAGGATCTTTCAAAACTTCAGACAGTTTTTCATCTAAAGAAGGAACTTTTTCTGGAGGCACTTCTGTTTCCTTTGAAATCACTGAATCTGTTTTGTCTTTTATAGGAGATTTTTCTACCAGTGATTCTTTAGGCTTTGAAGAATTTTGTGACTGATTAGAATGATCTGAGTCTCTTTTGTCTTTTACAGAGCTAAAAACTTCACTTAGTGATAGGGATTTCACGTCTTTATCTGTTGAAGCATCACTCACCGATTCTAAGTAACTTTTATTAGAATCCCCTTTATCATTAGAAATATCACTTTTAACTTCCTTTCTGCTGTTATAGCTGCTTATTGAAGAAACAGATGAACTAGATTTTAATTTTTCTGAAGTTTTAACTGACATAATATGTTCAATATTTTTTGATTTAATACTAGAATGGGAATTAGGTTCCCCATGACGACTGCTTTTATCACTTGGTAATTTTTCTAAATGCAATTTTGATGATCTAAGTGTTGATTCCGAGTCAGAAGAAGACATTTTTTCTGAATGTAAAGAGCGGTTTAAAATATGATCTCCTGAAGCTTGAGATTGTCTAAAAGATTTGGATGATCCAGATTTTCTGCTGCTTTCTTTTTTGGATATAGATTTAGGTGTTGGCAAAGATTTGTATTCACTACTTACAAGAGATTCGTGTATACTGCGTTCATTTACAGGCGATGGTTCATCAGATGAAATATCACTGACAGAAGTGGATGATTGTATTTTCTTTTGGGTAGAGATTTTTCTTCTACTCATTTCATGAGATGAAGATTTTTGTTTATGACTCAAAACCTCATTTGATGGTGTTTGACTGCCAACACTTTTTTTATTTTGTTCTTTATTAACGTGATTATCACTATTTGATCTATTCAATTTGCTGTGATGCATTTGTTGTAATGTTTTTAGTTGTTTATAATAATCTTCATGATGATGAGCATGACTGCTCTTTCTGTCATCAGTTATTTGACTGGAAAGAATGCTCTTACTGTAATTATCCTGCACATCCCTGAACACTTTCATCACTTTACTTTGTGTCTGTGGCCTTTCCTTTGCATAAATTTGTTCCTGAATTTGCCTAGAAATTTTATCAGCTTTCTCTCGAAATTCATTAACATGTCCTATCTTGTCCTCGTGTTGATAGTTGCGTGACTGTGATTGTTCTGTAGGAATGTGTTTCTTCGGTGCATCTCTAGAACTAGATACAGAATCACTTTTTTTACTCGATGGTAAATCACTTTCAACGAGTTGCATGCATTTTCTGGTGGTATCAATGATGAATGGTTTCAGAGCTATATCAGATTTTTCACTGACTCCAAGCATTTCGATGCATTCCCATAATCTTAAAATAAATAGTATATCATTAATAACATTCTTATAAAAACAAATAAAAATTAAATGATTTATTTAAATTTATTCCTTTTTAATGTTTCGAGAAGATCAACAAGAAATTTTCAAAAAAGAAACGGATATTGCAAAAATATTGTGTATTAATTTTATGCCATTAAAGGGATTTCTATACTAAATACAGGTAAAATAAATTGAAAAGAAAAAGAAATTAATACAACCGAATAAATAAGAATTATAATTTTAAAAAGTGTAATCAGAAACAATATTTTAATCCCAAACTAATCATGTGTATTTAAAGTAAATAGACATGCTTGGTAAGTAATTTAGTAAATATGTAATTTAGCTTAATATATTACTATTTCTTTTTAATTTTTTATTAACAAGGAATACCCAATCTCTGAAACTTGGAGAAATATAATGTTTATCAAATACAAATGAAACAGTTTAAAAACTATGAGAAAAAAATGTGAGGTAAATTCACAATTAAAAAAATTAAACATATATTTTTAAATTTAAGAAAAAACACAGATGTAAGAATAAAATATTTGTTAAATTTCCAAAGAGAAAGATGAAACAACTAGAGTTGCAACTAATATTAAACAACTATCTATTGGCAGAACTAAAACCTCACCCATATTTCTTCATAACTTCCAGAAATTTTTTGAATTTTTCAAATATGTTTGTAACTTCCACAAATGTTTCATGATCTATGAGAATGTAGTTCTCTAAAACAGCCATCTTATCCAATTCCTTACGAAGCAAGCTGCTTTCTAATTTGTACTAGAAAATAGGAATGAATATGAGATTAAACGGAAAAAGGATGCAATGTATATTCTCATAATTCTTTAAATTTTAGAAAAATGCAAAAAAAAAAAAAGAAAAAAAAATTAAACATTATGATTTATAATAAATATCTTATATTAATTCCTTATTTAACATGAATTCAAAACTATAGTTGAAAACATTAATTAATTTATTTCTTCTATAATCTATAAATCTACACAATTCCAAAAAACTCTGAAGTAATATGTATATATATCCAGAAAAAATCCTTAGAAATGAATAAACAGGTTTCCAATTATTTTAATGTTTCTGTAATAAATATTATCTAAAAGAAAGCACTAAAAATGACCTCAATCAAGTATGATTGAATTCCTTCCCCACTAATGAGATAAAAAGAAAGGAAATCAAAGAATGCATGCAAAGAAACACTTCTTTATGTGAAATTTTTTTTATTTGCATCAAAGAGAATACAAAGCCTTAATATGATGCTAATGATAAGTTGAGGTTTCATAAAGTTACATACTTTTTGTATACGACACATAATTTTTTTAAAAATTCCTCTTGAAGGATTTTAGAGCAAGGACAAGCTGCAGGTTTTTTTTTTTTTTATCAATAGAAATATGTGGCAGAGAGCAAATTAAAAAATTGTGGTTACTTTTAACTTGTTTGATTTTTTTAGATTTAAAAATTTCAAATACTGGCAATATATACATGGAAAAATGCATTCGCATAAGCAATATTATAATGAATAAGAAATAGAGAGGGTTTTAGCAATCAATGCATTAAGTATTTTGTAGATATTTCATAATGATTATTTTAATTTTATTCTTTTTACCAAGAAAATTAATTTTAATTAATTATCTGAAATGTTGTCGCAATATTATACACCTTTACCACAATCACCCATTTCTTTGGTTAATGTAGTTCCTGTATCATACTTAAATGCTTAAAAAAAGCTGATTTGTTTATTATTTCTATGTGATAAAATACATTGATAAATATATGATAATGATATTAAATTCAAGGGGAAAAAAACCTGCAGTTAGTTTAAAAAAAAAAAAAAAAAAAATGAGATTCTACATAAGTGTATCATTAGTTTGAAATATTTCTATACATTTATTATATACTAATATTTACATACAAACAGTTTAATCATTATTAATAAAATATGAAACAAATTATTCCATGAACAAATTTATAAAATGACAAACATTTGCCATGAAGAATTTAGATTGCAAATGATGAAATACCTTTTTCACTAACTGCTTCAGAGAGTTCTGTACTCTTATTTCATGTAGCAAAGCATTTTTCACTTCATCCAACTCTTGATTAAAATTATGTACTGTTTGAGAATAAGCATCTTTAGTTTGAGTATGTTTCTTTTCAGTATCTCCAACATGTATCTTTTCAATTTTTTTCAAAAGACCCATGCTTACTTTAAGCTTCTTTTCCATACTAAAAACAGGCATAAGGAAATTTTAAAATAAAAAAAAATAGAAGTACATCAAATTTTTATTTTAATTATAAATGGCATAATTAGATATTGAATAATACATACTTCAGAAATTTACTATCAAACCTTTGCCATAATTATTTTTTTAAAATAAACTAGGAGTGCTAACAATAACAGACTTATTTTGTTACCAATATTTCGAATATGATTGTCAAGAGATTAATTAACAAAAAGTATTATAGAAAGTCTCAAGCACAAAAGCAAAGTGCTTGAATAAATTCAAAAAATAAATTTTATTTATAATAAATATATAATAATATTAAAAGTTTTGTTTCCTTATAGTAGGATCTTTTCTATTCAGATTGCCTGAATACTCTTATCAAAATTAATAACAGAAATAAATTTGAAACAAACAATAATCTAATAAGAGGGAAAAAATACAACATAATAATACATACAAATATATAATATAAGGCAAAACACTTCAAGACTTGAGAAATGAATATATGGTAGACAAATAAAAGGTTATAGACAGAAAAAAACAGATTCTAATGATGCAATTATTTAAGATATTCGTTTGCTCTTAAGCTACTTTATCACAAATTATTCTTGATTTGAATAGAAAAATACTTATTAGACAGAAAGAGGGGGGGAAAGGATACAATTGTTTACAGCCATGCAAGACAAAGTAATTGTACTTATATGAAAATGCAAAGCTTTTATGGGTTACTATATGTCAATCTTTCTTAATTGCAATACTAAATTAATTTGAAAATTCCAGTAATTACTGGGAGAAAATTTAACAATTTATTTAAATTATACTACACACACGCACACACACACACATATATATATATAACCTTTAAAATAGAGTTTTCCCTAATTTAAGAAAGACAGCATTTATGTTAGGCATATAGGTAAAGAGAGAGAAAGCTGCAAAAATAACAGCAATTTTTGAAACTACATGATTAAAAAATAATAAATATTATGGATGGAATAAATTAAATCTCTTACACACATATGTAACAAAAAATGCAAACATAATATACATATAATATAGAAGAATATTAATTTTCTACTTCCTTAAGTATAAACAATTTTTGTCTTAAATTTATTTCTAACAAATAAAAACATAAAAATTAATAAAATTGAGTACCTTGTGTAACTCCCAGGCTTTGATGTGACAACACGTTTAACATTCTAAAAAAAAAAGAAAAGGTTTCATTACAAAGTTTCATGAATGCAATAAAAATTTAACTACACAATTCCTATATTTTCTCAATCATAGTATAATTAAATAATATAGCCAATATTATAACATTCATTATTAATACAAAGTCATATTCTACACATAAAAAATTAATATTTATGACTGAACATTTTATATTAAGAAAATTCAATATATGGAGAAAAAAGTTATAAATTAGAGATAAAATGGAAATGCAGATTATTTGAATTTTAGTTCTAAGATTTTCCTAATCGTTTGAATGACTGACAGCAAAAAACCTGATAAAAATTACATTTAAAACATTCAATCATTATTTGAGATATTAGGAAATTTCTTCTAATTTTTTTTGTTAAATAGTTGAAGCTTTATTTTGAAGTTAATGTGTTGATAGTTTATCACCTAAAAAATTAACATTCTTGCAGGAATAATAATAATTAAAAAAAAACCTGTATTATTTTTTGCATTTTGTTTTACTAACTGTTGCTATATATATATATATATATATATATATATATATATATATATATATATATATATATATAAGTTCAGTTTGTGTGTTTTTATTTTTTCAGGAAACTCAGTCATATCAACAATCCATGTATTATCTTCATAGTAAAAGAAGTAGGGAAACAAATTAATGTTTTTTTTTTTTTTTGGAATAGTCCTATGACAAGCCATGTTTTGAATAAATGTAACTGCAAAATTCTTGTTGATATTTTCTTTCCCTGCTTGGACATTTTTTAACAGTGCTCAAATTTATCATAAAATGATCCACACTTTTTATTTTCTATTTGATGAAAGCAGCAAAAATAATTTTAAAGATCATTGTTTATCATTTTTTGCTTGTAATAATTAAAAACAATTAATAAAAAATAAAATAAAAAAATGATATCTACAATTGCCAATTTCAAGTCAATATGTGATAACATTTTTATTTCTTATTTGTCTTAATTAATTTAAGTGATTAACCAGAATCATGATACTTCCATATAGGTCTCCATCTCTCCCACCCTCAATTCAATTTTTTTAGTTGGCAAACAAAGTTTTGGAGTTCAGCCAATTTTGAGATGAAAAAAACACACACATTGTTCTTCTAAATATTGACATGTGTGTAATCTGATAGTTTTGTAATTGTTTTAAACTGGTTAATGACTTAAATTAATTAAGACAATTCATAAGAACTCAGAGAATGTGTAATTTGGAAATCAAGTTATAACTTGAGTTGGCAATAAACTGCCAAATGTGACAACCTTCAGTCTTATTTTCTGATAACCATATTTTTATTAGTTGAAATTATCCCTGAACAACAAACGTTATCGTTTAAACGAACAATATTTTCAATTGTTTGCTTTATTTTTAAAAAACCAAGGTAGGCAATAACACTGGGATTTGCAAGGTAAATACTACAAAAGCAGAAGATTGATAATTCAAAAGCTACACAGTGGAAGCCGACTCCAAACTAAAACTACATTAGCAGACAATAGATGTTTCAAAAGTTATAATGTGAAAGCCAAATCCAAAATAAAATAAGTTTTAAGAAAAAAAAATCTGAACTGAAAGACATTTTAGAAAATCATCAAAGTATTTAAAAAAAAAAAACACTTTCTAATACAAAAAAAAAATGAATTATCGATATATATATATATATATATATATATATATACACTTCAACAGAGATCACAAAAAGTGAAATCAATATTCATAAACAGTAATGAGAAAAAAAATGAAAAAGAAAAGAAAAACAGGGAATAAAAAGATTATTTGGATTAGAGAAGGGAGAGTAGAATAAATTAGTCTCAACTTTTTAAATGGATCTGAGTATACTCTGATATCGTACATTCAGAGGAAAAACTGTTTTAAGTCATGAAATCAATCAATCAGTTGTGGACATAATGAGTTTTAATGGACCACCAATTGACCTTCATTTATCCTGCTTCTTCATTCATTTTGTAATCTCTTCACATTTTTTTTTTCCTTCTTTTTTCATAGTTTTTGATCATTAGATTCTCAAAGTAAAGAAGGCATAGACCGGCATGGAATTCTCAGAATGGAAAAGTATGTTAATTATAAATTTTTTTTTTTTAAATAGCATCGAGAGGTATTGCAGCTCTGATGGATGAGCCACCATTGAGTAGTTACCAAGAACATCAAATGGCAATCGCAATAAAAATTATATAGGATTAAAAAAATATTCTTTACCCTAGTTTTCCCAATTCGGCGTCTCACAGCATTTTCAAATTTGGGTGGCTTCCATAAATCTCCCAAATGAAACTAAGGAGAAAAGGAGATCATTATGATTATCAAGATAAACGTAAGAGTAGAAAGGCATTAAATTTTTTCAAGAAATGCATTGAATTTCTTTTTTAATGGCTGGACAGAGCTTACTTTTATATCCTTTTGAGCATTGTTTAAGCTTAGTTGCAAAGCAATTCTATCAATAAGTGTCGTTTCTAGAAAATAAAATCAAGTCTATAAATAACATTAAAAAATATCTTGAAAACTAATATTTAAATGTAGTGTTTGGTACCTATATTGTTCTGACGTAAATCTATTAACTGCAATCCAACATTTGACCTTAAGATCTTGAGTATGGATCTGGCACCTTCATTTTCAATACCACATTTTTGTAAATCTAAAGCTGAAAAAAAAAAGTTCATCAAAATAAGTTTTTAAAATACTAAATTAAATTGAAAAAAATTAAGTCAAAGTAGTCAAATACTAAAGAATATGTTCTTAGTTAATTTAGTTCAGATATATATTTTCAATGCTTAAAGCACAAGATCTCAGAGCAAATAAGCAAAGAAGAAATGTGTGATTTAAAGTTTAAACATTGAAGAAAAAAATAGAATTATTTAAAAATATACCATTTTAAAATTCCATTGCTATATAATTTCAAATAAAAAAAAGGATTAATTACATACTTTTGTAAGTTTTAAAATGTATGTGTCACTTTTACTGAGCTATTCATATACCCATAGAAGATCAAATCATGTCCAAGTTATTCATAATTTTTTTAAATACTCAACAAGTTTATTTCTGTGATAGCAAGTAAATAATAATAAGCAAATAAGTAGCAAGTAATCAGTGCAAGTGAAATTCAATGTTTAAAAAGTAATAGCTTTCTGATCACCTTAGAATGGAAATGGAAAAAAATGAAAAATTTTCGTTTTGAAAGTCTAATGAAAAATCTTAGTCAAGTACTTTTAATGCATATCTAAAATTAATTTATTGCTTATATTAAGGAGAGAAAAAACATCATTCCATCACTTAGTTAACATTTCAATTCTTAGAAAGAAAAAAGCTCAAGTGCAAAAAGTAAACAAATCTGATATAAAAATATACAACATTATTAACTAAGTAAATAAAATTTTCTGCTATTTTTAAAAATTTTTTTCTCACTAATAGCTTTTAGCAACTCAATTTTATAAGTAAAGAAAAATCTCCTGCTAGTACAGCAAGTACAATACTATATAATAATATACAATATATAATATAATATATTGTATATTATTATATAGTATTATACAATATAATATAATAAATACAATAATACAAATAACTCTATATAATACAATAATATACAATATAAGCTTTACATAAAATTTCTGCAATCTCCTTTTCTGAGAGCTTTTTCTCTTTCTGTATAGAGAATAAAAAAACAAATTCTAGTTTTTTTTTATGTTATTGGTAATAATTTCATAATTTCTCTGTTTCTCAAAAAATAAGATTTTAAAAAAATTATTAGTTGTTGTTATGAATTTTCCTAATTCTTTAATAATGCTTCATTTTTATTTTTGCAAGGTCTTCAATTATTTAATATATTTATTTTTAAAAGTCCGATACAGCTAAATCCAAAGCAACGCACATACATATATTAAATTTAATTTGTATCACTAGCATTTCTACAACATTGCATGACTAATGTAATCATTGCTCACTTTTACCTTTATGTATTTGTGCACTTATATTATGCACTTTATATTCAGTTCAAAAGCTTAAGAGCTAATTTTTAATCTTTCAGAGAAATGTTTTGAAGCATAAATTACAAGGCAGTGAATCACAAATCTTTTTTTATTAAACTACATAATTATTTCAACTTAGTTCAGAACTATAAATGTAAGTTTTGTTGGTAGAAATATAAAATATACAACCTTTCATCCAGATATCTTCTTGAAGACATTCCATCAGAATTTCTACTCCTTCATCTCCAATATTGTTATTATTTAGAGAGATCCTTCTCAGTCCTTTCATGTTGTCAAGGATGGGTAAACGATACCGTAAAGTTTCAGGAAACATATCATTGCTTCTTTTCAGATGATGAGCCTGAAATATTAAATAAATATGACTTCATCAATATAGATGGACAAATAGGTGGAATAACTAATGTTTTCGTAAAAATCATAAATAGTACTTGATGAATTACACTGACAATAACAGAATTAAAAATATGTATATATTAAGGGAAAAGCAGATAGGATATGGACTTTCAGTATTATATTTTAAAATATTACTTGGCATAAAGTTTTTAACAAATTGGTTACATTGGTTTTTAAAATTACATTTAAAAAACCTTTCTGGAAAAAATATATATGCTTAGAAAATTAAAATTAGGAAACAAAAAGAAAGTGAGATTTGGGAAGACACTGAAGATTGGATTAACTAATATTTTCTTCATATATAATATTATTTTCACAGTAATATAGATTTGACAGAAAAAATTGTTCAATCAATTTCTTTTTAATATTCATATAAATATTATGAATAGATTTAATAAGCAAAACAAAAATTATGAATGGATTTTAATTTCATTCATCTCAAATTAAATTAGTATGTAATAAAAAGAGGATAAAAAATGAGATTTAGTCTTTTTTTTTCCCAAAAGAGTTTTACAAAAAACAGGTAGTTGAAATATAAAAAAAATAGACAAAATAATCTAGCTTTCATAAAAAATACACAAAAAAAACAGATATAATTTTTGATTTATATTTTTTGAAAAATAAAAAAAGGTTACATATAAAAGAAAAGAGCAAAATAAAGAGTTATATATACTCTAATAAGATCACATATAAAAGTCAGTCCAGTAGAATTCAAGCCACACATACTGAAGTCGATCCAAGAAACAGTTGAAAGTTGAAGACCTCTACAAAGAACTGTAAAACAAAAGGAAAAGTTAAACAAAATACTTAACAAATGTTATACAAAACTTTGTGGATTGTTTTTCAAAACAATACAAACTTTCAACAGATTCATCTTGAAGTTGACAACCAGCCAGAGAAAACTTTTCAATATTTGATTCCTTGAGACCCTGAATTAAGCACAATATTAGAAAAATTTTCAGTTATTTTCATGGATTACATTTTTAGATAGTACTTTTTTATACATTATATCCTTTTGGAACACATATTCATAATATATCTATAACAAATTCCAAAAAAGATGTGCATCAAATCAAAAACATAAGTATAGATTTGAAACAAATTTTAATATTCAGTAATTATAGTAAATTTAAAATGTTGCATGCATAAGAGTATTCTTTTTTATTTTAACTGTTCAAAATCAAATCACGTTTTAAAAGTGTGTTTTTTTTTTCAACATTGAATTATTTGTTTTAATTTCATGATAACATTATTGAAATTATTAATTATTTTGATGTTGTTAAAGTTGTAAAGTTAATTATCGAGTGTTATCAAGGTTTATAATTGTGGTAATATTTTGAAATTTTTTCTTTTGCATTGAGAGGTATTATTTAAAGAAAGTGAACTCCAAAACTGATAAACTTTGATCACTGAGCACATTAATTACGTGAACTTTAAAATACACCGACTTAAAATATTTGGCCATGGCATACCTTGCAAAAGCCCAGAAAGAAAACTTTAGCTTCTGAATTAGGACTCGTTGCTACAGAGACTATGAAAGTCATCAAATAAAAGAACTTAATTATCACAATGAGGCATTCACTAAAAATCTTTTAGAAACCATAATTGAAACTAGATTATAAGTGGAAAGCAAACATAGAGATAACTATTTGTTAGAGTTAGAATGCCTTACGCTCAATGCTTCAAAAGCTAACACCAGTGCTACTGCTGGCCATGTATCTGCAGAAACAATAAATATTCAACAGTTTGTCCCTATGTCAGTAGAAACATCTGGCATTTCATCTTACTTGTAACTATTTGAAAGACAATGTGAAAAGCTCAATGTACAGGAAGCTGATTACATTACACATCTCTTACCTTATCTACACATCAAAATTTGTCAATTTATTTTCTGGGAACCATTAAATATATATTGCTGCAAAGATTCAAATTAAATTCAGAATTATTTCCTATAAAATTCATCACTTATCAGAGACAACCTGGAACTTTATGAAAAGATTTTGCTTATGACTTAAGCAATTATTTAGAAGAATGGCTACACAGCCTGGAACTCACTTAAGGATTTGACTCTCTGACCAAATTAAAAGAAGAGTTAATAATGAAATTAAAGAACATTTTGTTGATAACTGGGGTAAAATCAAAGCTTCTTCAGAGTTAAAACAGTCACTGGATGACTACGAAGCTGTACAAGTCAAGACAATAAACTATAAAGGTCAATCATTTGACAGACAAAACCCATCTTTTAAAACAGCCAATTACACCAGAAATAGAGGCAGTGGCAGATGCTACAAAAAAAGAAATGCAACAAAATTTCAACAAATTTGCAATCTGCGAAGATCATCAAATATTTGAATAAAGAAAACTTTTTACTAGTTATGGATGAGGTAAACCAGGTTTTATTAAAGCCAAATGTCCTCAATGTAATCCTACAAAGACTGAAAATTCATCTCTATTTGGTACAAAGAACATATGTTCTCTTTCCTCTTCAATAAGAAATACTGTTCTCAAGATCAGTATTAATGAAGTATTTGGCACTGCATTTGCAGACAGTGGTGCAAGTCATTCCATTGCGAGTGAAACTCTACAACATTCTTCTCAAACAAGGGGCCATTTTTGAAAAGACAACAATGACTGTATTTTTTGCTGATGGTCTGAAGAGGTCCCATGCCCAGAACAAACCAAGGCAAGGTAAGAAAATCTGAGCACTGTTTATTGTTTTGCCTAATGTCCAAGATAATTCTACTCTGCTCAGAATTTATTTTCTTCATAAGGCTGGAATAGTGTTGAATCTTTGTGTGAATAATTGATACTTCTGCGAAGAACCTAGGAAAGTTTATGACTTTGATGAGCCACATCAACGTGTAAATGTGAATATAGACTAGTCCTTGTAAACACATATCTACATGAGAATGAAGGGCAACAACTTACTGCTCTCCAGTGCATCGAAACAAACGCAATGCTTAGCGAGCATTAATCTTTGGTGTAAGGAGAGAAGCCACTCCCTTTATCGAACATGCTAGAGGATCTCCCAGAGACAATGACATGTATCAAAAAAATAGGGGATTTTGAGCACCAATATGTAGAGGACATCATGGTTGTGAATGAGAAAAAAGGTACATTCCACCTACAAGAGCAGAGTACAGGCTCATTGTGGAGAATTTAAGTAGTCGAGTGAACTGGCAGGAATTAAAAGGTTATATGAGACAAGTTGGTGAAGTAACTTTTACTGATGCTCTTAAGCAAAGACCAAATAAAGGAATTGTGGAATTCGCAAGCTTTTCTGACATGAAAAATGTCACTGATAAATTGGATGATACTGATTTAAATGGTCTCTGAATCAAGTTGGTGGAAGACAAGTCCAGACATCACCAATCACAATCTATATAAAGGCAACAATCTATAAAGTGTCCTATCCAGATAATCCTGATGAGGAATATTCTTAGACAGTATCATACTTTAGCCCTCCGGCTTTGCAAGGAAAGTGATACTATGCTAATAGCACCTCTTAGAAAATGAAGCAGGCCTAAAAATGTGAAATCTGCTAGTTCCTTATCAAGACCAATTTTCTGAAACCAGAAGGAGAGTGTAACAACTAGGCATGCTCTCTAGCGGCATTAACTAAAACTCTGGCAGTCAACAATGTAGCATAGTATATTTTTCACTACCTGTGTGTGTATATTATTGTTTGGTGTAATTAATATTAAATTGTAACTAAGTGTTTGTGTTCATGCTCTAAGCTAAAATATATAATTTTTAGAGCTAGCTGGTAATTTTTTTTATTTGTTTAGTTAATTACAGTTAAAATGTGAATTATATATATATATATATATATATATATATATATATATATATTCTTAAGGAATAAAAGTTATTGCAACAACAGAAGCAGTTTTTGTAGCAAATATAGAAAAGAAAAAATAAACTGTCATATATATAGATATAAATAGTAAATTAAGACATGCATATGATGATTCGAATAGAAAAAAAAAATCCATTCATATCAAATTCTAAAATGTTTTCAAAATATATTTAAAAAAAAACTAAAAATTAAATTTGAGGTATTTTGCAGGATTCAGTTTAGAGTAATTTGATATCAATTATATTAATTAAAAAAACATTTGATAAAATGTATTTTAATGAAAAAAAATGAAAAACTTTTGAAAATTTTACCTCTGCCAAATTTTGGATATCTTCATTACGTAAAACAAGATTTTCAATCATCAAGACTTTTAAAGCCTTAGAAGTGTGCAATAGCTGAGCTGCACATTTACAAATGTCTGTTATATTTTTTGCAGTACAACCATAGGGAATGGGAAAGAATAATTTACTTTTTCCCTTCTTTTTTTCTGCTGCAAAATATTTTCAAATATTAAAACAAAATTTCATCTGTATATAGATTAAACAAAAAGTTTGATATGATTAAAATGAATAAAAAAACATTCTTACACATTTCTTTATATTCTGCTAGAGGAAAATTAGACCAGAACCATATTTTTGTCAGAGTTTGATCAACACTCAAAGCTGAAAGCAAAAATGGCCAATGTTCTCTGCGAATATTTTCAACTGGAAAATATAGTTCTTTTCCTTTTAAATTTTTTAATACGCTTTTTAGAGGGCAAATCTTTGAGTTTAAACATAAATAGCTGTAATGGGTCCAAAAATCAACAGGACAATCTTCAGGCATCTTGGCAAATTTTGAATTCAAAGACTAAAAAGAGAAAAGCATTTTCAATAAAACTAAAATAAAATAGTATTTTAATATTTATAAAACTCAAATTTTTAATTACTTCTTTTTATTTAAACTCTTTTAAGTTACTTTTCTATTAAAACATTTTATTTAATTATTCTTGAAAGATAATATTTCTTTAAGATTAAAACTAGATTTTTGAAACAATACTGAAAATGTAACCATACATAAAAACTAGACTTTTTCATACAAAAGTTCTTATATATAATAATACACATTTAAATCTCTTAGTGGCTTAATGAAATATAAATTTATAGAATACGATTAATAAACAACCTATAAAAATAACTTATAAAATTAATATAAATACTAACTCACATATTTCAAATTTCAATAGTATTTTATTTTATTAATTCTGTTGAATTTCCTCAACTTTATTTAACTAATATTATTTGAGAAGATTGACATTTACACGGATCGTTTACATGGAATATCACAACATTCGAAATATGATTATTTAATGGAAATATTGATATGATCTTATAATCATTCAAAACTAACATATAGACATAAAAATGCAAAAATGTAAGACATAAAAAAAAACAGATTTTTTTTTTACGGTTATTTCCAAGTAAGGTGAACAGAAGAATAGAACAAATGATTCGCAAAAATTTCTCTTGAAAAAAATATGATAAAGAAGAAGTAACCTTAAAAGAAAATCCGCAATAATAAATTTTACGAAGTTTGCATAACATAAAAATTTTGAATCAAAGACTTACCTAATTGATTTAATAAGATAAATTTGAGAACGAAATACCTAAAGTTCGCGCGAAATGTTCGAATATCAAAATAAACAATTAAAACCGTTACGGTGATGATTGAATCTCACTGACAAGTACTTTCGGTTTCAATATTTTAGGCTGTGAAAATGCTTTTGAAAGTAAAAATAATCTTTTGATGAAAATTTATCTTTTTAAATCATTTTTCTTCTCTTTTCGTTCTATAAAGAATAATAGAAGATATTTTTACTATTTTGGGGAAGAGAAATTTGTTAATCTATGATCTGATTTGAACTATGCAATATTTAAAGACTAATTAGATGCATAATAATAAGAATTATAATTACAATAGGAATTTAAATCAGAAGACATAGTTACGACAGACATTTGCTCCGATACTACTCGATAAATATTTTTTTATGAATTATTGAAGTTAAGAGATGCTGCTTGTTTGAAATTTTGATGGAGAATGGTTTGATTGCTTTTAATTTTGTATGTCAGTGTATGATGAGAGTATGAAATTCTGATGTTATTTCTTCCGAATTTTAATTAATACTAAAATATTCTTTATTTGTAACAGAGCTTTTTGTTCAGGATATTTTCAAGATCGTTTCTATTTACTTTTGTTGTCTAATCAGTTTCTCTAAAATCCTCACTAACCTGCGTGCATGCATAACTGAGGACAACAAAAGCGATTAGCGAACGTAGGCGACAAGAGGCTAAAGCAGCCCTAATTATTTATTTGATTTTGCATTTTCATACTCCAATGTGTCAGATATCCATAATCCTTTAAATATAAATTTTAAAATTATTTTTGTATGATTCATTGCTATCAGAATATAACTGTATCTTTAATAAACTTCATGATTTTTCTAGTCGAAATAAATGCACATTGCAGAATATATTTCACAAAAGCAAGGACGTTTAAAGGACAGTTATATCCTAATTTCGGAACAAGTAGCTTTAAATTGACTTCCGGAATGTGTTCTTGATTTATTTTGTGGTTAGTATATCTGACATCCATTTGTTGAGCTAGGGATTCCAGCCCTTGGTTTTTAAGTTTATTTGTTGCAATATTTTACTTTGCGGTTGACTTCAAAGTAGGTAATTTGTTTTAATTATGGTTTCAAATTCTTTCACCATAATCTATAATCATCTTGAAATATTTCTATTTTCTTTAGAAATCTTTAGTATATAAGTTAAAGAAAGGCGCTTCAAATTACTTAATGTTTTTAGTAGGCAAGCGCTTTTGAATCCAAAGTAGTGCACTGATTTGGAAACAATTTATTTGATTAACCTTAAATTGTACAGCGAAATGCATTAGCTTTGGTCTGCAGTTAATTTTTTGAATCTCGACAGATTAAGAAGTGTTTCGTCATTTTAATAACTCCTACATCTACGTGCTTATTGAATTCACTAATTATATGGCACATCCTATTTGGGAAGTTTATGAACAGTTTAATACCAATAATAATATAAAAAGCATTTGAAATATTAAAGTGTACCTAGTGTTGTATTATCACAAAGTAATACGCTATTGCGCTACCAGCGCATCTATGAACTGTGCTTACTGATAATAGCTTTAAGAAACTCGAAAGACCTTTAAAAGGTTAGCTGAAAGTTTAAGAAAAAATAAGCATGCGTTTAATTGCATCCATTACGTTTATTCTTCAGAACACACACTCACTCAAAACACAAATTTAAAATCATTGCACGTTCAAAAACAAAACAGTAATTATGTTACAGTTAACAACAGTCATTATGTACAGTTAAGAAAAACAATATCAAATAAAAGACATGTAGACATGACACCTAGAGTGATTTTTATATTTTATTTAATTGCAGATTTAAAGCTAGAAATTTAGTATTTGTTCTTGCTAAGCACATGGCCTGACTAATGAAGGTGCATATCTGCATTAGTCAGAGGTGGGGGGGGGGCAAATAAAAAATTACCACAGGCAAGTTCTATGCAATTCTATGTAAGGTTTTTTATTATTATTTGTGCCCACATTTGAGAGTCCAACTTTTTGTTTTCGTAGTCGATTGTGATTTACAACTCCAATGACTTGATATTAAGATGATTGATGATTACAACTCCAATGAATTCATATAATGTTCTGTGTTTCGAATAGATTGTTACACATTTTTTATGATACTTGTAACAACATTATGTAATTTCGTTTTATTTACCTCTGAAACATATCTTGTCGAAATATGATTCACATTTCACTACACTTTTAGATAGCCAGGCATTTGAAAAACATTCTGCATACTGATTTAGAAACATTATGTAATTCTAAATTTTATGCACTCTAAATTTTATTTTGCAATTTATCACGTATTGTGTTGTATGTAATGTTTCTGACTTCACCGGCAGAGTACCATACATTTGTTTCAAAGACGATTATCTTTGCACTCAAGGGCTCCGGAGTGGAGCCATTTAAAATTGGTCTTCGAACTCGAGGGCTCCGTTACGGAGACAATGCAAATAATTTTCAGTTTTTAAACAATGATAGAAGTTCTTTCTTTAAAAACTGAAAATTATTTCCGCAGCAGAGCCCTCGAGTTAGAAGACCAATTTTAAATGGCTCCGCTCCGGATTCCTCGAGTGCAAAGGGTTAATTTTGTGTGTGCATGTGTTTCCACTCTTCAATAATTTAACACCTAGATCCTTAAATTTTTATATGTTTCTAATCCCTTACAGATATTCTGCCCTTAACTGAATATTTTTATATTTTCAGAAGACTTCTGTGAAATGAACATATTTGCTACTCAATTCAAATTGTACAGTATCACATTGTTTTACTAGGCCAGACATTCTGTAAGATAATTCCCCACGTAATTAATAATGAAGTTGTTTATGGCGATATTTGACAGCATTATTTATCTTTAATCATTAGTATGGATTGTTGTTTTCAAAAGATTTTGCGTCGTCGGTTCGACTTCCATTTATGGCAGAATTATTTATTTATTTTTGCTTTGAATATTATTTTTTTAAAAATTCTATTTACATTTCTTGAGTTCATATTATAGATTTACTAGAGATATATTGAAATAAAATCAAAATATTGTATACAATCATTTCATTTAAAGTATCGGCCGAAATTTGAAATTGTAAAAACTGAGAAAGTGATTCCTTATAACAATATTTAATTTCAATTAAGAATTATGATTAAATTTGATTAACGGTTAAGATATGCTATAGGTTAAGATACTAGTAACAAAGGCATCAATGAAATTGTGTTCTAATGTTTAGAACAAATCAATCCAGTTGTCCCAAATTAAATTCATCCTAACACATATTCATTTTAAATTTGGGTTTAATTTGCCAAAATAGGCGAGAATTTAAAGATGGAAGAAGGAGATGTTATTTGTATCTTGTGGGGCAAATATGAGGTCAAAGGGAATACTGAGAATGCACTCATCATTCCGCTTCTCACCTCTTAATGAGAAGGTATCGTCGAAATGTAGTCGTCTTCGAATCAGTTGACGAACAGTAAGCGTTTTGATTTTGAAATATTCGTATCTCATTTGCGGCACAAATAATTTTACTTAAATTTTTATTACGTAAATAAATTGGGGCTCATATTTCTTGCATTCTTAGTGTCGATTTCTGAATGAGATTTTGAAATAAAATATTTTATAAATTCGCTTCTTTTAAAGACTCTATAGAGAATTCGAAATTTCATAAATTCATACATTCTTTCATAAATTAGCATTTTATTTTCGTTCAGGGCCCTCAACTCAATTCGGAAAAAGGACTCCAGTAAATGAAAAATTAGACTGAGTAGTGAATATAATGTCGTATGTTGTCACATAGTTGCAACCAAATGCTCTGAATATTTTGTATTATCGTTTAAATCCCTCTGGTGGAAAAAATTTTTCTGTCATTAAAAAATTCTCAAATTTTCTTTATTCCATAAAGTGCATTCTGTATGATTTTGTGAAGTAAAATTGTGTCAAATCATTCCATACAAAAAAAAAAAAAAATCCATTAATAATTCGAAATCTTGAGAACCCAGAACTCTGTTATGATTTATGTTAAAGTTTCAAGGAACGAGTTAGTCCCATATTTATCCTGGAAAAAGATTCCAACCAATATATGATTATTATTGGATCTATGCATACTATCGACAATCTGGCCTGTTGTATCGAGTTTTTAGAGAAACAATGAAAATTTATGAAATATATACTTAAAAATACGGTTAAAAGTTGATTAAATAGTGACTAAAGAGCTTTACAATTAAATAGTCATCAATGAAAAAGTAATTTCCTTAACTGTTAAACGATGTAAAAATTATTTTTGATTGGAATATTTTTGGACATTTTGGTGAAAAAAAAATCATTTCAAAATCTAATTAATTAAAAAAAAGTTCTCCAAGGTATATATTCGTACCCTACAAGTTATATCGGAGTCAAATTTGAAAACTCGAAATTTATCACATCCATTTACAAACAGCGACTTTCATTTTCACATGGTGACTCTAATCTGCATTCGGGTCGGCATTTTCCTTTCTGATTTTATATGTCTTCAAAATTCCTAATGACTTTTCAACCTCTCTTATTATTGCTTGCTGCCATTCTATTTATGATAAGTTGAGCTGATTTCAGCCTAGATTCCACAAAGATATTGATAAAAGATAAAAACTGAATATCTTTTACATATCAAACTAAAAAGAACATTTACAATTATAATTTTAAAGATTCTGGAATTTAAAATAAGAGAAAATTAAACCAAAAATTAATTTATGCAATTTTGATTGACAGGTTATTTTATTACTTATTATTTATATAATATATAAATTAAAAATATCTTTAAGTTGTATTTATAATGTAAATAAATTGAATTCGTTGTCTATTATTTCTGCTTGATTCTATTAAAGTAATAAATTTCATCAGTTCTTTTCATATCAGATCTTTTTTCAGTCATATTTCAGGATTTGTAAGTATTATCTTTCAATTGAGATCTTTATCAGGAACTCTTAATTGAGCATATAAGCGTCAAAGAGTTCAATATATCGAAACGGAGATAATTTCGTTGTGTTTTTACAAGTAAAGTCTTCTCCTTTAATTCTCTTTTTATCATTAAGGTTTTAAATAATATCTCTTGAGTTAATATCCTTGTCAAAAACTTTGCATTCAAGGCAATATTTTTTCCCGTCTTCAGCAGAAATAAATTTCTTGACTGTCCAACTTATAGCATCCAGCATACAACTGGTTATGTGAAAAACATGGATTTTTTAGGTTCAATCCGCACACTTGACGTGATTGATCTTGAGCCTTGTTGATGGTTATCGAGAATACAAGTCGAATGCGGAACTGCAGTTGTTTGAAATCAAAAGAAGTGTTGGAGGGAATAATGGGAATGCGTGAAGTGAGCACATCTTATCCAGTCGACGTTCCTTTAAGGATAATTGTCACGTTTCCTGCCTCATATTGGTGTTTTGATTTTGCTACTCGTGATCAGGTAGCATGTAAACGTTGTCTTTCGATTCTTCCCTTTTGTTGATCTTGAGACTCTGAAACACGTGAATTGAAAACTTGTAAACGATTAGCTTAATTGCTCTATTGCCGCTCTTCGTTTTGTTTTTTTATGAAGCTCCCTTTGGCTAATTTTCAGTTGTTGCGCTGTTAGATCTATTAAGTAACGAACGTTTGCGAAAATATTTTTTGTCGAAGCAATCAACGCGATATACATTTGTATAATCGAAATATCGTTAATAGATTCACTTAATAAGTAGCAAGAGTACTGTTTTCATTGGAAAGTTTCCATTATATGTAACTTACCTTGAACGGCATCGATAATAATTTTATTTTGTATGTGTGAGATCAACACTGAATAATATGTGCGGTTTATTGCAGACAGAATAGTGAGCAAGCTGAATGATAACATCCTATGTAGAAAATTATTAATTAATGAAAAAGCCGATTTAAAAAATTGGCACTTTCAGAAAATATTTTTGATTCCATTTCCTTCACATTGACTGACATCAATCATAATAATTTTTATTTTGTTTGATATACGCGCGATTAATTCCGATGTTTGAAATTTGTCAATTACCAATTTTAAAATATAACCTTCATAGAAGTGCAAGCAACAGCTTTTACCAAGTTTCATCGCAATCTGTTGAACAGTACAGCAGTGCGTAAGATACGAACAAACAAACATTCATTTTTATATAACAGATATAATGACTGTACTATATCTATAACCTCCGAGAAAGCGTAAGCAATAATATGACTTACTGAACAGAATAAGGTTGAATAGTACGAAAGCGCATAAGATATGAACAAACAAATTTATTTTTATGATAATTGTGCTCTATCTATACCCTTCACACAGAGCAAGCAATGAGTTGACCAAGTTGCATAGAAATCGTTTGAATAGTTCGGCAGTGCATAAAGTACGAACAAAAATCAATTTATTTTTATAATAATATATTTATGTATTCTTTTAGAATTGCTTGATGTTCTTTGAGGAAAGAAACAATTTTTGTATCTTTCTTGATTCGTTTGATATTCGTTCAGAATTCTCAAGATTAATATTAGAAAATCTGATTAAAATATTTTATTTTAAAATTAATTAAACACAGAAAATATATTTGTGCCATAAATTTGTTGATATAGTTGAATTAAAATTGTTTTACAATTAAAATGTTGCAAAATTTGCGTTCCCTAAAACTTCTGGAACAAAATGCAAAAAAGCTAAAATTTTATTAAATTTTCCATTAAAATTTCAAGTCTTAAATTTAATATCTTTACTGAATCTGTTGTGTTTTCTTGGCGAGTTATTTTGACAATAATTCTTGATTAATACATAAGAAAATAGATCCGAGAATATTTCTTATGTATTAGATAATTATATTATGCCTGCAATAAGTATTCAAAGTTTCATCGCAATCCATTGAACGGCACGGCAGCGCATAAAAGACATAAGACAAACATTCATTTTTATTTACATAGATTATTCAAACCGTAGGCTGAAATTAAAAACTATCCACTCGATCTAATTTCTTTTAGATCATTCCATAGAAAAATGTATAAAATCCAGCAAATTTTATAGTAATATGACAATTATGTTTTGAGTTATTTGATTTTAAGTAAGATAGAAATGGATAAAAATCAGTTTTGGGAAAAATGCATTTAAAGTATACATTAACTTGTTTTAAAAATAAATTATGGTAGTACATACTTATTCATCACTTTTATAGGTTATACTTTCTTCCCACTATATTTCAATAATTTTTCATTTTTAATCATTTTCATTTTTTCTGGCAATTTTTGCATTTTGCAGTGTATGCTGCTTCGATTCATTTATTCTGTCTTTGTCGAGCTCAGCAAATGCTCTGAATTTGCATGAGGATATACACCAGCAACCTTAAGCAATTTCGGTAATCCTATAAAAACTTTACTGAAATGTATTAAAGACATAAATACCCCTAATCTGATTGATCGGATTGTAATTATATCTTGACATTTCATAAAATCAGTTTTCATTCATACATCTATCCAGTAAGGTCTGTAAGCAGTAGTTTTTTCCCCCAGCAACCTTTAATTTTAGCAGCACTCCCTATTCTTTTCGGGAATCTATTCCTTTACAACTAAAGGTAAGTAACTTCTTGTAGACGTTTCATGAAATCACATTTTCCTTCATACATCCAATTGGGTTTGTAAGCATCGGTTTTTTTTACAACCTTTAGTTCTAGCGGTGCGTAACCTCCATTTTTGACAAATTCATCCACATAACAGCTATAGATAAGTAACTACTTGTAAACTTTTCACGAAATCACTTTTTCATTCATCCATTTATTCACTAAGGATTGAAAGTATTAGTTTCTTTTCCAATACCATTTAATTCAGGCAGTGCATACCGTCTTTTCTTGAGAAATTTCATCATATGCAGTAATAAGTAACTACTTGTTGACATTTCATGAAATGACCTTTTCATTTTCATTCAGTACGATTTGTAAGCATTAGTTTCTTTACCAAAACCCTTTACAACTACCATTCCTTAGTTTTCTTTTTTTGAGAAATATATTCATATGCAGCTAAAGGTAAGTAACTATTTTTAGACAATTAATAAAATCACTCATTCATTCATCACTTCATTAGGGTCTGTAAGAAATAGT
>JAPMOQ010001131.1:2941268-2958148 GCA_026543055.1 Argiope trifasciata | reverse complement strand
AAATCACTCATTCATTCATCACTTCATTAGGGTCTGTAAGAAATAGTTTTTCCCCAATAAACTTTCATTCTAGCAACGCCTACTCTCCTTTATTGAGAAATGCATTCGTATGCAGCGAAAGGCAAGTAACGACTTCTTGACATTTCATGAAATCACTTTTTCAGTCATTCATCCATCTTATATGGTTTGTAAGTATTAGTTTTTTTCCAACAACTTTTAATTCTAGAAGTGCATAGACTTCTTTTTTAGCAAATTCATTATTATGCACCTAAAGGTCAGTAACTACTTGTCAACATTTCGCGAAATCTTTTTTTCATTCCTTCATCCAGTAGGGTCTGTAAGTAGTTTTTTTTTTTTCCCATCAACAGATAATTCTAGCAGTGCTCCCTCCTTTTTTGAGAAATTTATTCATATGGAATCTAAAGGTAAGTAGCAACTTGTTGACATTTCATGAAATCACTTTTTCATTCATCCATTCACTAAGGTTTGTAAGAAGTTTTTTTTCCATCAACAGATATTTCTAGAAGTGCTCTCTCCTTTTTTCCAGAAATTTTTTTCCTATGCAGATAAAGGTAAGTAATCATTTGCTGACATTTCATGACATCACTTTTTCCTTAATCCATCCAATAGTGTCTGTAAGAATTAGTTTTTTCCCCCAATAACCTTCAGTACTAGCTTTGCACCCTTCTGTTTTCAGAAATTTATTCCTGTACGGATAAAGGTAAGTAACTACTTGTTGACATTTCATATAATGACCCTATATGTCGAAATCGAAATTAAAATTTAATTCTGAATTAAACTACAACAAACAAACAAACCAAAAAGTTGTTGTTTCTTGTATATAAGATACAACTATTTTAAAATTTAGCCATAGTTTGGACTCGAATTTTTGATGAATTTATGTGTTTCAGGATTCTCCTTGTCCGGAAAACATGCTTTAGGAATTATGATTATCAGTCTGAAGGCAAGATAACTTAGAATCTTTTTAAACTAGATGAGTGAAATGTGGCATATCGTGTTTACTCTAAATTTATAGATTTCTATCTAATTTTGTGCGAATTCCTTTTGGCTTATTATCAGATATATACGATAACTGCAAAATGTAAAGACGTAGATATACACTGCGTGAAAAAAGTAGAAGAACAATAAATTATTTTAAATAAATGAATAATACAGCATTTTTTAAATAATTATTTTACATACAAAATGTTTACAATTAGATACCTGTATCTACATAAAATGAAATAGGACACATTTTTAAAAAAAGTACACTTAATTTAAAAATTCAGTTTTGACGATGTCATAATCTGTGAAAAAAGTAGAAGGACACTTCTAAATAAATGGGTGTACTATATTATTTTATATGAAATTCTTCTTCCATTGGCTCGAATTACTTCAAAAATTCTGTTGGGCATTGAACTATATAAAGATTGCATTTCTGTTTGCCAAAATTTGTCCCATACACATTCTAATGATTTCTGCAGTTCAGCTACAGATTCAAACTGTTTCCTCCCTCGTAAATGCGACGTACAATCATTGACAATAAGTTCTATACAATATTGAGATCATGAATTTTGGTAGGCCATTGTAAAATACGAACTTTGTTTGCTGCAAAACAATTTTTAACACCATTTACTGCCTGAATTGATGCTCCGTCTTGTTGGAAAACCCAATAGCTTCCTCCTAACTCAGGGCCATATGGAAGAAGATTTGAGTTTAGAGTCTGTATGTAGTCTGGATGGTTCTGTCTACCATTTAGAAAAATTATATTTAGTCTACCTCCATAACCAACTGCTAACGAAACCATTAGACCTCCTCCTCCCGTTTGTCGAGTAGAATAGTCTCTTCTTCATTACCAAGACGGTGCCGATAGTACCGATAACCGTCTGAACCATCCAAATTGAGCTTTTTCTCATCGGAAAATACAACTGAGGTCCATTCAGAGTTCCAGGACATGTGGTGTTTAGTCCACTGCAGTTGGTGCTTAATGTGTCCTTCATTCCACTTCGGATGGTGCTTCCGTTTTTTGAAGATGAACTTATTTGAGCTTTTTATATAGTTCTAGACAGTTCTTTCGGACACATATGTAATCCCTGGTAGGCATTGAGCCTTGTTGACACTTCCACCTGTATTTTTGAATTCACGAATGATTTTTCTTTGATCATGTTGCGTAAGTTTTTTTTGGCCTTCCCGTCTTCTTTTTTCTTCTGTCACTCAGAGTTTTTTATGAAGTTCGAAACAGTATTAAGACTGATACGTAGCTGCGGTGCAATCTCTCTTTCACCTTTTCCTTCATTTTTATTGGCAACTATTTGGTCCTTCTGGAACTCACTCAAGGATTTTCCTCTGGGCATTCTAAAACCAATAAAAACTATAAATTTCTAACTAAATTCTTTATTCTTGACAAAAAGTTATTAAAAGTAAAAGAGTACACCAACATTTATGGTTTCGAACAGCTTCAAAATCAATTTTTCGGATGTGTCCTTCTACTTTTTTCACACACCAAAAGTTGCTAAATATTGAATTCTCAACCTTAAATAGAGGTAGCAAAAAATTTCTCACCTAACTTAAATTAAAACATTAACAAAACAACCTCTTTAAAAAATCAGATAAAAAGCAGTAAGATTAAAGCAAAATGTACAAAAAAAATGACCGTCCTTCTACTTTTTACACGCAGTGTATAAAATTTTGTGCATAGATTTAATGTATAAATAGTTAATCAGAATCACATTTGGAGCCTAATCCTTGTACAACCTTTTAAATGAATATGCAGTAACTGTATATTTGGGGATTTTTAAATACAAGGTGGCCAGAAATAAAACACCCCTACTCTGACCTCCATGGATATCGAACTACTCAGTGTAAAGGCTCAAAATTTTGTACACATACTATTCAAAATATGGGGAAACGGATTTCACGAAAAAAAAATTAGTTCCTGAAATCACCGATAGGTGGCGCTGCACAACTGGAACTATGATCAAAAGACACAAATAATAATAAAAATTAAAATGTTTATGCGGAATGGAATGCTTCCATGCTTCCTTTTTAATTTTTCTGCCCCTTATGGAAAATAAAAATAGTAAAGAAGCTAGAACTCCCGTTGTAACTGCAATTTCATACTGTAACCAGAAAAATTTGCATAAAGCATGGTTAGAAGCCATGTTCTGGGTATAAAAGAAGTTAAAAGGTGGGGAATGTCATTCTTATTAGTGATGGCTGTCACGCTGCCAGAACGCGCTTTGCTTGTGAAGTTGTTTTACGAGAATAAAGGAAATGCTCCAGCAGCACTTCGAGAGTTTCGCCGACTTAAGGATTTGCGTAAGGGACCATTGCTTCCACAAGCTCTCAGGAGAATGATCGCTCGATTCGAGGAAACTGGACATCTTGGAGTTCAGCCTGGTCGAGGACGCAAACCGGTTCGTTCAGATGTCGTTGAAGATGTTGCCACCGGTATTGTTGAACAGTCAATGGATAATGTTTTAGGCTGCAGTAGTGCACGTGCAGTGTCACGACACTTGGGTGTTCCCTATAGCACAGTGTGGAACGTACTCAGAAAAATGGTGCATTGTTTCCCGTACAAAATCCGCCCTAATCAACAATTGCTGGCCACAGACAGGGAGATGCGACTGACCTTTGCATTGACATTTCTTGCTAGAGTTGAAGTGGATGCATCGTGGCCGTGGCAGATTCTGTGGAGCGATGAGGCCCATTTCCACCTCAGTGGAACAGTGAACACCCATAACTGTCGCATATGGGACACGACAAACCCCCGTACCTTCCAAGAGATTCCACTCCACTCACCGAAAGTTACAGTCTGGTGTGGATTCACAGCCACATTCATCCTTGGACCGTTCTTTTTCGAAGAGGTTACTTCCAATGGCCTTGAGACATGTACCGTGACGGCCAACAGGTACAAAAGGATGCTCGAAACATTTGTTGTACCCCATTTGCAGCAGCGCCAATGCCTTGACACCATTACTTTTATGCAAGATGGAGCACCTCCACACATTGGACTCCCTGTGCAACAGTTTCTTCGCCAACATTTCACCACTGACAGAATAATCAGTCGCGCGTTTCCGACAACTTGGCCATCTCGTTCACCGGATCTTAATCCGTGTGATTTTTGGCTTTGGGGACACTTAAAAAACCTTGTTTATCGAGAACGTCTGATAACCTTGGCAGATTTGAAAGAGAGTATCAGTCTGCATGTGAGAAGCATCTCAGATGACCAGTTACGATCCGCAGTTGAACAAGCTGTCCACAGACTTCACATTTTACATCTTCAGGAAGGGAACCATATTGAGCAGCATTCCCTGCATCGATAACGTCCTTGTTTCATGTATGCTTGGTACTTTCAAATAAAATGTGTTTAAAACGTGTTTTTGTGTCTTTTCAGCATACGTCCAGTGGTACAGCGCCACCTATCGGTGATTTCTGGAACTAAATTTTTTTTTCGTGAAATCCGTTTCCCCATTTTTTGAATAGTATGTCCACAAATTTTCAAGCCTTTACACTGAGTAGTTCGATATCCAGGGAGGTCAGAGTAGGGGTGTTTTATTTCTGGCCACCCGGTATAATGTTTAGTCAGCTAACTCATTTCACGTCCCCAAATATTCCATAGAATATGATTACGAGTAGCAAGCAGAACATATTTTTTTAATACATAAAGCGATTCTCAAACTGCAAGGCATCATCATGGCATTGTTTTACAGTTTCATCTTTGCACTTTATGCATCTTTGGTTCTGTTACATCCTGTTTGAAATTTTTATACAATTTTAACTAAATTGTAAAAGGTTTTTGGCTCTTGGGCCATTAAACAATTCAATCCAATTCAAACTGCAAGGCCTGACAAGATTTTGAATGCATAGGTGCATCTTTCCAAATTTCAAAACTCTGATATGAGCTTCAAATCATCACCAAATCACATATAATAAATATTTTTCGTATAACTACTTTTAGCAATAAATATATTCTTTCATTCACAAAAGTTTCTTTTGGGACCATAAAACCGTTTCTATTATTATTGTTTGCAGTTCATTTCGAGGAGAAAAAATCAATTTTCATATGATAAAGTAGGGTGTAATGTTTGAAAGTTTATAAACCCATGGTTCAGAGAACATAAAAAAAGGCATATTGTGAAAAGTATAAAAATCTCACATTTTCCCAATATAAAAGGTATCACCAACATAATGGTCAACGGAAACATTCTTTGTTAAAATATGAATCATTACATTTTCGCTTATCACACAAAACTTTTTACTAAAGATAAATATCAAGCAAAAAGTCCTTTAAATTTTCTCACAAACTTTACATCAGAAGAGTTTTTATTATTTATACATTTTTTTTCCAGTTCAATAATCTGCTAGTTTGTATGTGAATACTTGAACGAGTTCAAACAATGAAACACCATGTGTAATTGAACCGGCTTTCAATGTGACACCAAAGTGGCACATTCGGACCATCCGTTCTTTTTGAATGCAAATGCTGGCGACACACTTATCTGCACAATCGTCCTTCATTTTTTTCCACTGGAAAACAGAATTCGAAGTTGTGAACGAAATGGTGAAAAGTGATCGACAAAAAAAAAAAACTTTTATTCGAAAATCGAAATGGGTTAGTAGAGTGAATTCTTCATTGTTGAAAATCAAAGGATCATTCAGTAAATTGTAACAAAAAGTGATTTAAAAAAAGACCCCGTATAAACTTGCATGATACAATCTGATTGTAATCGAATTAGTTGCATTTTGCTCTTTTTTTTGTATTGAAAGAGCTTTTTTGGTGTCTTGTCCTCTTTTAGAATATTGATAGAATTATTAAAAAATGCTAGCAATAAACTAGTAATTAAAAGTAAACATACTTTTAATTTAATCAAAATATAAATAATTTATTTTATGTAAATATTCTTATAAAATTTTTGATAGCGTTTGTAAATACTCTAATAAATCAGCGGAAGTGTTTTACCCACAACTTTCTAGCATATTCTCTAATAAAAGTGTTTTTCACCACACATAAAATAATGGGTCATGAGCATGGTCGTCACAAAGTGTTAAGGTTTTTATTTTCAGAGTTTAACATATAGTGGTTATGCTTCATAATAAAGAAAACTGTGCTTTTAAAGACGTCTTTTTCTCTTTCCATATGTGGTTGCCATGGAAACCAGCGCATGCGCAGATTGTATCGAACTTTGATACGCTTTTTTATGCTTAGCTATTCCATTTTGTAATGTTTAATTAGTGATCTTGTAGGTTTTCGTGTTCGCTTTTAAATGTCATTCTGTGTTTAATGATATTTTTGAGAGTTAGCAAATAGATGTTCGAAGTTAGATCGTAGATAATTAAAACCACTGAACCACATAAGATGTTGAACATCGCGACTGCATTTAGAATCAATAGTTGAAAGGTCTGGCGTCAGAGACATCGACATATATTATTATAAGTATGCCGATGGCGAAAATACAATAATTACGAAGGGCCTATCGATGTGACAAACATAGCGAATTTTTGGCGATTAATTTATAGCAATAGAAAACCTAGTGTTAATTTCGAACTTCTTGTATTCCGATATATTTGCACTCAAATATGGTGCAGAATTGATTTTAAGGTTTATTTGAATTGTAGTTATACATTAAAATTCTTAAATTTAAATCATTGCGGTTTTGAGTTACATGCTTTGGAATAAACAGGCTGTCAATCCATTGACAGATTTGACTCTAAATTTGAAGCAAATCTATACTTTAGATGTTAAATATTTGTACTAAATTTTATCGATCTAGCTTTTTTTGTCTTGTAGTTATGTAAAACTTCTAGTTGAACAACCGGACAGACTAACTTCTAAATGATCTTCTAAAATTTGACAGAAATCTACGATTTTGCTGTAAAGACAATACATTAAATTTCATCACTCGAACTCAAAGCATTTTTTAGTTATTGCATTAACAAACAGACAAATATAATTCCGAAAAAGCATTTTTAGAATTATTTTAGTATTATTTTCAGAGCGTTCAGAAACTTGGAGAAACTCTTGAATTCGAACTCGAAACTTGACATTTCGAGTTCGAATTTTTTGCTATTACAATACTTTCTCCTTGTTTACTTCGCATGGAAGAAAGTAAATGGTAAACACAATAAAACAAATTGGAAAAACAGGATAGTATTCAAAAGCTGCGAAACTCAATTAGCTACAGTTTTGTCTTTCGTTGTTAATAATTTAGAGTTAAAACACAAATAAACGAGAGATCTCTTTTCGTTTACTTGGAAAAACTGCATGTTACGGAGACTTCAGTACTTCATAATGGTGGTAAGATAACCAAGTAAGCATTTTGGATGTTCCCCAACTTTTCAACTAAAATTCACATTTCATGTAAATCTGCAATAGTAGTGCCATAACTCGATACCAAATTTCATTTACTTAGATATATAGTTATCCAACAGTCTGATTACATCATTACATTTTTCAGTTTTTATCTATTTTAAAAATAGATGTGTATCTATATTCATTATCTGAATAATTTGGCAATGTTTTATCAAAAAAGGATGAACGTACGACAGTATATAAAATACGAACAAACAAATATTCATTTTTATATATTAGATTTGTGTATTCTTTAATAATTGTAATACTTGGTGTTCTTTCAGAATGATTATGAAAAAAAAGTTATTATATCTTGTGATTCGTTTCGTATAGATTCGTAATATTCGTTCAGAATTCTCAAATTTCATTTTAGAAAAAGTGGTTAAAATATTTTCTTTTAAAACTGATTCAACATAGGAAATATATATTTATACTTTAGAATCGTTAATATATTTAAAAAGATAATTTTTGAGAATTAAGATAGTGCACAATTATTTGTACGAAATTATTTTTCGTAATTACCGTGAAAAATGCTAAAATTAAATTAAAATTTAAAAACCCCAGGATTGGTTTCCCCAAAACTTTCTTACCTTTTAAAGTTGTGACCTCTGAGAATGACTTGCATGACATTTGCGTATTATAGCTGCAAAATATTAACCTTTAACTTGAATTTAGCATTTCTACAGAACCTATTGTCTCCTCGGCGAGTTATTTGGAGATTAATTCTTGGTAAATAGATGCGGTTGAGATCCGATTTTTTAGATAATAGTACAACCCCTATAACCATCCTGTAAATGTAAACAATAAGCTGACCAAGTTTCATCGCAATCGGATGAACGGTTTTGGAAAGCACAAGAGACATACAGACAAACATTCATTTTTATTTATATAAGATATATCATTATCTATACTTATAATAAAGCTCAATGTGTGTGTGTGTGTGTGTGTGTATTGGCGCTCTACAGGCCAGACCGTTGGACCTACAACTACCAAATTCGGTACATGTATACCTTGGAGGTCGGGAATGTGCACCTCGGAGCCCTTTTTTCGAATTTTTAATTAGAACTTGAATTAATTAAAATTTAAGTGAAATTTCGACGTTTTTCCGCTATAACTTTCGAAAATATGATCGCATAAACATGATTTTTACATGAATTTAAAGATTAAAAAATTAGCTTTCTAATGGTATCTATGTTTTAATGTGTAACTTAAGCTTCTATTTTTAACGAATTTTTAAAGAAATATTTTAACCATGTTTTCTTATCACGTGACTGGATAAAATAAAAGAATGCCGGAAGTTCCAAAAAATTATCATCACAAAATAAATCTAAAGAAATGCAACTTCTAGCACGTGAATGGATAAAATAACATAAATATAAAAAGTGATATTTTCTAGAAAAATAAATGCAAGGCAAAGGATTCTATGATCGTTTGCAATATCTGAATGATTAATTCAATAAGTCTTCTTTATTTACGGTAAACCTGATTGAATTTAGACAAGATATGCATTGAAATCCCGATCTAATGGCATATTTCTATAATCGTTTGAATATCTGTATCATTAATTCAATAATTTTTTTCCCTTTTCCGCTTTTTTTAAAATAACATATTTAATATTTTGGCGACATCACCGAAAAAAAATATTTTTAATATTTTGGAAATATAACCGGTAATTAAAACTGACTGATTTATAAAATTAAAGAATATTATTAGGAAAACGTGTTCTTTTAGAATTTTCTGTCCATCATCTTAAAGAAAATATTAATTTCAGGCCAATCAATGCCCGGAATTACTTCAAGGCTAATGAATATCTGATTTAATTGAAAATTTTAGAACGCATTACTCACGGCGAACCAGCTGGTCGCCAAAAGCGGCTAGTTTATAATATGTCAATAATTGTAAGAAGGGAGATTTTTTTTTCTAAAAACATGCGGGATTAATCTGTTTAAAATTTTCTCGCGCACTTATAAAGAGGTTGTCCTGGAAAACATCTCGAATGGCATTGGTGTATATCAATACCGAAATACTAAAATTTATAGTGAATATAGAATTTTTATGATCTATCGTGTAATCCTTGGAGATTTTTTTTTTCTAAAAAAGGTATTGCACTATATATATCAAATCTGTGTATCGAATTTTATCCATCTAGCTTTCTTCATTTGCAGTTATCGTGTTAATTTGTATTTGAACAGTCAGCCAAATAGACTTCGTTTGAAAGGATTTTGCACACAATTTGAAAGAAATCTACTAATCTAATATAAAGACCGCATACCAAGTTTCACACTTCCAGCTGAAGTGTTGGTGGTTACCGCCCTCCAAAGTAAAAATATGCTAAATTTGGTTGTTGTTTAATTTGCCTGTAAAGCGTCTACATACGCACAAGGTTTTGTTACATATATAGATTAAATTTAAAAGACACTTCTAAACATTGAATGGTGCAATAGAATTATGAAAATGTTGTTACAAACGTCCATTGTAGCCATCTAGTTTTGACAAGTAGGAAAATGAAATTTATAAATAATATATGACGCTTTCAAAACTAAACGCGAATAGAAGGGTGTTTAAAATTCTACGCAAGAGAATTCCAAGTTGACAAACAAAATTCTGCCCTTACATGCTTTTTCCTTTTATTGTTGTAGTTCCATTTGTCAATTTCACACTGATCATGAAATGCGCAAAATGTATAGATTAAATTTCTGACAAAAACAATGACAAAAAAGTGTCTGAACAGAGGATTCACTTCTAATAAATGTTACTAGACAAAGAAGAAAAGATAGTTTTGTTTTGCTTAACACCCAAACGTATTACAATACTTAATTAAAATACCATGCATATATATCCATTGCATATCCGCCACTTGTCATTTCACTGCTCATTCAGCGTTACACAACCCCTTCGAACAAAAGGGTCGGTCCACAGCACTTTCACAGCAGATCATGAATATGAATATTCCCTAATGCAGGATGGGTGCATTCAACCCTGCACAAGCCCAACCGAATCTGTTCACCAAAGCGAAGGACATGCTGGTCCAGGATTGCCGTTATGGCGAAAAACCACCCCTTTGGGAATTCGAATCTGCGAGCCCCGGATCGACAGACATTTCACCATATGGGGTTTCCGTAGGAATCGCCGTTTTGTTCATCGCCTCGTGAAATAAAAGAAAACAACAAAGCACGTCCGGGTTGTCGAGTCACGCCTATATCACCGATTTTTCTGATTCTCGGTGTGAAATGTCAGAGACCTTTTGGGGCGAAGCGACGACCTTCCATATGGTGGATATGTTCTTTCCTTTCTTTTTTTTTACTGTCGCTAAATGTAAATGAGATGGTTTTATGCGGCGAGAGTTGAAATTTGAAAGTTGTTTCTTGAGTCATGATGAAAGCAAAAGCAAAACGAGTGAAAAATGAAAGTAAATGTAAGAATTCAGTTCTTCAATAGTAAAAGAACAATAGTATTATTTATCCTCCATACATTTTTTTAAAAATAAAATTCATTTAGTTTCCAAAATACATAAATGATCATTTTCACGTGAAAATTGCACATAAAAAAATAATGTACATTTAAAAAAAATTTCAATCCCTATTTAGGTCAATTAAGAAAAAAAAATATTTTAGTTACTTAATAATTTTTTAGTAAAAAGTATAATTTTTATTTTATTTTAGCAAGAATTGAACTCGTGTTCTTCACCTTCACGTAAAAAATACTGAAATCGTTGCATTTTACAAATTGAGCTATTGCCTATTGATTTCTATTTTACTTGTAAACTGCTAAAACTCTATTTAAAGTACTAAAAATGGATTAAATTTAATGAAAATTAATACTTGAATGAAAAATTATATAACGTCAAGTGTCATCCACTGCAAGATTTAAGAAATGTATTTGTGCTTGAATGGATGAATAAAAATTATCGCATAAATGATTGAAAATTTGAACAAGACATATAAATAAATACATGTAGGGAGAGTTTAAACTAAAGTAGGAATTGAAGAAAAGCACTATAATTATAAATATATTAACTTTCTTTGGGTACCAATTGCTTTTTAGGATTTATTACATGAGAAAAATTTTGATTAAATCTTTTATTCACAGCTTGGTATCTATGACACAGTCATCAAAATGTTTTAAAATTTGATATACATATTACTAATACGAATTAAGATGCTTTACACTTATTTTATTCCTTGCACTAGCCAAAATTTTCTTATCAGTAAACTCATCTAAAATTCGAACTTTTTAATTGAAACAAAAAATATTAAACTTTAATTAACCTAATTTGTCGAATGAAAGGTATATCTAAAACATATTAGGATCATAAGTAAAATCATTCAACATTAGAATTTTTAATGCCTCATGTATTTCATAATTTTTGCTTTATTTTAAAGAACTTTCTACAATTAATTCAATTTTCAAAAAACTAGCGCTCTACATTAAACCTCAAAGCAAAAGAGTAATAATGTATTTTCATGTGTCCAATTAAAATTATAGGAAATGTCAACAATTTCTAAAAAATGTTTGAACTATCAAAAAATTAAAACTGTTTATTGCTGAAATAAAATTTTTCCTAATCAAAATTACGTATCTATTAAAACATAAATTAGCAATATAAGAGGAAACGAAACTAATTACGGAAACTGAACCAAAAACTATTTCGGATTCGAACAAGACTAAATATAAATGTTAGTATGATTGAAACAATTATTGCATAGGAATCCAAATTAATAAAGAATCCGGTCTGAAGACTTTCTCAAGGGTCACCCTCAGACAGGGATTCAAACCAGGGATTTTTTCTGTGAAGGGTCTGACTTTCGTCAAGAAATTGACCCCTCGTGACCCGAAAATCCCAGAATATTGAGGTTTTGGAGATAAATCAGTATCACACAAGAAAAGACATCAAATTTGAACAATGGTAAGTCAAATCCAAAATAGTTTTTGGTTCAGTTTCCATAATTAGTTTCGTTTTCACTTATATTGTTAATTTATGTATCTATTAAAACCAAATTTTGAAAAGAAAAGCATTCAACATGCAAAAAAATGAGGGATTTTTTTTCCTTTTACATTTGAGTCTTCTTGTATATAAATAAAAATGAATATTTGTCTGTATGTCTCTTATAAGCTGCCGTACCGCTCATCCGATTGCGATAATACTTTGAATACTTATTACTTGCACTTACGGCATGGTTAGTGGCATAGTAAAATTATCTAATATCTAAGTAATATTTTCGGATCTATTTACCGCATCTATTAACCAAGTATTAACCACCAAATAGCTCTCCAAGGAGACGCAACAGATTCAATAAAGATGCTAAATTCAAGCTAAACGTTAATATTTCGTAGCTATTGTACATAAATGCAATGTAAATCTTTCTTTGAGGAAATAATTTTATTAGAGAGTGTGCGAGAAAGTTTTAGGAGAACCAATCTTTTAGGTTTGACATTTTAACCAAACATTTAGTAAAATTTTAGCGTTTTTTTGCAGTAACTTTTGAAAATAGTACATTATAAATAATTTTGCACCATCTTAATTTTTTAAAAATTGTCTTTTCAACTGTATTAAAGATTTTATGGTTAAATATATTTTTAATTTTTTTAATCAATTTTAAAAGAAAATATTGTAATCGCATTTCTAATATTAGACTTGAGAATACTGAGTGAATATTAAACGAATGACGAGGTAATAAAATAGTTTCTTTCACTACCATTCTGAAATTTCGTAGCTATTTCGTACCACGCTTTACAGTTCTAAAAGAATACACAAATCTAATGCATAAAAATGAATATTTGTTTCTAGAATAGTCTATATCTATACTTCTAATAAAGCTCAATATGTGTGTGTGTGTGTGTGTGTTGGCGCTCTACAGGCCAGACCGTTGGACCTACAGCTACCAAATTTGGTACATGTATACCTTGGATCTTCGTAATGTGCATCTCTGAACCCTTTTTTCGAATTTTCAATTAGAATTTGAATTAATTAAAATTTAAGCGAAATGTCGACGTTTTTCAGCTATAACTCCCGAAAATATTATTGCATAAACATGATTTTTATATCAATGTAAAGATTAAAAAATTAGCTTTCTAAAGGTATCAGTTTTTTAAATTTATAACGTAAGCTTCTATTTTTAACGAATTTTTAAAGAAATATTTTAACCATGTTTTTATCACGTGACTGGATAAAATAAAAGAATACCGGAAGTTCGAATAAAAAAAAAATATCATCGCAAAATAAATTTAAAGAAATGCAATTTTTAACACGTGACTGGATAAAATAAAAGAAATATAAAATGTGATGTTTTCTAAAAAAATAAATTCAAAGCAAAGAATTGTATGATCGTTTTCAATATTTCAATCATTAATTCAATAAATTATGTTTATTTATACAGGATATGCATTCGAATTCCGGTCCAATGGCGAATTTGTAAAATATTATTAATAGGCATATATTGTTTAATACTATTAATTTGATCTAAATAATTACATTTAATAATAATTACATTTTATGTAGTTTGAGTCAAACAATGCATTAATGAATACTGAGTTTTAGATTTCATCATACTTTGCTCTGTGAGCCCTATTTTTAAAAATATTTTTATTAATATTTTAAATAAAAGTTGCTACATCAATCAGTCTTCTAAAGCAATCATTAAAACTGATTGATTTATAAAATTAAAGGATATTATTAGGAAAACACGTTCTTTTAGAACTTTCCGTCCATCATCTTAAAGAAAATATTAATTTCAGGCCAATCAATGCCCGGAGTTACTTCAAGGCTAAAGAATATGTGATTTAATTGAAAATTTTAGAACCCATTACGCATGACGAACCAGCTGGTCGCCAAAGGCGGCTAGTAGAATAATAAAAGTAGAATAAGTACTATTTATGCTTCTTCTTTTTATATCCTTCAAGTTCAATTAATGTATTTATTGCCGACATATAAATAAATATCCTTCTTCCTATCATTCTGAATTAAACAAGATAACTATTTCAAATTCCAAACGATATTTCCAAGATAATTCCTTCTGGGGCAGCAACGCGCCAGGTACCAGCTAGTTGATTATAAATGGAAGAAAAATCTACTATAAAATATTTGCAGCGACCGAAAAATGATTGGAAACTCCGGAATACTAATTTATTCTTTTCAAAATACGTTTATACTAAATTTTACTTTAAGTGTAGATATTGCTTGTTAAGCACTAACATAGTCTATAGAACGAAGTAATTTTCTTTCTTACTCGAAGTTCGCAATTTTATGTGGAGGAAGGAACGAAGAATTTTGGAAAGTGTGCAAGACAGTTAAGGTGAGATCCTTCCCACAGATTGATAACGCACTGTAAGTAAAGTTACAGTATAAATTATTGTGCTGAATAGAGTGTTCCAGTACATTGTACAATTAAGTTACTTTTACGAATCCTTTTTTACAAATTGTTTTGAAAATTTTCAAAATGTGAAAAAAAACCCTGAACAATAGATAAGTTTGAATCATTAAAAAAAGCATTGCCTTTAACTTAATGATGATGTAAAAATCCCTTTTATGTAATTTATTTTCGGAAAATTACAGCTGAAAAATGTCCAAACGTTTATTTTAAATAATTAAAATTTTAAAAAATTGCTTCTAGGTTTCCAAAGTATATTTGTCTCAAACTTCCTGACTATTCATCAAAAACTAAGAACTGCATAAATAAAGCGCTCGCACTTTTGTTTTTTGATTGTCAGTAGAAATGTAGACTGAAATCTGATTCCTAATTCAATGTCGCCACGAGAATTAAATTTCTCTTAAATAAAGTTGAAATATTTAAAAAGATAATCGGTGAAAATGGCATAAGTATTTTTTTTATTTAAAAAAAAGGGCTTCCGTGGAAAAAAAAAATTGGAATAATCCCATTATGCGACAATTATTAGACATTGTATACACTCTGACTAATGTTATGATGCTAACTGATTTCTTCAGATATACACAAGCACACTAATGCACTCTTTTTTATTAGTAGTAGAGATTTTTCAAACTTTCACTGTGCTACGAAAAATATTTCTTTTAAAATGATTCTTTAACGATATAGTTTGCAGTCAACAATCTTAACAGACAGACTTTAAAAGTGGGTGAGACAGCTCTAGAAACGCCTAATTTTATTCTGTCAGTGGGTTCGAAGATTTTATGGATAGACCTGAAACTTTCAGACCTGTTTCCAGGTAATGTGTCTTACAGCTGTCTCTGCCTCCAAACTGAGGCACAATAAATGTTCTGTTTTTTTTCTAAACCATTTACAATTTCATTGTCAAAACCACTTGTCAAATGCTGTTTATCTGCTCTTTTACGTTTTTGAGTTATCAAGTTCATATTATGCTAAGACAGACAAGCAAGAAAAGCAGTCTACTCAGCGGCGGATTTCCAACATGAAATAGGCAGCTTCCTGTAATTGGAAGGCTGAAAGGGGGATAGGGTAGGTAAATTTAAAAAAATCTGTATTTTCCTAGTTATCGAATAAATAAGTTTGTAGGAAGTACAAATTATATGAATGATAAAATATTAGAATTCTGTTAACTCTTCATCAAGTAAAGTTTGCCTCGTTTACGATTTTTTAACTCCTTCTCCATGGATATGCCTATGCTTTTGAGGAAAGACCCGCACAAAAATGTTTTTAAGTTTTTGAAAGCAATTGATATTTATCAACTTATCTAAAACATTTCTAACCAATTGTCATTTTTTCTATGGTTTTATCATTGAACTTTTTACATCGTTGGTTTTACAATTTGCTTTTTTGAATTTTTACGCAATATTTGCCTTTTTTTTAACCATATGTATGGCGCAGAATGGCCTTTTCTGGCTTTTGTGCGAATAAAATTAACTAACCAACCAAGTAAAATTTATCAGGTTCTTATATATTTTATTATGTTAGTTAACAGAATATTTAGAAATCCAATAATCCGTTTTAATAATATTCTGTACAAACTTAAATGTCATGAAGTATGGAGTCATAATAGATAAAATAAACGTATATTTACATAGTTAATAAAATAATAATTCATTAAGATGTTAGAATTACCGGAATATGAACCTAAATTGACCAATTTATTAAAAGAGGGATCTTATAAGTGCATTTTCTAGAACCACAAAAGGCTTAAATGGGTCGTTGGATCTGATTTATCACGATTCTGTCCAGAATTAGAAACATATTTATTTGATGTAGATATAACGTATTGAAATTCACTCATATATTTCGCTGCAGTTTATAATTATTACTTTTACTCATGTACGAATAGACAGATGGAAAAATAAACAAACCCTTTTGAGGGTCTACTTGAAAATTTGATTTAGACTGCGATTCCATTGATGAAACCATGCGCCAATTTCGTTTTAATAGCACGTTACACTACTGGGTTAACAGCAGATTTTAACTTAAACCTGAATTCGATTCAAATATATCATTTTTGATGCAATAATGACATTTGAATTTTATGTTTTTTTGCTTTTCCTTTTTTAAATGATCATTTGGCAATTCAGATAGATGGAAGAAAAATTCCAGAATTAGCCTTTTCA
>JAPMOQ010001131.1:2908666-2936268 GCA_026543055.1 Argiope trifasciata | reverse complement strand
TAATAAATAATTTATTCATTAAACGAAAATTTCTTTTCATTTTGACAAAAAAATACGAAATGACTTTCCGAACAACCCAATATAATCAAGTAAAATTAACTGATTTACGAATAACATAAATAAAAGTATATAAATAATACTGAATGAAGAGATGATATCAGTCAGACTGCCACTCTAAATTTGGCACCCATGTTTAGCACCTATAAGGTAGGTTCGTATCACATTCAGAAAAAAATTCATGAAGAGATAACTAGTTTGAATAATTTATGCATAGTTAATAAATAAATTATTAGATAATATGATAAATAAACAGATAATAATACTAATTAATTAAAAATTTCAATGATTAAATGAAAAACTTTAATACATTATCATACTCTATGTAAATAACAATCATACAATTAAATTTCTAAATAATCTGCATACAATTCACATTTAATGCACTCAACACATTAAAAAAAGTGAAAATTTTTATTTACTTTTTTATTGGAAAACTTATGAAATAATAAAGTAAAAAAAAAACTTCTTAAAAGCCTTAGTTATCCACTTATGATAGCTGAGAATACAAAGTATAAGAGTGTTTAACTGATAAAAACAATTAATTCAAGAATGAAAAACTAATTTTAAATTTAATTTTGAATTATAAACGATATTTTAATACTTCATTAACTAGAAATTGAGAAAGCCAGAAGAAAATTCATATTATTTAAAATTCGAATTAAAAACCTTGAATTAGCTAAATTCCACAGTATAATAAATTTGATGCGATTTTTTTTTTTCTATTGTTAAAATAGTGAGAAAACGGAAATTCATTCACCCGTGAACTTCGCTTCCCGCTTCCGTCGCCAGATGTCGCCCTGACGTTTCGTAACAGGTTGATGATTCGGGCGGGTAACGAAGTTTCTAAAAAGTCTTGTTTTCTTTTTCACGCGCGTTAGTAATTTTGTTGAGCTGCTTTTTTCGGGGCAGAATTGGTTTGTCACATGTGAAAACGGGAGGCAATATGGAATGGATGGTAGCCGCTTTCTTTTTTTGGATTCTCCAACAACTTGCTAAGGTATGCATTCTATTTGATTTTACATTTTAAAATTCTTAATAAATATTTCCTTCGGAAAAATATTTTTTTATCCCTTTTTCAATAAATTTCCTTTATGTAAGAATATATTTCCTTCTTAATTATGCAGGATATTTATTTTGTTATTGTCCAATGAAATAAGGCGATTTTCAATGCCAAAATTATATTTTGATATCTAAACAATCGCGCAGGAAAATCTTGATTTTTTTCTTTTCTTTTTGATGTTCTCCAAACATTTGTTTGCGCGCTTTCTCGTGCACTTTGAACAAATGGTATTGTACTTTGAAAACTTTAAGTATCGAATTTCTTGTCAATAGTTTGGCATTGCATTTATTTTTAATATTTTGTTTTTGAAAGAATTTTGTTCTGTAGTTAATCACTGTGTTCATTTTTAATTCTGTTTTGGCAATAATATCTTTCAGTAATAAGTTTTTATTCTTTTATATTAGAACAGTTTAATAAAAAATAAACTTCAATTATTTCAATTTCATTAATTTAATAATATTTATTTATGTACAATGTAATTATATTATTTATGATAATTTTTCTAGGTATATTATTTTACTAAATTATATTCTTTCATATTGAAACTGTTATACTAAAAGTAAATTGTTGAAAATTTTTTAAATTAAAAATAAGTGAATAACGAACTCAATTTTGAGAGTTTGAAAATAAAGAGTTATTTAATTTGAATGACTTTAAATTTTACTATTAAGAAACTATATTTATATAACTATATTTACTAAAATATAAACTATATTTAGTTTGTATTATTAATTCTTCATTCATTATTATTAATTCTTCATTCATTATTATTAATTTTTCATTCATTATTATTAATTGTTCATTCGTTTTTTAATTTCGTAGTAAATTCTATGCTTCCGTGTTTTTGGAAGAAAAACTGGTAAAATAAGATTTGAAAAGTCTTAATTGTCTATTAAAAATTATATGAATTCCTAACTAATAAAGAAAAAAAAACGGTGTACATGTTTTGCATTGATTTCTTTTCGTGTTCCATTAGAAATGGTGGCTTATTTTTTTTTTTTTTTCTAAAAAAAAGAATAGGCTAAAAAAGAGAAGAGAATAGGAATTGTGGAGTAACAGATTTCTAGACGATTCAGTGAGATAGAGCGAATTAACTAAAAAAACAGACATTTTTTTTAGCGCTGATTGAATTGTAATTCTCACGTCTCTTTCAGAGATGCTGTTTTTTATAACAATTATTAGTTTTATAACAATGTTAAAATATGAGAGTAAAAATAAAAATTAAAACATATTTTTTCTCCAAGTTTTTCTGTAAATATAAATTAATGGGATATGATATTTACAAAAGCATTTGATACTATTAACAATAATTTTTTCTTTGGTTTAAAATCTGAGTATCTAGTCTGTTAAACGGTTTATAAATAAACATAACTGTTTTATTAAGCCCAAAATTTATAAGTAATTATTTAGTTCATCAAACAGTTTATGAGTAATTCCTAAATTTTATTAAATTTCTTTAGTTTATCAAATAGTATTTATACATGGGACTCACTACTTGAAAGACTTTAAATAATTTTATTCGTAGAAAAAAATACTGTCCATACGTACGAGTGACTAGAATAAAATATTACGGAAATTAAAACAAATGTTGTATGGGTAATATTTCTAAGATAACCGCTAGCATGTATTTGCTGACTTATTAACGTTGCTGAAATAAACAAATAGAAAATAAATGTATTTTTTCCATTGCAGTTCAATGATTTATTAATGTTGCTAAACATTAATAAATCAGTGAGCAACAGTAAGAAAATTATTTGAATACTTTACAAAGATTGGAATAAAAAAAATTATATTTTTTTCTAGTTCCTCTTTAAATTAAATATGCTTTTCTGGATATTTTTATTTCTAAGAGTTTTTCCTTTTTTAATTAAGAACCAGTATTAGAAATGAATTTACAGAATTTATCAATTTATTAATGTTACAAATTAAAAAATAAACACATTGTATCTACACAAAAAGGCGTTTCTTTTAATAAAAACTTTTAAGATACTTGCAGTTGTACATTTAAGATTAAAAAATACATCTATAAATTTAAGGTTAGGAAACATTTTTTTTATAAATCTCAAATAGTACCAATATAGTTTTTATGAAAAGAATTATTGTATAATTTCTTTCCTTCGTTTGTTTTTGTTTTAAAAATTTCACTTCGTTTCCATGGTAATAATTTGACGATTTTTACTTGCGAATGTTTTTTTGTCTCTTTTTTCTAAAGCTTTTTATTTAACTGTTAAATATATTCTTTGTTATTAAGTGGAGTTTAGTGGAAATTTTAATGATGCCATCTGTGAAACAGCAATTATTAATGATGTTTGTTACGAATGCTAATGAAGGGCGAAAAATGAAGGGCTTAGGATTTTTTTTCTAAGAACTGATTAATAATTTGAACACAGTTTTAATATTTATCATGCTGAATTCGTTCTCTCTGGTTTGGACATTCCGTTTGCAATGATATGGACGGACTGAATGACTGAATTGCCTTTTACCGGATTTCGCAGATGTTTTGTGTAAATGCTACGAATCAAATTTCTTATGTTTGTTTGTCTACTTACGGATAATCGCGTTTGCATTAGACTATATTTTTAAAAAAGTTTATATCGCATTCACTGGTTAAGTTTAGTTACGTTAACGTCTCGTTTTACAGCAGCACTATGGCTATTTTAGGATGGCATTTTGTTTTCTTCATTTTGAATCATGGTTAGATGACGAGGATGACATCTAAACTTTCACTCCTTTCTCCACACTACACCACACCAACAGGAGGACGTTTAACTTGCACCAGACCCACTTAAATGATGATTCTTCGGTGGAATTTGGTCTCAAACTTTAAACCCACCAGCTTCGAGGCCGAGACATCACGCCAGCCACCGCTGCCCTTCGTATTCATTGAAATCTGGAATATAGAAATTGATAAATGGCAATATTATATATTATATATTCTTTTTTATAACTCCGTATTTGAGAAAGAAAAATGTTTTTAGTAGCGCCATATTGGGCCAAGAGTGTATACGACTTAGCTACTTCATACGTCACATTCGCTTGCACAACCCCTTTTTACAGGGGGGCATATTCACACACCTCACAGATAGAACACAGAAGAGACATTCCCGAACCGGGACTCGAAACGGGGACACCTGGATAACGAAATGGCACACTACTCATAAGCCAGGGGGCAAATTCATTTTTTTAAAATTTTAAACCCATTTGCATCATATGAAAATATGAAAAAAAGGTGCATATCACAGAAATTTTTTATTTCTTTTTTAGGTGTAAACTTGTATAAAAGTAGAAAAAAAATTAATTTTTGAGCATTATTTGTTAATTTTGTTCAGAGTGGTAATATTCGAAATATGGGATGCATATAGTTACATAGTATATAATATGAATATAGTATATATTATATGTATAGCATATAATATGATGCAGCGTATATATACGCTCCAGTGATAGTGACCAGGAAAATTGAGCGTATGTATACGCTAATGACGCAAATGGGTTAAGTAGTAACCATAGAAATATTAATATAATGAAATATTCAAAGATTTCGTATACAATTTTCATATCTTTTTTCAACACTATTTACAGACATTCGTATATACATCATATCATATTCATTTGTTAACATTTTAACGAAAACACATATACTTAATGTATGAAAACTAAAAATATGGAAAAATTAGAGTCAATAGCTCAACATGGAGCTAAATCCTAAGTCATATTCAGTGACATTTCTTTTTTCCTAAATGTTCCAGAAAAAAATTGAAATACGCTTTTCAAAACAAATCATGATAGTATAACTAACCTTTAATGCAATGGCTTCAGCTGGTTAAATATTTTTATGGTAAACTACACACATTTAGGATTAGTTTAGAATAGTGAACACGATATCCATAAAATGGAACTTCCGGACGAAATAATGGATTTCAATCGCTATCTCCATCTTTCTATCGCTACAACTAATAAAGGAGATCGTGTTTATCTGTGCGTTGGCCCTTTACTGGAATTTCATATGGATCTATTTTGGAGAATGACAATATGAATTTTTATTCTTTTTTAAAAAATTGAGTCATATTTTGAAGTTTTACTACGAGAACTCATAAAAATATTATTATAATAAAATTGGTTTTTACGCCAGTTTAAAATATAAAAACTTTTAATGATACAATTGTAACCTTTACGCACTTTTTTATGAATTAAACATTTTTTAATTACAAAAAAGGCTTACAATGCCACAAAATTAAAAAATGCTTCAATTGACAAAAAAAGTTTGCAATGCTACAATTTTTTAAAAGTATGCTTACATTTCTATAAAATTTAAAAACATGCTTAATTTGCAAAAAATGACTACAATTTTTGATTAAAGATTTAATTGCTGTAACAAAAATTCAAACGATCTTCTTTGTTTTATCAAATAATTAACAGCATGATTTTCTTCTATTATTGAAAAACAAGAAAGAAATATACTTCGAATTATCGCTGTTCACGAAAGAAATTAAACTGAAATTTTTAATTAAAATTTGAAGATGGATTACCCAGAAAGCTCGGTTTTTGATGATACTGTGATGTCATGGGATTCAACATCATGAGGAATGTTCATATACAGAATAAATATAACATATGTGATGCTATTAAAATGACTCATCTTTAACGCCTCTTATAATTTGATGCTTAAAAATGTTTTATAGAGGTTATTATGAACATCAAGTCATGCTCAAGATATTTAAATGAATTAAAACATTGCCAGTATTCTTGGCAAACATATTGATCATTAAAAATGGCTAGTTAGGAAATGAATGGGGTTGCAAGAAAAATTTTCTCACATGCTCTCTAATAAAATCGTTATCCTCTATCCCTCATCGAAAATTGTGTAAATTCGGCAAGTCAGAGAATGTTTGGCAGTGCCATTGGCATAATTACGAAATATACAACTTTGGCCTGAATTTGGCTGCTTTGCAGAATTTATGGTATGATTCTTGGCGAGTTTTTATATCTGATATGCGATTAATAGTATATGGAAATGGAATTTGTGGCTAAGACGCGTTTTTTCAACCGTTTGACACATAATTGCGGCCCCAAAATCAAATACTAAGTTTGATATTTTTGAATCATTGAGTTTTTCAGTTATTGCATTTACATATTTCTGAAAGTACACAACTTCAAATTGTTGGATTTCTTACAAAATTTGATGGATATCCCAAATATAGAAATCTATCTGATGAATTATCTCCATCCAGTGCCTTTCGTTTTGTTATCATGCTAACTTGTATTCGAACAGCCGGATTTTCTTGGCATAGATTTTGTTAAAATGTGACAGATTTACGAATTTGGTATAAAAGCAATATACTGAATTTCACCCTTCAAGCTCAAACAGTTATTTGAATATGTTTGTCTTTATCTATTAGACGGATAGACGCAAAAATGTATTTTTCCCACTAAGGGAGGTCTAAAACGTTAGGATTAATAAAAATTTGATTTTTAATTTTTTAATGATTACAATGCTTTAATTATATTTCACACAGGATAAATTAAATAAATGATGAAAATCATAATATATATTAAAATAATAATTAAAATTTAATCGAAGTAATTGGAATGATTTTGCATTCCTCCAAGGAAAAATAAATATAAAGAAGATATTTATAAAATTCTTTTTGTAAGAATAAAATAGCACTAATTCAAAACTTAGTATCAATAATATCGAAATAGCATGCCATTTGAAAAATTACGAGACATTATTCGGATATCAAAGAAAAAATAAATATAAACAGTGTTTTTTTTTAAAAAAAACATCTTTATATAAAGAGAAATAGTACTAATTTAAAAATTTAATAGCAGTAATATTGAATTAACATGCGTTAAATAATTAAAAAGACAAAGAATCAGTTGTTTTATTATTATAATCTGGATTAGAAACGAAAATTCCCAATTTTGTAGCTCAACACATGTTACCATGCGTGAAATGATCATCTAATCATGATTTATTTGTTGTTTATATTTACTCGGAACAACAAAATAATCTGTCGATCCGAAGTTTGACACGAGCTTTATTATCGTCTGATTTTGAATTCCTGAGTTATTTTGATATTCGCTTCTATATATTCGAGAATAGAGTAGTTTTATAACAATTTCGAAAATATTTATTCGTCAAATTATAATTAGAAAAGTTACATTTGATTAATTAAAATTAAACAAAATTAAAATTAAGTTAAATTAAAGACTTACACCGTTGTCAGTACGACTTGTTAAACTCAAACAGTTAAGAATTTTTTATAATTTGCGTATTTTTTCGTTAAAAAAGATAAATAATAAAATCTTTGACCATATTTCGAATATCTTGGATTCGATATTTAAATAGTGTTTACTTTTTGTTTAAAATTTCAATAAGTTATTCAGATGCAGCATAAATCTTTTTCACTGTCATTGACAAAAGGGCGGTGTTACTAAAATATTCATGTTTTCTGAAGTACTCGGTTATGAATTAAGTTTAATTAATGAAATTATACTGGAAACCAAATTTTTATTTAATAAATAAGATGAAATAAATAAGTACTGAAAACGAATGGAAATTTTTATGTACAATTCTATTAAGTAAATTATAACTTTATTGGACTTTTAATTATTTTATTAGTTAAGTAACTCTTTCAATGCCTGTTTTCGTTTACAGTTCCGCTTTTAATTAGGACTAGAGAGTATTTGATAAATCTAGATGATAACATGATCTAGATGGAAATAAATAATTTCAATTAATTAATCTCAGTACACGAAACATTAAAAATAAAATATTTCTAATCTGTTTTTTTTTTAATTTTTAATAATTGTCTTTCTTATACTAAATAGTTTAAGCTAAAAAGAGTTAAAAATAAGGCGTGAAATAAATATTCGATCTATTAAAGGATTTGGAATCTCAAAATTTTTTTAGGGATAGGAAAATACAGATTGTTTTAAATATAATCGATTTATGATAGCTTGACAATCATAAGATACGCAACATTAATATAGTTTTCAAATACTTTGCACATTTTGCATATAAAAAAGATATGACAATATAAGGGACAATGCTGTTCAGTTGATCGATTGTCGATGATAGTTTTATTGTTTTCGTATCAAGTTTTCAATTCTGCTTCGAATGTTGATCTGAAAACTATGCTTAATTAAATTAGTTAATTTTTGCATATTTTTAAAAAGCAAAATTTTTAATTTTAACATTTTAATTTTTTTTTTAAAATAAATTTTATGCAGTGGTCAAAAATACAATATTAATGTTTTACACTTGACATGCATTTATTATGAGATAAAAAAGACAAAATGGATTTTGTTCGTATGAATTGATAATATAATTCGTATACATATAAACAAGTTATTTACAAGAGTTCTTATTTTTAAAAGATGTTTTTATTAAATATTCATTGTATTACTATTTAATAAATGGGAAAAATTTTTCCTGAATTAAAAAAAAATATTAATATATAATTCGGAAAAAAAAAATTAACCCTATTTTCAGAATTTTTTTTTCCCGTTAAAACTGTAGATATTCTATCAAGTATCTTTCTGTATTTTTAAAATCGTTTGGGTGATATTATTTGATTTCAGAGCTCATAAGATGTTTTCCTGAATTGTTTATGACAAGTTTTGATTTAATTTTTATAAACAATTCAGGAAAAAAATATTAATATATAAATGCCTTTTATAAGACATTTTCCTGGATTGTTTATGACAAGTTTGGATTTAACTTCATCTGTCCTTTATTTTTTTCTATTTTTGGCTGAGCTTTAAAGAAAGTTTCGCATTTTCTGAAGATATCACTGAAAAGATCATTATCTTTAGTTTAATAAGAAGTTAGGTCAATATCTGTATTGAAAGAACTACAGTGGATATATCATGCATGAATCATCGGTTTGTTAGTTACAAAATAAGGCAGAAATTCGTCATTATTAAAAATATTCTTATTAAAGGAAAAATAATTTATAACCTATAATAGTGAACCCTTACTGGTTATTGGATTTCAAATCGAATTTAGTAAACTAGTAGTAACAAGTTAACCTCTATTATTTGGTGATAACATCCATATGTTCATTGCCTGGTTTTAATAAGTTAAGAATCGAGCAAATGCATCCCTGTCTAATGATTGCATTCGATGATTGCTAAAAAGATGAAACATCATGATAATTATACCATTTTTTTTTTATCCTTTCACTCATAGAAATAGTTATAGAAATTATAAAGTTATTGGTAGGCAATATTTCGACCTTGCTCGCATATGATCGAAAGAATTCTTAAGTAATTGAAGATAAATAGCCCTATAAAATAATCTACAAAGCGAATGGCAATCTAAAAGTCCAAAAGTTATCTTGTAAAAAAACTGTTATATAAAAAAAAGTAAACTAAAGATTAAACCACTCAAAACTAAGGTATTGTTTACTATTGTGCATCAAATTATTGATTGAAATGTACTTATAAATCAGCTATATAATCATTGAATTTGCTTTAAAAAGGAAATTTCCATTTTTCACAGAAATGAAACAAAAAAAAAATTCACTTGTGACCAATGCAATGTTTTATTTTATTTTTTAAAAAGTTTGAAAGAAATCTCTTGCTGTAGGCTTGGGTTAAAGATCAAACGAAACAAAGGACGAAGGGTCAAACATCTATGGCATAATGAATAATTATCAGTTTCCTCACAATCTGAGAGAATGATCATGGATCTACTATCCTGATTCCCTTTAAACAAAAAATATTATATTTCTAACCTATTCAACGTAATAATTCGCCCTGGGGGAGGTCGAAAGTACAAGGAACATTTAACTCTTTCACATATAAACCTCTAGAGCTCATTTTCGTTAAGAATAGAAAAATCTGAGTTTGAACAAAATAAGATTATTTGTTCGTCTGTCAAATAAAATAAAAATATATGAATAAATTTGTGTTAGCGATCCCCCCAAAACTTTATTGCATTCTCTGTAATAAACTTGTCATGTCAGAGAACGCCTTACATGGCATTGGCGCACAATAGTCACCAAATATTAACTCTTAGCCCGAATTTAGTATTTTTACTGAATGCATCGTGTCATCCTTGGCAAGTTGTTTTGAGATTAATCCTTGGCATGCTGGTAATATTAATCAAAAATCAAATTTGCGTTTTAGACGCGGCTTCTTCAATCGATTGAAACAAAAAATTTGACACAGGGTTTATTTACAAAATACCATATAAAATTTAATATATTTAAGTAATTTCTTCTTTGAACTATCTTGCCCACGTGTTTCTATACAAATTGGCAGACAGACAAATCCTTGTTGGATTTTGCTCACAATTTGAAAGATGTCTGGATGGATGTTAATTCTGTGCATAGAATTTTATCTATTTAGCTCTCTTCGTTATGTAGTTATCGTGTTAACTGATAATCGAATAGCAGGAAAGACAGACTTCCCCTGAACAGATTTTATTGAAAATTTGATAGGAACCTACAAATTTAATGTAAAGACCGTATACCAAATTTCAACCGTCTAGCTCAAAGAATTTTAGTTATTTTTTGTCATAGATAAACAGGTGGACATTTTTTATTATGTGTTTTTCAAACTTGGGGAAGTCTAAAACATGGGAATCGTCAAAATCACCGAGTTTGAATTAGTTGGCGATTGTTATAAGACTTTTATACTATGCTTACAAGAAAGCACTATGAGATAAAATATTTTTTTTATTTACTTTTTAGCTATTAAATCATATAAATACATTTTTCATCGAAGTATCGTTTGTTTAAAAAAAAAAAAAAAAAAAAAAAAAAACGGCAACAAGTGGTTAATCGTTGCATTAAACGCAAAAACTTCTCAATTTTTCATTCGCGAAATTTAAGAAACAATATTTAAAAATTTTCACTATAACATCTTTTTATTATTTCTAATAAGTAAATTATTCTTATTACTCAGTATTCGTTGTTCTTAACAATTATTTTCTTCATATTTTTATTCTCCTACATAAATTCTTATAATTTTTTTTCTTGGCATTTATTTTTATTTAGCCTCATATTATACCAGAATATTATAAACAGTTCTTTATTATTTAGTATTCTCGAATTTTGAATGAAGTGGATGCGTTTCTTATGACCAGAAAGTGTTTACAATGAAATGCGACACCTGTTTTTGATTATCCATGCAAGCAATAGCTTGGGAACTCCCAAAGGAAACATATTGCTTGAGGTTATTTGATCCTTCGTTAATGAATATCATCGCAACACGTGTAGCAGATGAAATATTATATGAATATATTACCAGAAAGAAGACATTAATAACAAGTATTGATACCTTATAGGCCAATAGATTTAATAAGCCTATTTCCCGCGATTTCCTCTTTGTACTTTTGGAACTGTTCCAAGAATAGAAACTCGTAATGTACGTCATAACACCAGCTGGGAGATGAATATTAAATAGCAGTGGAAAATCGATATTTATATTTAATTTTTCTTTTTTAAGGAAATTATAAACAGTTCTATGACAAATAAGTAAAATTATTATTAAATGCAAGATATGTTCTTTTTTTTTTATTCTGGCGTTTTCCGATCTAACCTTTAAGATGCGATTGTGCAAAATTTAATGAGAAAATGAAATTATCCAAAATTATATTATTTGAAGTTTAATTAAATTATAAATTTATTTTTATTTTGTACTTCATGAATTATGCAAATTAATTTTCCTTTGATAAATGGAACAAAAATTTGGAAAATTGAGTAAATTTTTTATGCACTCCTTTTAAAGGCTCTTTGCAAAGTAATATCTATCGAATCTTGCTTTTAAGCGTATTTAATTAAATGCTTTAGTCATTGAATATCGTTATTAGACATTATTTTTAATGACATTTATAATCTTTTATCATTACACTTGTAGTTTCAGATGATATTAGTCAAATTTCAAAATCATCTATAAATTTCGAACTTCAGTTAAATAACGTAGTAATATATAAAGATAATCGCAGCATTTTTTTTTTTTTTTTTTTTGTAAAAAGACTGTGCTTGAATATTTAATGCAATATATTTAAGAAGCATAATTGCAACTGATGGCTATATTGCGATAGTGAAGGCAGAATTATTTATTTGAGCTACAAATTTATTGCAAAAGTATAAAATAAATTTTCTGCAGCATATTCTCATCTTTATTACAACCTAAGTATCTGGAAATCGAGCTTGGCAAGTTTTTTTGCAAATTTGTGAATAAAATCCTATCGTATGATTTGTTTAAAGTTATAAGCGAAATCTAATTGAATTGTAAACGCGGGAACGAACATGAGGAAAAAAATGCATTTGAATTCGAAGATCTAACCAATACTCCATCTCCGATATATTTATACCACATGTGAATATTTAGTTATAAATTCTTTTTATATGAAATCGTGTTTTTTTTTCAGGAAAGATACCCACATAGATAAACTTGCAAAGCAAAACTTTATCTAATTATAAAATTTAATTAAAATCGTTCGAGTCGTTTCCGAGATGCACGAAATAAATTTTTATATATTCAAGAATCGTTCATTTAATATTATAAGATAAATAAACTATTCAAATTTTATATTTTGTTCAAGAAATTTTTTGTATCAATTTTGCATAGCCTGATATTTAAATTTGAATTCTTTTTATATCCCTGTGAACTTAATCTTTAAACTTTTTTTTGGTTTAAGGTAAAAAATTGTCGAATGCTTGATTAAGATTATTTCATTAAATTTTTTTTTTGAAAAACAAGACTCATAATTTAAGGGAAAACACCATACTAATGAAAACAGCGCACTCCCAAGTGATTCATCAAAGAAATTTCGCTGTAATTCATAATTTTTACATTAATTTAACTTTTATTTGCTTTCAATTAAAAATAGCTTTTTAAACCCCCAAACAACTGTTGTTAAAGCAAAAATTAAGCACACTTATCTGATATATCTTTCGTCTAGAAGTTGAAACTGTGTTGTTTCCGCATAACGAAATAAGTGGTTTTCAATAAAGAAGATTAAGAAGATAAGCCTAATGCAATAACTAAGGATTACGACATTCATATAAATAAAGAAATAAATTTGTGACTCTTCCATTCATGAAATTACATAAGGTATTTATAATGTCTTGTCACTGCCCTGATTATTTCCATTACATTATACTGTACATTATAAAAGTATGTCAAAATCTGACATTAAAAATTGTCAGTTCTTGAATATTTTTAAACGGGAAATATAATTCGTAGTTTTAATTATTATAATTCAGTTTTTCTGATTTTAGAATCAGTGACAGTGATCCCTTATTCTTTGTACATATTTATAAAATAACGGTTTTATGTTTAAATTCATCCAACAATTAATTAGTATGACGAATTATGTAATTGCCACTTCCTGAATGTTTTGAAATCAAAATTAATAATTGTTGTGCTAGAAAATTGCAGTTTAGTTTTGTTAGTTTTGAAATTAGTGTCAATGTTCATTCCACGAATTTCTTGTATATTTTCACTACATGGCACATTTTATGCTTAAGTTCGATGTACAATTAAGAAAGCAAGTGAGCCTTTTATACCTGTTCTCGAAGGTCGACTTAATCTGATACAAATCTACAATTTTTGTGAAAGGATCAGACACCAAATTTCACTTACAAATTTCATTTACATAAAAGCAAAAAGACAGTCTACCTGTATATAAAGCTGACTTAAAATTTAAAATACATGTATAAAATTTGCAAAAAAAAATCAAAAAAAATCAAAATATAAATTTCTTCTGTTTATTGGATTTCCGTGTAATCACATTATCACAAATAGGTAGATCAACAGACATCAACCCATTGATAGATGTAGTGCAAGTATATTGATAAGATCAAACGGGAAATCTCGTTAATCTAGCTCATTACATTTTTGAAACATTGCAAGTACAGACAGATCGACATAATCCAAGGGAGGACATTATTCATCAAAATCTTGACGTCTATTTTTAGAATATTATATACTCTATACTCTGTCAGTGAAAAGTAGTCTTCCCGAAATTTTCTCGTTTATTCTATTATAAATATACTTGAGTATTATTATCCGCATGCTATTGACGTACATTAGTTTGCGAAAGAGCCGTTCGTATACAATCTTTGATGGTTAAACACTTTGATGCAATTTATAGAAAGGCACCTGAATACCAAGGATGAGCTTTGAGGGCCTTTTTTCCTATTGATTGAAATTAAAAATTAGTATAGAGCTACAATCATAGTAATAACACCGCATATCAGATTACTTATTTTTGTCATTACGTTTTTGAGTAATATTCGAGAAAGTGTAGATTGACAAACAGTCAATGTTGCCGTTTTCTTTAGATAATAAAAAATTCAAACGTGTCCAAAAGTCTTTAGGACGAACTCGACGAGCCTCGGAGCCTGAAGGCTGTATAGAGAGAGCATCTTCCATCGAGAGAATTTCGAAGACTCCAAAGATGGCAACAGCAATGGCAAGGCAGTTGAGGATGTGTACTAGGCTTAATTGTGATGAGGTGCAATGCTTGCAAATAGTGTAAGAACAAATAGTCAATACTTTGATATATTTAATTTCTTATTCAATAAAAGTCTGCATGTTACATACTAAACCTATAGTCTGTATACAAAATTTCACACATCCAGGCCAAAGCGGATTTGAATTATTGTGCTCACAAACAGATGGATACACGGCAGACATAATACCAAAAATGCATTTTCCAACCACAGGAACAGTTTGAAAACATGATGTACGCCCATTAGCATACGTCAATTGTTTTCTAAATGAATATTAACTACTAGTTATTTAAAGGAAATTCACAACAAAAATATTTGTACTTAACTTTTTGCCCAAAATAATTTAATAATGTCCTTACAAACCATTTGTTTAAAAATTATCGCCAAAAACATAATATAAATGCTGAGAGCAACTTCTGTAAATCTTCATCATATCTGTCGTTTTTCAAAACTTTGTTCATAGGCTCAACTAGGAGTTAAAAAAGAAGCTCATAAGAATTAATAAATTTGGAAAATTGATTAATTTTTTTTATTTCTTTCCTACCTCATATATACATAGAAATTTCTGTAAAAATCAGAAATTCGATCTCAAGATTTTGATGATTTTCGATAACTCTGGATACGACTTTCAAATCTATTTTTATATGTTCGTCCTTTTATCGATCGATCTATGTGAATATGAACATAATGAATGAAAAAACATAAGGGAAAAACTGTTTTCGAAAACACGTTCCGGGTTTGCGTGCTAAAATTAGGTAAGAAAGATAGTAGAAAAGGACACCCTTTTACGAAATATTCGGAGATCAAAATACAAATTGGCAAAATATGAAAAACAAAGATAGGAAAACTTGAAACAAATTGTTATAGTAGCTTCATCAATAATGTATTTTAGTTTTTCTTTACTGATTCTTTGGAAATTTCTTTTTTTACAGTATTTAACAGGGATTAGTTTCCTTCACTTTTTCCCACTTACCACCACCCACCACTTCCCACAATTTCGCAATGTTTGTTTTGCCTTTTCAATTTTCAGCAAAAAAAATTTATATTTTCTATATTTTTAATATATTGATAAAGCTAATATTTTTGAAAAAAATTCTTTATATGTACGAACTTGATTTATTTTTTTGACTTATGTATTTCAGAATTTAATCTTATAATTGTCATATGATCTTATAATTAATATTTCATCGAATTATTACAGCATTTTAAATATTTTTTTCTATGATGTCTCTCTTTTTCAACACATATTAAGCTCCTATTTTAAAATTATAATCTGCTGTATAGAAAGTAAAACTTCCAGTCTGTAACGTATGTTACGGCTGTTCTGTCAGAATACTTACAGCTGTTTTAAAAAGAACAGTGTTTGAACAATTTAATAATTAAAATTTAAGACTTAATTAATCAATACTTTTAATTAATTAAAATCGAAGCCTTTATTTAATTAAAGATATTATTAGTAATTAAGTTTTATAAATATTTATCATTGAGAACAGCATAAATATTCCAAAAACTGTAAAACACCAGAAAATATGCAAAAAATTCATCAAACATTTTATATTTACAAATTTATTGGGCAATTTTAATGAAAATATTTTTTAAAAAACGCAACAAATTACAAAACAGTATATTCATTTGTATAAAGAAATAGTTGAAGCATTTTAAAACATGCCTATTTCACTACAAATCAATTTGAGGAAAGTGCTTTTAGAACTACTAACCTATTTTCAACACTAAAAACAAATAAATGAATAATAAATCTAACCAGATCAGTTTTTGTACTTCCTTATAAAGTCTTACCGAAACATTTGTCTGGATTTTCTCAATAGAACTTCTGTGTTTGACAGCTGAAACAAGATATTTTGTTAAAGCGACCGCAGAACTTCTGGATTGATTGAAGATGAGATTTTCTATATAATTGCCTTTGCGTTTCAAAAAATAATAAAGCAAATTAAAAATAGGTCAGATGTAGATTTTATTTATAAATTAATTGTTATAAATGCCCTTGAAATTATGTCGAATGAATATGGATATATAGTGCTGGGATGAATCAAACATTTTTGAAATAGAATTCGTTGGTAATAGATTCAGGATATAAGGCTAATTTTGATGCATGGAGCTTTGCTTATTAGAACCATTTCAGATAGAATTCTTAGGTAGTAATTAGTTTAAATTTGTCTTTGACTTCTTATTAATATAATAAAATATCATCTGTAATTCGAATTTATTTCTATTAATCTAAAGTCAAAACCGAAAAATGCAAGAGGAATATTCTTAAAAAATATTCTCATTCTTAACTATTACAAAAAAGACTTTTTATATCTGAATTTTATTTGCTAGTTAAATGATTCATACCTTCTGAAAATCATATTTGTTTCAGTATGTGCGAGGATTTATTCCAATGTTAAAGTATTTTAACATAAAAAAAATATATTGAATAAATTACACAAATGATATTGTTCAATTTATAGTTTAAAAGCATAATTTTTGTATTGGAAGTAGTGTTTACTTAAGTACTCAATATAGTGTTGAAAGTTATTATTTATTTATTATATTTATGAACTTTTTCATTAAATCGACTTACAGATTATTTATTTTATAAAAATCATCAAATTCCATTAATAATTCCTTATTGTCATTTTTAGTTAAACTAGTTATCGTTTTCTCTTGTTAATGTCATTTTCAGACACAATTTTTCTAAATTCGAAATTTTGAATAACCGAATTTTTTATTATTGTTTTCAAAAATTCAAATTAGATGTTGCACTGCATTTGCCAAAAAGTTGAAAAAAATTATTAGCAGCTGCTTGCTAAATTATACAACCGAAAAATAAAATTTGCGTAAATAATAATAAAAAAAACCTTTTAAAACATTTATCGCTTGGCATGATTCATGAAATAACCGAGTAGATGGCAACTCGATCTAATTCTGAAGACTTAATTCTTCTTCGGGCCTAGAGAATCTTCGAACAACAGAAAAAACGTTGAGTAGTAAATATGAATTTGATGTAGCTATGTAATCTGTAGGTATGATTTCTTGTAGCATTTGAGGGCACTTCAGAGCCATAGGAGCAAAATAATATGTAGACTGTTGTACAAAACTTAACAAGTCTTAAATCTCTAAGCAATAGATTGCTAATAAAGTAATTTGTTCCAAAAAATATCTCACATAAATTTTATTTATGTGCGATATCTTTTATCTTTTTATTTTTTTAAAAATAGCTTTTTTTTCAAATTTTTATTATATGGTGATGGATACTTATTTCATATCCACTTTTTATGCTAATGTGAAGTGTTAAGTAAATTTTATAAAGAAAGAACGAAATACTTAGATTTTATCATAATGCAAGTGAAATTCATGATTTCAAAAAACATTTTTTGCTGAGCTCGATCATTAAGAACATTTGCTTTAGTAAAAACTACATTCTTTCAAAAAATATTTTGAAATTTTATTTAACATTTTTTATTATCCTACGTAGCAAATAATAATGATTTTTTTTTGTATTCAATATAAATACCTTACAGAAGTCATCAAATGCTTTTGAAATTATGCTTCATCCACTAATAAAATTTAAATTTAAATATCTTACCTTTAAATTTACGCACGATATCTTACGTTTAAATAATATCTTTACTCTAATCTTAACGAAGTTACACGACGTATTCTGAATATGAAAGAAAATTTAAGTTTTAGAAAATCAATAATCAGAACGTAACAAGAATAAAAAGAAATTACGGAATAAAATTAATCGAAACTTCAATAAAAAAAAAATTACTGTTCTGTAAGTATAGTGTAATAATAGTCTAGTAAATTCAACACTTAGTTTGTTATCTTTGGCATTCAAATCAATTTTCAAATATCTGAGGACTGAGTATAAAAATTTTGTAATTTTTGCTCTACTAATTTGTAATTTCAGACCAATGAACCTTCTATCTCGAGTCAAACTTTTTTCTTCAATTTTGGCTTTAATTGTTGTTATTTAAATAAGTAAAAAATGCATGTTAGGTTTTATTTAGAATAAAATCGAGCTGATATGAGCAATAACTGTTTTTTTTCTTCTTCTCAAATTCCGTGCTAATTTTCTAGAACTTTCTAAAAGTGCTCAGTTATTTTTTTGCAGCTCGAAATATAGAGCATTTAGAAACATGAAATATATTCTTTTTTCAGTTAAAAATACAACAGATCTTTGTTTAATCACGTAATTTATCTTTGATGTAGATCGTGTTCACCATAAAAAAATAGTAAGTATATTTTTCTCCAACTCTCTTAAGAGAGTTGGAGTAAATAGAGAGAGTATATATACCGGGAGTTGGAGAGTATATAGAGTTGGAGAATATACGTATATACCGGGGAGAGATATTTTTTAATACTAAAATGAATAAAAAAGAATGAAAGATCATGACAAAAAGGCCCATTAACTAATGATATACTAAAGAGTTCCTTGTGTGTTGTCTATTGTTTGTCACGAAAAAAATGTTTTAAATGTATAAAACCAAAGCGCGTCGAAAGCGGAAATGAAATTTTACAATAGGGAAAGACTACTAAAAAAGTTTTCAGTAACTTTTTAAATCATATTAAAAATGCAATTACGCTTCAAGCATAATTCGCGAAAAATATTATGATACTTTTGATTGACATTTACTTTGGCCTTGAATCCTGCAATACTTCGCTTTCATTAAGCTTACTGCTTGTCCTTGATGGAACAACAACAACATAAAGAGTTATTTATTTTCTTTATTTTGCAGCTGGACTTTCAACCAAAACAGCAAGCCATTTCTTTGATACAACCTTTTTACAACTTCTTTGTACATTCAAAGGATAAATTTCATTTCCTTTTGCCTATTGCTGAAAGTATACTTCAATGCAAAAAACTGATTCTCTTCAGAATGTTATAAGTACTTAAAAACTAATGTACAGACAATGCATTCTATGTGGAATTAAAACAAAAGGGCATGAATACTAAAAAGTAAATTCAAAGTTAAATTTAATGGAGATATCAAACAATTCTGCTTTATGCTCAATAAAATCGTATTTCAATATTTCTCCGCTATCTTAGTCTTTATAGCGTATCCAAAATTTCTGTAAGTCAATGGACATCGAACTAAAAGAGTAGATAATACATATGAACAAAAAATTTTATTGTCAGCTTTCGCTGAAATTTTAAACTAATCTATTTCGTTATACATCCGTTCAGTTCACCCTAGCTAATGTGTTTTTCAGACACATTTTTCACACGTCAGACGATTCTGTATGTTTCACACCGTATAAGAAAAAAACAGAACTTAACGCATAAAACAATAGGAAGTAAAATAAAATACAAAAGAAGCGTTATTTTTTTTTTAAAGAATGAAGTTCAAACGTGCTTGTTTTACTGAATAGTTCCGTTTTCTTTCTTCCTTATATCGTATTTTATTCATTTCCCCATTGTTTTCAAGAAGTGCCAAATTCGACAAATTGCTGTGAATTCACGGTCTCGCACGAGAATCTTCACAAGCATTTCCAGCAAATATTTTGATTCTTGCGTTGTTGATATTGAAAGGGAAATTGTTTCCTAACGGAAAGGTCGTCTTCTTTGTGGAAATAAGCAGCGATTTCTTCGTGAAAGTGGCAAGTGAAATTACTTCTAGTTATCGTGTTATGTGGTTGGACTATTCTGCATAGAAGTTATTCTAATATAATAAGAATCGCGGAAATATATAAAAAAAAATATTTAGTAATTTTTCATGGTATTAAAAGCAGTTAAAGACTAAAAAGAATTCCTTATAAAATCGGCCAGTTTTATTTAATTTTATAGGTTTAATAGTTTTTTCTAGCGAATCTTTAATTTAATTTAAGCGGTCAAATTTCTGAATTGGAAAGTTCTAGCTATTTGGGAGACATTGTTTAGGAGAAAATTTAAAAAGTATATACAAAAACAAATAAAATTCAACCAGAAACATCCACAAGAAACCAAATGAAAAGTTTGGTAAGTTTTCCTGATATTAAAAGTTTTTAAAACTGACGAGAACTTTTTGCTAAATTTTTTAGTATTCTTCAGTTTAACAAGTGTTTTGGTTTCTAATAAACAAATAAATAAAGTTGAACTAAAATATTCCATAAAGTTTTAAGAAATCAGTTTAAAATTTTGGTAAGTTTTTCTGATATAAAAAAACTTTTGAAACTGTCAAAAACTTTCAGCCAAATTTTTCAGTATTCTTTAGCTTAATAAGTTTATTGGGTTTTAGCAAATTTTTAATAAAATTTAATAGGCCAGATTTTCCGAATTCCAATCGAGACGCTCAAGAATTAGGGTAATCTGAAACATTGATATTGGACAATATTTTAAAATTAAGTTAATAAAAGTAAGGAACAATAAAATAGATAATTGTTAAAAAGCTTGAAAGAATCGAATCGAGCTTAAAATTTATAGATAGTATAGTTCTCTATATTATAAAGTTTAAAAATGTGAATTCCATTGGTAAATTTTTAAAAAATTTTAAGTTTTAAATTTTATTTATCTTTTTTAAAAATCTGAATTATCAAGAATCAAGTACTTTCTAATAAAACTAACTTACAGCAAATTTTTAAATTAACTGAAATTAAAACAATAGATAGAAAGAATGCTTTTTTATTCTAATTTTATTTGACTGCATTCTTTTATTTTATAAAGATTTAAAAATAAATCGTATTGAATAGTTAAAATTATCAACTTTTACTAAATCATATTTTAATATCATATTGGGAAATTGGTATCTTCTATAAAATTTGTTAAATATTAATGAAAGATTTCATTTTCAGAAGAGAAAGAATTTTACTTTTAGCAAAACAGTCTCCAAAACAATTCCACGCTTAAATTGAAATCAAATAGACGCTGCAGGACATAATAGTCGTACTTGAACAGCTAGGGTATTCGCAAGTAAGTTTGGAATTCGAGTAATTTTAATTCAAAAGAACTGAAAAAAATTAGATAGTTTCTATGGATGGGCTGTAAACGAACATTCGTACTGTAAATGAACTGAACAACAGATATGTTTTTAGAGGAATTTTGCGTTCGGACCAAGAGCACGCGCTTAGATAACGAATACTTGATAAAATAATCACAGAAACGTTCTAACACATTTGATAAAAACAAAACATTTAATAGGATAATCACAAACAGATACATTCGTCTAAAATGGTCGATATTAATGAATTTCAAAAGTGGCTGTAAAAGAGAGAAGACAATTAACATCGAACAGAATCTTTATTTATGGCACTTTACAAGTCCGTTAACATATATTGTCAGCGAATAAAGCCGAAATGAGCATCTGTTATTTTTTCAGTTACGCCAACTACTGCCAAGAGTATGACTTAGCTACTTTATGCTTCATATTCGCCTGCAAATCCCTTTTTTAACAGTGTGTGTGTGTGGGGGCGGAGGCACATTCTCACACCTCACAGATAAAACACAGAACAACCATGCACGAATCGGGACTCGAACCCGGGACACCCAGATCACGGGGAAGACACGCTACCCGTCAAAATTCTGTAGTAATTTCACTCTCTATCGTTTAACAATTTGGGAAACCAAAAACATCTTTAAGCTGATTAACCTACCACTAAATCATTTACTGGTAGGTTAATCAGCTACAATGACATCTGATTTATATGCAATGAATACTTCTTATATACAGCCGACCATTCTGTCACTACTGACCGTAGCAGTATCGACAATTTTTAAACCAGTATCCTGGTGTAGGGGTGCCGGGTATTCTCTATGATCCCGGCTGGACCCTTCCCTTGTTCTACTTGTGTGGTGTGTGAATGTACTTCCCGGTAAAAAGAGGCTGTGCAAGCGAATTTGACTCATAAAGTAGCTATATCGTACAATTGTCCCTAGTTGGCGCTACTGAAAAAACAAGAGACGCTCACTTGGCTTAAATCGCTTGCAAATAACTCTCAGCGTGTTTATAAAGTGCCATAAGCCACAAAAACTAATTTTAAACCGTGTAGAACGAATTAACTGAAATTTCCGTTTGTCAATCCTATTTGTACTCAGACATTTTCTGATAGTAATAGGAATAATTCATATAATTATTTTTATCGCTATTAAGAAACAATAAATTTCACTTAATAGATTCAGGTAATTATCATCCATTAAGCAATATGGATAGCCAATACCATCTCCGAGTTGAACGAGCCATCGCAAAAATCATTAGGAAGCTAACACAGTGCGATTTATATGCAAAGAACGATAATTTCAGATTACAATTATACCGGATAAAATGTATTAACCAATAATGTCAATGGCATTTCCGTACGTAAATCCCATTCAACCCCAAACTCTTTTCCGATTAATTTTTTTCCCTAGGCAAAACATATCGATATAAAATAACTGTATTCTGAAATGAAAACTTTGCAGACAGGCATTATGCTGTCATCATATTTCACTCTTTTCAAAAACGCGTGTAGATAAAAAAACGCGGAACTTCAGCTTCGACCATTGGCTTTTTGAACAACCGATGCAAATCGTATTCGGTTCCCAAACCCCAGCAAAGGTATTATTGCACTCATTTTTCCCGAAGCCATCATGTATTTCTCAGTATCCATTCCCTCCGCGTTATTGTGCGAGAGAGTTATTTCCTGTGGATGAGCGGCGGATGTTACCTATCCGACCACTTTTGCATCCGCAACTTCTATCTCTTCCCTCCCCCCCTTTTTTTGTTCCGAAAGTTTTTGTTATGAAATCATGACAAAGACCCCCATTCCATTTTATAGTTGATGCTGTTTCTATCTGAAAACCAGTTTTTTTTGTTTTCTTTCGTCGATTTTTCTGTCTGAAAAATTCGACTATGATATAATTGCTTGATGTTGCTGTCGCACGATATGTTTTCATTCAGATATTTTCGCAGGAGATGTGATAGTTTGGTTAAAAAGTCCACTTCCTTCGAAGACGGAAACCGTTTTTTGCTGTCATCGTGCACACTATTGGGAAATTGCGACTTTCGTTTGAAAAGAGCTATAAAATTTGCTATTGGACAATTCGCACGCATGCATGAGGCTTTTGTTTCTTACAATATCGCGACTTTATTTAGAATCATCTGCTCCCAATTTTCCAACATACTTTTATAGTAGGGTGTGCTTAGAGTTTACATCTTGGTGTAGTACAGTAAAAGTTCCTTATTCGCGCTTCCTTCATTCGCTGTTTCACTATTCGCGGCTAAAAATTTCTTTATTCGCGGATCTAATGAGTACATACACAATAATAAAAGGATTCCAATAGGTATCCAACCCAATATCCTTTGTAAATGCCGTCAAATGGACTAATAAAAATAGTAAAATAGATCTTATTACAACTTTGTCTAAAGTTTGTTGTTAAATGCAAACTGCAAACATAGCCGAAATCACGAATGGAATAGGACAAGATGGGTTCGAACAGATAGAATCAAGAGACATTCAGGAATGGCTTGAATCGCAAAATGAAGATCTGACTGAAACCGACTTCGAGGATAAGTTAAATTCACAGCCCGCTGAAGAAGAGGCTTCAACAAGCACTGGAAACGTGACATTTCATTTGAAAAATCTTAGTGAAGGTTTCAGAATGGCAAATGAGCTTTGCAATTCCTTTATGAGCATTGATGCGTCTATGAAACAAAGTCTATTTTTAAGAAGCAAATTGATAATGCGACTACTGCGTGTCAGTCTGAATGGAAGGAGCTTTTAAAAACTGCCAAGCAAGAGAAAATTACAAAATTCTTCGAACCATTGCCTAAGCATTCAGATAATTAAGCAAAATGCTCAAAAACTTCAATTAAATTGATTTTTTTATGTATTTGTTTTTTTTTAAATTTTGTCACCTAGGAACGTATTCCCTAGTACCCCATATAATTTACCATTCCGTATTCGCGGCATATTTATGGAGCATATACCCCGCGAATAAAGAGCTTTTACTGTACATAGGTTTCCAATCTTTTTTGAACTGGTGCCCCCTTTTCTAGTGAATATTTCAATAACACCCCCCCACCACTTCAGAGAAATAACAGCGTACATAATGCTTGGTGAAAACAAAAATTAAATTTAAAAAGAATTATTAATAGATAGAATATTGTTGGAATTGAAACGCTACTGAATTTCTTCTTTACTTAAAAAAGTTTTAGCTTACCATTTATAAGGACCGGCAGGAGTTTTGATGATACGAAGTAAGTCATAATGAACTATTGCTTTCTAAATAAATAAACTGACAGTTTCAGAGAACAATCAAAACGCATATATATATTAAAAAGTATTTTGATAAAAATTTAAAGACATCGAATTTCGAAGTCTTTTTTAGAATATATATTAGGTTAATCTTTCCATGCCTCTTCGTACCATATCAACGCCCCGTAATTTTATCTGGGTCTTTTACCGCACCCCCCCCCCCTTTAAACCTCAAAAGCCCACATGGGGGCATTACCGCCCACGTTGGGAATCTATGATGTAGTAAAACAGAATACATTTTGAACTTTTTTCCTTTGATATATTTTCTAAAATTGATGCAGATATCTCATACCAAATATACCACGTTTCACTTATCGTATTGAATGTATTTGTAATGAGAATCAAATTTAAATCGTAATTAATTTCCAAATTTTTATCTCAGTTTATCCCATGTTAACTTTATTCTAAAATGCTCTCTCATTCCCTGAACCTAACTGATTCGTCTTCGTGTTGGTCACACTAGACACACTCATAGGCATCTCATTTTTGGTGAGAGGACACCAGTGTGTCCTACCTGCCATGTTGATTTTAGTACTGTGGTGATATTTTAATAAGATAACACCTAAGGAACATGAGCATGCTTTTGTCCTGTGGTTATGTTATCGGCCTTCAGACCCAACATCACCTTACTTCACTGCCAAACACATTTTGATTGAATGTCCTGCATTTAACCCTGAACTATGTATTATTTTCATACGTCATCAGCAACTTTGCAGGACTTGGTGGGTGAAAAATTCCACCCAAATGTTTTTAATTTTTTAAAAGCCACTCATTTTTATACTTCCATTTAGCACTTTTTATCTTTTGTGTTGTGCAGTTTTTCATCGTATTACATCTTCACTTAACAACACCTTTGTTAATATTGTAATTTCACTTAAATAATTTTGAAGTTTTATATTTTATACAGTTTTATATTGATATCATAGATTTTATATTCAATTGCTGATTTAATATTCTGCTTTCATTTCACCATTTGCTTGGCGCAGTATAACTAGACATCATTTTACCATTTGCTTGGCGCAGTATACCCAGATATGGTTCTTGCGCCATAAAACCCCAAACAAACAAAGTCCCTGATCCAATTCCCACTTTTTTAATTATTTCTAACATGAGTTTAATAAAATTGTTGACTTTCCCAAGTCAGGATAAAAAGGGATAAAAATCATCAACATCTTCACATCTTTTTAATAATATACCGAATGATCCCTTGCTTAAATTGGCACGTAATAAAAAAAAACCCAATCAGAATCTCATAGTAAAATAACTGAAGGGAAAATTTTCAAACACTTTGATCTTCTATCACAATATTAACAGCTGTAAAGTTGTGATTTCAAAAATTTTATTTTTTTTGCCATTTATCTGCAAATTTATATTTACACGCATATGAAATAGTATCTTTTAATTTAATTTAAATTATACTTAAATTCACATTTCTCTCTTGAATTAGTCGACTTACATTATTCCTGATTTTCCTTTTATTCCCTGACTCTAATCACACTTTTTTTTAATTTAGTTACTTCTAAATAAAAAAGTGGGATACAAAGTGTATTTATACAAAGTTTGTAAAATTAACTAAATTAACAAAAACGCAAAGAAACTAAATTAACAAAAGTATACAGAGTGTGATTAGGGTCACTTTTTAAAATTTAGTTTCACAATTTTTTTTAAAATTTAGTTTTAAAAATTGATGGCTAGCATGTTTCTACGCTGAGAGAAAGAGACTAAAAATACTTAATTTCCAAGATATTTTTTGAAAGATACTCAAGATTCCCTATCGTAAATCAATTCATGTAAAATAAATCTCTAAAAGAATCTCATTAAAATCCCCCAAAAAAAGATTCTGCCATTTTGCTTTTGTTGCTACATTACCATTTTGTATAGAATGTTAACCTTTTGGGTTCAATTTCATTAAAATTTACTACAAATTTTCAAATTTCTCGAAATATATCATATTTTCAAATAATTTTTTATGTTTACAATATTTTGTATTTGACAATATATATAATAACCATGTTTTAAATAGTTTCTAAAAAATACAATTAATTTTTTTCTTCTTTCGAACGTAATCGGATACCTTAAAACCCTTTCATCCAAACATTGAAAAGATTGATTTTTCTCACCTCTATTTCAAGGTTGCTTTAACAGATAAAAACGATTTCCGATTATTCGATTGAAACTAAACACAACTACTATTCCCAACGAACTAGCTAGTCGCCCAAGACAACTAATTCCATAATCAAATCCCTTTCATATAAACATTCAAAGCATTGATTTCTTCTTCTCTATTCCAATGTTACTATAATGGGAAGAAACGATATCCGATTTCATAATCGTCATTTTCTCGCCTTCCATCCATTAACAAGCAAGACGGAAGCTGCCACATGGTCATTAGCTCCGTAATGTCGTGACTTAACGACGGAAAACAAAATATTCACAACTCACATCAGAAACCTGGCATTAGGAGGATGAATCAAGTACCGAGAAAAACAGGCAACTCACCACCGATGGGCGACTTGAAACGGACTCACGTGAAATAAATTACACTTCTCGGAAAGGAAGGGTAATTTAATTTGCTCGGGTCTAACGCGTCTTATTATGAACAGGTTTCGGCCTCTTGTTTCTGTTGCGACACTTCATCGATATTTCATTGGCTATATTTCATATATATGGTATTAAGGGCGTATGGATCGAAGGAACTTTTTTCATATTTGTTAGGAAATTTCGGTATTAAGGTACTAAATTCTAAATTCGTATGTTTACAATAAAGTTTTCTTGTACTTTTGTCTATAAGG